>ML675646.1:15327510-15468561 GCA_007922155.1 Mesoclemmys tuberculata
CTGTTAATTTTAGGCCTGTCAGCCAGATGTCGGTCCTGGGCAAGATAATGGAGTGGCTAATATGGGACATGTTTAATAAAGAATTAAAGGAGGGTAATGCAGTTAATGCAAATCAACCTGAGTTTATGCAAATAGATCTTTTCAAACTAACTTCCTAACTTTTTTTTTTTTTGAGATTAAGTTGATAAAGGTAGTAGTGCTGTTGTAATATAGTTAAACATCTACAAGGCATTTGACTTGGTACCACATGACACTTTGATTAGAAAACTAGAACAATATAACATTAACACATGTTAATTAGCACATGTTAAATGATGTAAAAACTGGTTAACTGATAGGTCTCGAAATGTATTTGTAAATGAGGAATCATCATCGAATTGGTGTGTTTCCAGTGGGATTCCACAGGGGCCAGTTCTTGACTCTATGCTGTTTAACGTTTTTATCAATGACCTGGAAGAAAACAAAATAATCACTGATACATTTTGCAAGAATTGGGAGTGTGAGACAGAGTCCTGGGAGCTACCAGATGAGCCAGCACTCTGATTACTTAAGCAACAGTCTACTTACCCAATCAACCTGTGTGAGGGATGTGTGAGCTAATTAGCTGATTAGAGTGGTGGGAAAGCTAATGAATCAATTATCCAATCAGCTGAGGGGTATAAGAAAGAAACAGGAAGTAAGTGGGAGTGGGGAGGATCTGTATCATCTAAGCCCAGTGTGTTCATAGAGCTTAAGGAATGGAGACCTCTGGCCCTGAGGGAAAGGTAGGAAAGCACTTTAATAATTTTTGGCATGAGTCTGAGGCTGGGTCTACACTGATGGCGGCAAATTTGCTGCTGTCAGATCGATGTCTCCGGATCAACTGAGTGTCACGAGTCTACACAAGTCTACACGAGTCAACTGTGTAGACCCGTTCAGTCGGTACTGGGGTGGTTTTCCTACATCGATTGCTGTAAGTGGCGCAGTGCAGTGTGGATGGTGCACGGAGCAGACGCGGCGAAGTGGACGGGAGATACGCAAGTCTACAGTCAAATGTAGACTGGGCTTGAGTTAGTGATGGGAATGTAAATAAATCACAGAGTTACCACTTATAGGACATAGTGTGGAGCATCACAGGATGGGGCTGGAGCATACCCCATTAGAGTGGTAACTAATGAAGAGGACAGGTCACTGATTCAGAGCAATTTGGATCATTTGGAAAACTAGGTAAAAACAAACAATATGCATTTTAACATAGCTAAATGTAAATATATATATTTAGGAACAAAGAATATAGGGCAGACTTACAGTATAGGAGCCTCTATCCTGGGATACAGTAACAAAGATTTGGGAGTCATGGTGGCTAATCAGCTGAACATGAGCTCCCAGTCGGACACTGTGGCCAAGAGAGTTAGAGATTTTAGGAAGGGAATCTTGAGTAGGCGTAGAGAAGTTATTTTACTGCTGCATTTGACACTGGTGTGACCACTGCTGTGTCCAGATCTCATGCCCCCACAATTCAAGAAGGATGTTGATAAACTGGAGAGGGACCAGAAAAGAGCCATGAGAATGATTAAAGGATTAGAAAATATGCTTCTGGTGATAGACTCAAGGAACTCAATCTCTTTACCTTAACAAAAAGAAGGTTTAAGGAGTGACTTGATTACAATCTACAAGTATATACATGGAGAACAATATTTAATAATGGACTCTTCAATCTAGCAGAGAAAGATGGAACATGATCCAATAGCTGGAAGTTGAAGCTAGACAAATTAAGACTGGAAATCAGGCATAATTTTTTGACAGTAAGGGTAATTAACCATTGGAACAATATATCAAGAGTCATCATAGATTCTCCATCACAGACAATGGTCCCTTCTGGCCTTGGAATCTATGGCTATTGTAACTACCATTCCATGATTTTTACAGTGGCATTTTGCCAGTGTAAACTGACCTGTTAGGAAAAGCTTTGATACTAGCACGTCAAAATGGAGAATGAAAGAGGTCAAAAATCAAGTTCTGCTTAGTTGCATTTATTCTGGTCTACATATGAAGCAATTCTCACTGCCTCCCTGCCCCCACATGAGAAAACTTGAGTGAAGACCAAATGCCACACAATATTATTTTTACAGAGTTACCTTAAAACCCAATATTACAAAGTTTAACAGACAAAGGGCTAGACCCCCAGCTATGCCAGAGCGAAGCTCAGAGCGCTTAGCCAAGATTAGGAAGGGCCTGGGTGACTTTATGCCACCTTTCTGCTTCCCTGATTCTGGGGGCTTCTAGCATGCCAGTCAATATCAGTGCATAAAGAGCAGGCACATTGTACTCCAGCCCCAGTCCTCACCCTGAAAAAGCTGAGGCAAAAGGTGGTGATGTTGGCTACTATTTGAAGACAACTTTATGTCCCTTTAGCAAGAACTTAAGAAGGTCAGGGATCCAGCTCAGACTGAATAATAAGCAAGTGATAATAGAAGTTTGTAGATAAGATGCAAAGTCAGGAGGTGACTTAATGGCTGTTAGATGCTGTAACAGGATGACAGGATTGTCTGTTGATCAACTCTGTTAGCATGTATTGAGACCCTGCTTTGAAATGGTGACTGATTCCAGCTTATCCATTGAGGAAGTTATGGATTATGGACCCAACCTTATATAAGGAGTTAGAAGAAACCCTTTGGCCACAGGGAACTAGGCTCAGGACGGACATCCTAAAAGGAAATCCATCCACTTTGTGCTGAGTATAAATGACCAACCAAGATGCGTGGCAGTGAAGAATAAGGCCCATGTTCTTTTCATTGCCTTCATGAAAGTCTAACTATGCAGTAATTAGAGTGAAGAACAGGGAAGGTTTATTATGATTCAGAATCTTTGCAAATTTGTAAAACAAACTTTGGGAAAAAAAGAGGACTGGATAAGGAGCTAAAATTGTTACAGCAGCATTTTAAAAAAACAACAAAAACTCCCTTTGTTTGTCTCTACTAATAAAGCAAAAGGAAGAAGTGATTGATTGCTTGGATACTCTGGGATTCTTGACATCTGGAGTGATTGGGGCAAAAGTAACAAGACAAATTTAATCGGCTTCTAGAATTGAGGAAGAATATTTGCATATTAACAAAGATATAAGTGCAAGGGAATACTGCTTAATTTGTTGGAAAATAAGAAGTCAGATGGGACTAGAGAAAGGGAATGTTGCTGTTCTGTATCTGGCTTGCTTGACATTGGCATTTACTGAATGCATAATTAGTGTTGCAGCTGGCATTGTTACTGACTGAACAACACCACTTTACATTTACAGTGGTGAATAATGACTTCTATGTTCTAAAAGTTAATCTAAATGCAATCACATATCTTGTTTGTTTTTCTTTTTTTTTTCCAGAAGGTTAAAATGGCAGAGGTGGTAATTCATGTGAAATGCAAGTCATATGTTCAACAAAGCGCTATCCATAAATGTGCATACTGTGTAGAGCCAGTATGTCAGTATGTATTCAACTGATGTAATTTAACATGCCTCCATTGATTTCAGCATGCTCTCATCTTGGTTTTATCCCATTTCTATCTTAGTGGTCCTAGTTGTAGCCTGAATTTATCAATTTTCCATTCCTGTGTAATATAATTTATTGACAGACCCCAAACCTTCTGCCTCATAGGCTTTTATAAGAAACATACCCAGCTTTCATCTGTTAGGGTTTGGCTATACTGCAGAAGACAAAATAAGTGTGTTCCTAATTTGGATTAGCAAGCCTGAGTTAGCTAAAACAGGTTAAAATAGCAATGAAGACACACAACTTGGCTTTCAACTTGAGTTAGCAGCACAAGCTCAATTGCAGGCTCACCTTAAAGATACGTCTACATTGCATTGTGAACCCAGGTTCAGACTAAAGATTGACTAACCCACCCTACCGTCCACACACACATCTTTCTGACTTGGATCAGCAGGACCTCACCCTGTGTCCTACGCCCCTCCCAGGGTATGGTGGGTCTGAGCCCAAGTCTTCTAGGTCTTGAGTCCAAACCCCATCATTTTTTACTATGGACAAAGCCTGGGTCCCCAGACTCATGAGTCCTACCAGGCCTGTATGACTTGGTCCTTCGACCCCAGAACTTCCCACTGTGACATTCCCCAGGGTAAAATCAGGACTGATGGATAGCTGTGTCCCCTCAATTCTCCAACGTGTGTTGCCTTTTACATTGTTTCACGGTGAGAACAACCACTCCTGGTCTGCCCCCACACAGCCTCCAGCATGTAAATCACTCTAAGCTATACTGTATGAGTTCTATAGCATGCCACCCACGAATTACATCAGAATGCCAACAGCAGCAAACTCTCAGATGCAGATTGTCCCCCGTAATGTGTGTCTTATACTTCCTAGTACCCTCCTGGACAATACAATCTCATATAAAATCTGTTATTTCATTAATAGAAAATATGCACGAATCTTGTTTTCCCAGATGAAGCTTCCCAAACACTTCAATCCAAATATGCACTGGTTTAGATAGAACAATAAAGCTAGTTTATTAGCTACAGATAGATTTTAAAGCATGACAAGTAATGAGGCATAAAAGTCAGAATTGGTTACAAGGAAATAAAAGGTAAAATGAAAAACAATACCTAACTTAACGGTATAAGTGAATTCAAAGTAAAAGTCTCACCACATGTTCTAGCAGTTGTACTGGCTGATTCTTTCAGCCAGGATCCCTCCCCAGTCCAAGGATGCTTCCTTTGTCTCTCAAATGTTGTGGATTCCATAAGTAGAGATGAAGGGAGCAATGATTTGTATCCTCTGTTCTCACTTGGAGTTATTTTCCTTGTTGAAAATCATCTCCAACTGAGATTCAGGATGCTGAAAGTCTGTTTGCATGGGAAACTCCCACTGTTCCATTGCCAGTATGTAAATTTCTCACTCACACCCTTCTTTTTGCCAATGAATGGGTGCTTAACCAGGTGATAATCCATTTGGTTATGTTGATTCCTGTCTCACGTGTTGGCTAGTTTTTTGTCTCTGGGGAACTGGTTTGAAGCTGTTTCGCTAGACTTGGAATATGTCTCGTACAGTAGAATTTTATAACCTTACATACAGTGTTGCCACACATTTTACCAGGACAGTTCTGATAAGCAAAGTGTGAGTTTTCAAATGATACCTTACAAGGCATACTTTGCACAAAATGTATCCTAGTCTTATAAAAAGGGTGAACATAGAGATACAGACTGTCTCACCCACTCAATTCTCAGGGACCAGAAGTAACCCCAATTGTTTGAGTACAGCTGCTCAGCGTTTCAGTCTTCCTTTCCATACTGAATGCTCACCTGGAAACAGAATTGACAGTCTCCTAGGCTAGCTATGGCCACCAATGGGAAGAAACCCTACACCAAGCACGCTGCTAACTGGCCAGTTGTCAGTTTTTATTAAATGCGTATTTACAAATGCAGAGTTTTGTATTCACACAGGTGTGATGAGCAATATTTATAACATTATTTCAAGTTGAATTACATCCAGGCAATCCATAACGCTGGCTTAGAATATGCCAAGAAATATATTTATGCCATCCCCTCACAAATTGTATTTCATTCCCTATTCATATTGCTGTATACATTAGTACACATACTATTCCACCTCATACATGGGGCTATGCAAACCTATTATATGGGCACACAAAGCATCCCTGATTTTCGTTGCACACGTAGATCCTGCTCCAGTAATTACAGGTGCAATTTCTGGGGATGTTTAATAGTTCAGGAAACAGCTGTGTTGTGGGTCCATTCCTGGTGAAATGGCTTTTCTTTGTCCTTGCAGACATCATGCAGCGCACAGTAGGCCACAATAATGTGGATACCATTGATATCAATGGCAACCAAATGGTTCCCTGGACAGCACCAGCAGGATTTCAATTTGCCAAACACCCATTTAACCATCATCCTACTGCTACTGATAGTGTAGTTACACCTTCTTCTGTGAGGTCCTCTGAGGTCAGGGTATGGTTTCATGAGCCAGAGAAAAAGAGGATACATGAGGTCCCCTGAATAACCGTGGAGACAATTACTCCATTTCTCACAATGACATTCAATAAGACAAATGTCCAATCTTGTCCATGAAGATAAAGAATCAATCTCTAGAACAGTGCCAGTGCAGCCCCTGTTAGTGTCCATGCATCTGCCTCTGTGACTGACCAGAGTGTTCCTAATGATGAAGTAGTTAGTTCACATTGCAGTTGACGTTCTCCTTGCAGAGGGTGAATAATGGGTACATGACACAAGGCATCAATTCCCCTGGTGCAGTTTGGAAATCCCATTCCCTCAGCAGTTATTTCAAGAACAGTGTTTATGCCCACTACCTTTGAGTAAATCTTAATCCTGATTCTCTTACACCATCACCACAACCCACACAGTTGAGTTTCCGACACCAACCTGGTTAGCAACAGACCTGCAGTTGTCTGGGGTAGCCAGCTTCCAGAGGGCTGTAGCAGCCTGATTCTGGATGGCATGCCTGCCCCCGTGTGTGTGTCCTATCACTGAAGAATCAGAGTAAGCTGCTCACATAGATCCAGGAATGTCTGATTCTTCATGTAAAAGTTCTGCAGCCACTGCTGGACATTTCTGATCTGCATGATGATGTGATCCCAGCAGTCCGTGGTCATGGCCCTGCTCCAGAAGCACCAGTCTACATATGAGAAGCATCAGCTAGGTGGAGTCTGCCAAATCTGCATTCCACTCTAACAGGTGCCTTCAGTAGGCCAAACATGGCCGCAGATACGTCCACTGGCTTCTCAAAGATGCTTTGCCTATTTCCTGGAAAAGGAGTGAAAGGGCAAGCTGGAGAAGTTGTTCTACCAGTTGTTGGTCCACGTTGCTAGTTCCGGTTGTGGAGAGTATGTGGAGGCAAGGATAGCTGGTTTGAACGTGCTGGTGGGTTAAGACAACTTACAGTCAGGTGCAGTGAGAAGGAGATGCAAGCATCTCCACAACACACCGTGAACCAAGGCTGAAAGTGGCTACAGCTGGTGAGGGAACTAGGAACACTGGGAAAAACCCACAGAAGCAGAATGTCTGACTTGGGTCTGCACAGGGAAGTATGGATGCATCAGCATAGTTGTGAGACCTGGGTCCATCCACTGTATTTCTGGATGTGCTGTGTGGATGCACAAGTACCGGCTTGCAAATACAGGTCCATCAGACCCAGGCTTTAACTCAAGCTGCTAACCCCAGTTAAAAGTCAAGTTGCCATGTCTTTGCTGCTATCTTAACCCAAGTTAGCTAACTCAAGTTAAGAACGCACTTTATTTTTTAACAGTGTAGATGGGCCCCCTAGATGGACAGTTGCTATGAAGTTGGGCCTATGAGAGTATAGTCAGGAGCACTGAATTGTGGGATTAAAGACATCATCATAACAACCCCAAAGCACAGTATGCATTTATCCTTTAACCTCTATCCTTTTTTTCACTTTGATATACTGTATGACATTTGGTTTCACTAAACCATTCTTCTGTATAACTTTTTTTTAAATTTAAATGTACTAAAGAACAGGGCAAAGAGTGACATGTCTTGACCATACAATGGCAATTGCACTGTTCCTTTCTCTTCAGGTGTGAATCCTTGGCATATTTCTCTTACAAAGAGGCAGCCCAATCCTGGGAGATTCTTATTACCTCCTGCAAGGTTCTGATCTCTGTCAACTCCTCCTGACTCCATCAGAGGATGTTATATAATTTGCAGTGCTGGGTCCACAGTGAGAACAAAGGAAAAGTTTATTTTTTTAATTCCAGAAAGCAAACCCATAATTATTTCTCTTTGTATTAAAGTAATGCCTAGAAATATTGAGGCCACATTGTGTGATACACTACACATATACACGTGGTAAGAGAGAGTCCGTGCCCCTATAGCTTACATACTGTATAGACAAAGGTTTGGATAAAGGGTGTAATATTATTTCCCCCCCCACTTAAAGATGGGTATCTGAGGCACCGTGAGATTAAATGACTTACCCAAGGTCCTGTAAGAAGTCTGTGGCAGAGTCAGGAATTGACCTGAGATCATCCGAGTCTGAGCCTAGTTCCTTAACCTTCCCTTCAGTCATCTTCTTCAAACCATGATAAATATAATTCATAGTCCACTAGCTGATCCAAAATGCTTTCAGGATAATAATCATTCTCTTTATTGTAAAATTAAACCAACATATATGCTGTGGGGAAATGCAAAATTCTCAGCATGCATCGTATTTTTCTAAGAGTTGGTAGCTTAGAAAATTAAGCAAGCAACCAATTTCTGTATTTGAACTGAATATTTTTGTAGTTCTGTTATTTCTCTGAAAATGTACAGCTAACCCTGTCATACTATCTGGTGCATATTATTTATTAGATCTATTGCATAGAGAGTCATACATTCTGAATAAAATATGTAGAAAAGTTGGCTGAATGATGCAAGTATTTCTGAAAATTTAGTTGTTCATTTTCATTTAGCCACTAGTGTATCCATGTTCCTTTTCTTTATTCATCAGTTCTCCTTTCAAGGGAGTACAAGCCATAAGCATGTACTTTAACATGCATAAATAATTTTGAATGTATACAAAGTAATATTAAAAAAAGTCACCAAATCCTTATAATGTAAATTTCCCTAAACACATTTTATTATACTTGAGTACATACTTGGGCCTGACTCACTATAGCATTACTGTAGTTTTATGCTAGTGAAAATGTTTTAAAATCAGACTGGAATGCTTAAGCACATGCCTAATAATAAGCACATAAGTATTCCCATCAAAAACATGTGCTTAAGCATGTTGATGAATCTGTCTGTGTATGTATATAGGAGATTAAACTTTTACTTATGGCATATACAATTATTTGTCTATAAACAACATCAATTTTCAAAGCCACGTGACTTACATAAAGCTCAAGAAAAGCTACCAATCATGCTAAAATATGATTGATTCATTTAGATCCACAAATCATTTGAATTTTAGATCATGCACATAAATTGCTTTCTGACTAGAACAAATGCCTCATTACTTAAGCATATGCTAATCCAAGACTGTTGGTAACATCAAAAAGATGAGCTGCCAGGACAGGGAATAGAACAAACCACAGGTAGGCATATTTACAACCAGTTCTGCTCTCACTGTCAAAGTTTGCAATGAGTGAGAGCCAGATCAGACTGATATGGACTCTTTTTTTATCTTCATTAGGCATATAAAGTTACTGTAGAAAAGAAGAATGACAAAGTAAATATAGACACCGATAGTTGTATGGAGGGAAATATGCGAGAAAGAGAAGAAACCATTTAGATAATTTCCTATTTATTAGCAAGTCAGTGGGTGTTAATGGCACCCACAGGCACATATGTTTTGGCCCCATGATATGAGACACACCAGGTGACTGGGGAAATATCTTTTACTGGACCAACCTCAGGCACAAAAAGTTGATCCAATAAAAGATATTATCTCACTCACCTTGTTTTCTCTTTTCCCCTTTATAACTTTTTGCCTAGTGGTTAGGGCAATTGTCTTGGAGACCCAGCTTTGAATCATCACTCTGGAGCAGGGGTTTTAACTGAGCTCTCGTCTCTGCCAGATGATCGGTCTAACCACCAGGCTATAGGCTATTCTGTGATGGGTTGCTCTCAATTTCTCCTGTTGAAACTACTCCAGAGACACAGTTTGCTGGCCTGAAATAGATTTTTCCAATTTGCTGACAAAGTCAAAATATTTTCAGAACCAAAACAAAAATTGTTCCCTGATTTTTATTTATTTGTTTGTTTGCTAACTGAACTGAAAAATCAGTTCTTTGCACAGCTCTGCGCAACACCTTACAGGACAGGGTCATAATACTCTATCCAGAAATATGCACTGTACAGGTATGTGCTAAGTCATGAGGTAGGATGCGCAAGAAAAAAAATTCAATTCTATGTGTTCTTATACCAGTCTCATCACCGTAGGATCTGCGTGCCTTCCGGAAGTGTATTAAGTGATGTGGCTAAAACTGCCAAGTGTGTTATGTCTATTTTCTATGTGCTTCTATTAGAGAAAATAAAGTGGAAGATATGTATCTTGCATTTAGAGCAGAAAGTGGAGAGGTTTGTGATGGTCCTTAGTTCATATGGAAGTTCATTGCAGAGTCTCAGACCAGCCCCTGAAAAAAATCTGTCTCCCACAAGAAGAGAAAGCAAACATAACCTCAAGTATAGGGCCAAATCTATCCCTGACACAATGTCTCAGAAATTGATGGAGACGCATCAGGAATGAATTTGGAATATGCTGTGCATTTACAAGCATGGGAAGACTGAGGGAGAAGGTTGTGAAGGAAGAGAGAAGCAAGGTTTCTCAGAATGAATAAGAGAATATTAGAGAAGTTGAGGGTAGAAGTGATGACAGCATTTAACATAGTGCTTCAGCTACATAAATACATACATAAAACTTTGCCAGCTCAGGACCATGATGTGTGTAATTCATTTTCAAGGTATATATTTCTAAAACAAGAAAAAACATGCAGATTATAGTGAATAAAAATTGACTATCAATTTGCAATTTGTATAGTCTTGAATGTCATTGTTTCTTCAACTATATTGTCTGCAAGTGAATGTGGAAGGATTTATTTTTCAACAGATTAGATGTTAACACTATGCCCTATTTGGATGATGATCTAAGAAATGCAGAGAGCTGAGCCAGACTGCTGGTAATCAGGGCCTCTTGAGGGAAGGTAGACCTGAAGTGGGACTATCCTTTAATTTCATTTGAGGCACCTCACCTGGTGGTGCTGGGATTGACTGTTGCCTTTTGGTCTCCTTGTGGGAAGGTAGCCTGGAAGTAGGGAGCCTGGATTAACATTGATTTAAAGAGACAGGTCCTTCGTAAAAGGGCTGGATCCAGCTGGGCAGTGGGATAGGTGGACCCACCTTCTGAATTTGTTGTTTTGGAGCTTTCATACCTTGGAAGGAGTAGAACTTTGGCAAGACTTACCTGGAGGGTTAAGTCACCATAGCACCTCACCATTGATGACCCAGATGGGGAAACTGAGGTAGGGTAAATTGTTCCATTGTAGGCCACAAAGGGATGCTGTGGCGGCTGATCTTACCACATACACAATCACGTCCGTCTGTCTGTCTATCTAGGACAGAGTCATTATAATTGTTTAGGTTAATTAAATGTAAAACCTTACAATTATTGTTCAAAAAAATCCTATTTGGTTGTCACTTTTTAGCATATTAGTGAATTTGATGTTTACATCTTTACATGAGGGAGGGGAGGATGTGATAATAGATAAAGAAAACTCACTGAGAGCTGCAAGAGTCACAGGAGGCTAATAGAGAGCAGCAGCTCAGCAAGTTGATATCCACAAAAGACCAGGCTAGTGGACTGTCAGTAAGAAATTTGCTGTACTCCAGGGAGTTATGAAATCCCATCCCTGACTAAAGTACCACATATTCGTGCAGCCAGTCTGAATCTAGAATACTCAGCATTAGCATGACAATTCTTGTATTGAAAATGTTTTGTTCTTATCACAGACCATGAACAGTTCTTCTGTATGCTAAAAAGAATAGTTCAGGTCCTGATCCTGCAAGCTCCTATGCCTGTGACATACTTCATGTACTTTAGTGGGATTCTGTGCAGCATTGGACTCTGCCTGCACATAAGTTTTCAGGTTTGAGGTACAAACCATAGACAAGGGAGGGTTTTTGAAAGATTTTTGTTGCATGCTTTAGGCCCTTTATATTGTAACCATCCTTTGCCTCATTTTTATTTTTAAATGCTGTATAAAGTCACAGCACCACCTAATAATTCATGTGATTTATATTCAGCATACTCTTATTGCTCTTCAAAATGACATATTGTGTAAAGCTATTCAACAAGTCATCAACGAAAGGTGAAAATCTGCTAGGCTGTACGTTCAATTCCAAGGCCTTCATCCCATTGTATGTTGATTGCGCATTCACCATCATAGTTTTTAAAGAAGGATTTCTATGGCTTTCTGTCTGTCCCAGCATGGTTTTCTGTGGAACAGTAGGACATTTATTGAGCAAAGCCCACTTCAAACTCAGAATCAGTTTTGTCTGATTTTGTACATGAAGATTATATTTAACCTCATTGTTACAGTTTGTCAAACATTTCAAATAATTAATCCAAATCCAGTCATGTTTGCTTGATGAATTTTTAAAATTCATTATTAAAACATTATTTTCTAATAACTTTGCATTTGGCAGCACTGCCATTAGCAGGGGCTTGCTAGTAATCACAGTGTGAATAGAACCACTGCATATCTCATTAAAAACAAACTGTATGGAATTTCAACAAAATGATTTTAGGAAAAAAGTATTTTAATGAGCAGAATGCTTTTAAGCTGAGCTCCTTTAGTTAAAATTTCACATACCACATTTCATAGATTTGATATGACACAGATATGTTTGGTCCTTAGAATATATAAGCATGCATTTTAGGACAATAGATGAAATGTGGAGTGCTTTGGACCAAACTATCTTCAGTTACACCCCAGGAACTCTTCTGAATTCAGAGGGGAAAGGCAGATATGCATGAAAGTAGAACTTAGCCCTTTTTACCTTTCTATCAAATGCAACTCTTCAATGCTAATTATGATTCATTTGTCCCACTTCTATCAATTCTGAAAGGACTAAAACATAGACATCAAGACAATGAACTGTGTCTGATTCATTCTGGGGGCTCTGTTAGTGGATCACAGACTGAGAGTCTCCAGCAGTAGAAAGCCCACCCCAAAGAAACCCTGCTCTGGATGTGTGAGTTTGCTAGTGTACCCGTAAAAGGGCACATCTACATGGCAACAGGAAAAAAAATCTCACACGCACGACCCACAGCAGTGAGCCTCAGAGCTGGGTCTACGGACCTTGCTGGGCTTCCGAACCTGAGCTCCAATCCAAGTGGGACCATCTATACTGGTTTGAGCACCATGGCATGATCCTGAATCTGCAGACCCATGTCTGGAGACTCCTGGCGGCGGATCTTTTATTTATTTTTATTGCAGTGTTGAATAAGCAAACTGAGCCAGGCTGGAAGGGGTAGGGTCAGGTCACCACTGAATCAGTTGGGTAAGTATTTATTGACAGCTGTCTCAAGAAGCCTCAGCTGGAACATGTAGCTGTTTCTCTCTGGAGCAATCTATCTGGGAGAGCAGTAGCAGTAATGCTGTCTGCCGTCCTTTGAGAATGAATCTGCCAAAATATGGCCTGTGAAAAATCACAGTTCATACATGCTTAGTTGCTAGGACATCGAGAGTTGCTAGGACATTGCAGCTAAATTCTCTGAACATTCTGTCCACATTGGGCATGCTCCAGCCCAGGGCTGAGCGTGATTTTCCCTACAGTTACAGCTCTGGGCTGCTGCAGACCAGGCCGTGATTGGGCAATGGAACTGAGAAAAGCGAGCCTGTTCCACCTGTGCTCTCAATGCTCCTCTTTCAGCCCCCACAATTGGAACCAGGCAGTGTAAGGGAGAAAATTAACTTATTCAAGTACATAGGACCTGAGGAATAGACCCATGATAGGAGGAGGCCTAGGAGTTGTGGTTGGGGTAAGTCTGGGACTGGTTGGGCAAGGAGACTGGAACTTGGAACCAATGCAGCATGGAGGAAGGAGGTGGTGCTGGAAGGAAAACAGCTATGACAATGATCCAGGGTGAAAAGGGAGAACTGAGACTGGTTGAGCAAAGAGAGTGGAACAAAGAGCTGGAGGAGGTGTACACTAAGATTGAAAAGGAGTCCAGAGGAGGAGGAAGAGCACAGTGCACATGGGAAGGAGAGAGGATGACAGTTTGGATGAGAAGCAAGGACGGGCTAGGAATGGCTGGGAAAAGAGACTGGGACTTGGGGAGAGAGCCTTTGATGGGGAGTCTAGATTGGTGATAGTAGGATTTCGTGGGAGTGGGATGAAATGCCTGAGGAATGGGAATTGGGACTGCACACTTTTAAGCGCCTGAAGTCAGTCTTAAAATGAGAGGTGTTGGATAACCATTACAATAGGCGAGCTACAAATATAAAAATATAAACTGTCTACTGTTGTCTTGATAGTTATGCTTCGGAGAAAGCAAAGTGGGAATTTTATCACCTTTTCTCTTCTCTACACTCTTCTTTGAGTAAGTGTAAAGTTGCAAGCCAAATTGGGATCGCAGCATTGCCAACTGCAAGCATTCAAAATCATGAGTCAGGTCCCCCCAAAATGAAGAGACTGGCTTAAAAGTCATGATTTTTTTTTGAGCTTTTAAGATTCACTTGGGTTACATTTGCAAGCCTTTATCCTCAAGCACTAGAAACTCTTTTCCCTTTTCTAATAAAAGCTGAGATGCTTGTGTAATCACATCAGGCCCCTGTTATATTAAATCCTTGGAAAGTACTTGTATTCAGAGAGAATCAGCATGTAACACAGAGAGATGCAAACCCATGAAAAGTCTTTATTGAACTACCCTAAAAAGCAGCCAGGACTGGCTGAGCTATCCCCTAATAGTCTAACTCTATTGCTGTGGCAACAAGCTAAGCTTTGTTGCTATGGCAATCTAGGCAATAAGCCAAGACACACAATACACAACAGCCCCAGTTTCTGAATTTAAGAAAAGCACCAGATATCACAAGACTTGTGATTAAATTGTTAGTCAGCACGACTGAGAACTTAAATGTCAGAGTGACTAAGTCAGGTGCACTCTCTCCCTCACCGTTCTATCTCATGTGTTTGCATATATGTGTGTGTATATAAAAACAAGAAGATTAAGTACATGATCCAACTCTCTCTGAAATCAATGGAAAGATTCCAATAGTCTTCAGTCTGAGCTGAATGAAGCCTTTCATGATAAATAGCTACCATAAAGGAATGCAAAACTAAGATCCCCCAGTACAATAAAAAAGTGAAAATATGTTTTCTGTGCAGCAATATTAATTAAGCTGAACTTTGCGTATGTTCTACACCTCTTTTCCAGTTAAATGTGTAGATTACTACACTATTAGGTATGTTGTTTATATATACACACACGATAAAACAGTGGCTCTCAACCTTTCCAGACTATTGTATCTCTTTCAGCAGTCCGATTTGTCTTGTATACCCCCAAATTTCATGTTTAAAAACTGCTTGCTCACAAAATCAGACATAAATATACAAAAGTGTCACAGGACACTATTATTGAAAAATTGCTTACATTCTCATTTTTACCATACAATTATAAAATAAATCAATTGGAATATAAACATTGTATTCACATTTCAGAGCAGTATAAGCAAGTTGTTGTCTGTATGAAATTTTAGTTTGTACTGACTTTATTAGTTCCTTTTATGTTCCCTGTTGTAAAACTAGGCAAATATCTCAATGACCTGATAGACTCCCAGAAGACCTCTGCCTATCTGCAGGGGTACACGTACCCATGATTGAGAACCACTGTGATAAAACTTACAGGATGTGCAATAATCATGTCTTACTTTTAGATGCAGTTCTATTCAAGACATTTTGAATTTTAATTAATACAACCAAGGGATTTCCAGCTGCAATAGACCAACTGTGTAACAGTGTTTTCTTTTTTATCCTCTATGGGTGAAACTCTTGGCTTAGCTAACAGCCACTGAACATCAGGTAGTTTTGAAATAGTTCAAGAACAAAAAAATTTAGGACAATGAAGACTTTGAAAGTACATGCAGGATAGCTCATTAAAGATTTCCTACACTAGTGATACTAATACCTATATTGTGCAAGCACACATTGACTATCAGGAGACTGAAGTCCTAAATGGGACACCTCTGAAAATGTCCATACATTGAAGGATATACCTTGAAAATGTGAATAAAAATATCTGAAATTCATACCACAGAAATTCTAATTACAGAGATGCCCTGGCTGCTCCATACATAAGGTTGCATTAAAATGTACACGTAAGGCCTGATTGAAATCCCTCTATTTTACATTTGAATAAATGAATTTAGTTTCTCTATTTAACATAAATCTTCAGAAGATAATTGTATTTTCCATAATAATTTTTGATCAAAGACTTGGTACCTGTGGCACAGAGATTTTTTTTTTTTAAATGAGGCCTTTCCCCAAAAAAATCCTTAATTCATTTTTTCTAGTCTAGTATACCTAAAGAATCACAGTTCCTAAAAAAACAAAAACAAACCAAAAAAAACCAAACCCCCACACACTTCACAATCACACTCAAATTCACAACTGTATCTTTGATCTCATTCTTTCTCATGTACAAATGACACATTATACACTTTGCCAGGACATGTATGCAAAAAATGACTGGTCAAAAATGGGAAGGTGGGAGGACTTGGGGGGAAAAAAGATTAAAATTCCATGGCTCCAATATTTTTTATATATGTAAAATTT
Organism: Mesoclemmys tuberculata; assembly: GCA_007922155.1. Classification (NCBI taxonomy): domain Eukaryota; kingdom Metazoa; phylum Chordata; order Testudines; family Chelidae; genus Mesoclemmys; species Mesoclemmys tuberculata. The sequence continues at coordinate 15,343,808 of ML675646.1, forward strand.
ACCATCTAGTTCTAATTTTTATTGATATCTTAATGTAGCTGAGGTCTAAGTTCAGGTTTTGTATAAGTGTGAGGAATTGGATGTATGCATTTGGATTGGTTTTTATGTTTTTAAAGGAAGGTGTGTTTGTTAGAGAGCTGAGAAGTCTGAATATGTTTAGTTATTATGATATTTACATGGTAAGGCATTTAGGTTGAAGAAGGTATGGATGAGCATATCGGCTTACTTGGTCATTTCTTGGAGTTTTAGGATTGCGCTGCTAGCAAATGCCCTGAGTAACCTTAAGTTTTGTGTGGGATTTAAAGCATTAATGATAGAACTTCATTGGACAAAGCCCATAACTTCATTTCTTAATAGCTTAACAGTTAGAGTCCAACCTTACAGTCCTGGGCCGGAAAAAACTCTAAGATACAGAGGCTATGTCTTCACTGACAGCGGCAAATTCACCGCCATCAGATCGCTTTCTCTGGATCGACGTAGCAGTCAGTGAAGACCTGCTCAGTCAATCCAGAAATCAACATATTAAGACCACCTTCTCAAATGGCATAGTGCTGCGTTGATGAAATGCAGTTCCCGTCGGTGCAGTGCATTGAAAATAAAGCTCTGGAACAGAAGCAGAGAAGTCGACGGGAGTTACACAAGTTTTTTGCGTAACTCCCGTCAACTGCCTCCAAGTCTCCAAAGTAAGTGTAGACAGGACCAGAGTCTGTGAGTGTCTCAAAGTAAAGAAATACTCAGTTGCAGAACTGAGACAAGAACTGGAATTCCTGAGTACCCAGTCCTATAATTAGCCCCTGCTTTCCCCTCTCAGATATATGGATGCTGTCATCCCACAATATGTATGTATGTATGTATGTATGACTCCCACTAATACTGATAGAATTTATGTATGAATATCTATTGGACAATAAGTCCCTTAGGTTTGTCTTTCTCCGAAGGTGAAAAAAGATTAAGGAATGTGAAATTCCCACTTTACCTGTGTAGCAACCAGAACTGAGTTTAATAACTACAGGAATATTCTGAATACACATGAACAGTTTTGTCTATTTTCTGTCTCTTTCTGTAGACCTTAGTCTGTCAAGTTTACACAATACATTTGAGATATAATCCTCATAGAGAAACTGTATTATACAGTATATCGGATACTGGGGAGGAGGGTGTTTAGTTTTTACTCTTACTGAACTGTTCGTCAGACAAGTATCTTGGAGAACAAACCCATCTCAGCATTATTGGGGGTAGTAGACCTCTGATTAAATGGAAAATTTATATGCAAGCAGACACTTAAGAACAATTGCTAGAAGAAGCAGCATGGGAAGCTTGGATTATGCTCTGATAAAACTACCTTAAAAAGAGTTTGAGTCTTCATGTTGGCTGAATTCAGGTGAAGTGAAGAGTATGCTCTTAGCCTCTGGAGACCAAGGGTTGATAGCAGTTGAATTTGATGAATGATTGCCACAGGATGGTTGAAGGGGGTGTGGCAAGGTGGGGGCAGGGGAGGGAGAAGTACTCCGCCCTCGTGGGCCCTGCGCTCTTCCGGCTTGGCCGGCGGGCAGCTGGGGGAAGGCCTAGGGAGGGGATGGGGCCCGCTCTGCCCCTGGCTATCACTACCTTCCCTGGGTGTAGTCTGTGGTCCACTCTCAGCTTCCCCAGCTGGGTGTTCTGCCTCGGGTGCTGTGGCCACGCCTGTGGAAGCTTCAAGCCTCTGTAGATTGCAGGCCGCCAGCTGCAGGCCACAGCCTGCCAGCTCCAAGCTGCCAACTCCAAACTGCAGGCTTTGGAACTGCAAACCTCCAACCATAACTGTAAACTCCAACCTCCGTCCTCCACTCCTCCTCACTCCACAACCCACACTGCCTGCTTGCACTGGAGGCTTTTAAGTGTTTGAGGCGGGGCTCCTTGATTGGCCCCAGGCGTCCTAATTGCCTGATCAGCCCCAGGTGGCCTAATTAGTTAAGCAGCCCCAGGTGGCCTAATTGCCTAATCAGCCCCAGCTGGATCACCCAGGGAATAAGGCTTTGCTGAGCCTGGGGCTAATATACCTGCCTTCCAGCACCCTTACGTAGCCATCTGGCCCTGACCCTTATTTGCGTCCGAGGGTTAAACAACAGTTGGGTCATATCCATACCATTGGCTTTAAACAGGATTCCCCATCCATGGTGCTAGGAACATGTTGCAAAGGAGTGGAGACTGAGTAGCTTTGTAATGCCATTATCAGAAGACAGCATGGCCCAGATCTTTAAAGCTGTTCAGATGGTAAAGTGCATATCTGATTTAGGAACCTAATTCTCATTTTGAAAAGAGATTTAAACCCTTTCACAGTCTATACCTGATAGTACTGCTAAGTGCCTAAATTGCTATTGAAAATGAGATGTAGGCTCCTAAATCATTTAGGCATTGCAATGCTAAGCATAGAATTGTGTAAATAGCTTTAAAAATCTGGGCCCATGTTCCTGAGTTACCTAGCTTGCTGCTGCCAGAAGTGGCTTATATTCAGAGGCTAGAATTACATACAAGATGCTCAGTCATGATTCCACTGCTAACTGTACTAGCCCCAAGTGAATGCCAAACTGGGTCTCCTCTTCCAGGAGTAATATGAATGGGATAACTGACATGTGCTTGCATTGGGTAACACGGGTAGTCCAGATTTTTTCACTGGTCTTCTATAGAGAGGGGCCAGACTCAAAACTAATGTTTTAGTTTTATTATTTTTCTGATCTTAGCCCATTATTTTCAGGTTGTTATAATAACGTTAAGGCATTTTATTATTCATCTTTGTCCACCAAAGCCAATGTTTCCCCATACTGGCTCCACATAACCTTTCTCTTCCCTTCTAGATGGCTACAAGAACATCTTGATTTCAACGTGAAGTCCTGCTTAAAATTAATGATATGATATAACCCTAACTTCCTCTAAATGTACTAATTAACCTCTGAGAAGTTAAGATGGCTTTTGGACTTGTGGAGAGGGCTCTTATTTTAAGAGAGAAATAAGTGGACACACTCAGGATAAATTTTCCTACTCCCTTTTATTCACAGTATTAGAATAGCTCCTTTTGATTTCCTTGAAGAGAAAAACTAAATAGCAAAAGCGGCAAAGCTTACAATTGACAGGTGTGGGTACAATTTCCGAACTCCAGAATAAGCAGCCATGTGTGAACACTTTTAAAGGCCTATCCATTTCTCTGCAAGCTGTTTCAAGATGCTACTTCTGACTTTATTTCTTTATCCCATCACAAGCAAACCAACATCCTTCTGTAAAAATGTACTCTTAGCCAGTTACTACTAGCCACCTGCTAGGAGATGTATGTGATTCAAAAGAACACCTTGGATTTGGAATATCTGATTATAGTTCTGCTTTGAATGAAAGATAACCAATATTAAATCATTCTGTGTGAAAGTGATTCTGCCTTGGGGACAATAGATGAGATGATGTGCTACGAGAACATTTGTTTAACACTTCACCTGAGTGCTTTAAGCAATCGGTCAATAAGTCGAATCCTTGGAGAGAAGAGGAACTTTTACTACAACCTGGTGCAATGTATTTATTTTCATGTTTGCCATATTTTTATAGTGTGTTAAAAGTATGTAGGAATATAATATCCTCGTATATCAAAATAGGAAATGTTTCATTTTAATTTGGAAGATAAGTGTGAGTGGATGGGGGGTTGTTTGGTTTATTTTGGGTTTTAGCTTTCTGTAATTTTCTATCTGTTTTGGCATGATATAGTTCATGCAAACAAAAGAAAGGGAAAGAAATATAATCCATTTAATTGAGAGGAAGAAACAATGTTTTTTCTGGTCAGCATGTAATGGGGTTTTACTTATTTGCTTATTGCCTGTAGGCTGTAGCTACATCTAAGAATGATTGGCACATAAATTAAAGCAGGGGAAATCAACTTTTCTGGTTACTTATCACTTTTAAAAAAGATTTACACCACATCCAACAATAAGCATTTTGCCAAAATCTACCTTTCGCACATTCAACTACAAGAACAACTTTTATAACGTTACGAAGGCCTAACAGGTTAGCTGGATATCTTCTATAGCTACTAAAGGTCCCCCACAATACTTTTTAAATGTCTTCTTTTAAACATATTAATAACTAGATCATATTTTGATTAATGTATGTATTTGAAAGGTCCTTGATGCAATCCGCCAAACAGCCTTAGTCTCCAGACTAAGACTTCAATAATTTTGGCAATTATTCTGTTCAGGGAATATTTTTGCCTGCCTTCATATATGTCTCTCCTCTGACATGCAGCTCATTACATTTGCAATAGCCCTGTGGCATTTTCTCTGCAGATGGGAGAATCTACATAGTATCAGGTGTCTTGACCCTGCCCTTCTCCTGGCTCTCCTTTGCATCCTGAACACGGTACAGAGAATAATTACCTGGTTGAGCTCATTGCTGTGTGGGAGTGGGAGACACACCCTCCCACTTTCTCTCCTCTAACATGCCAGTAGAGCCACACCATTTCCAGGTCTAGAAGGGGGCAGGACTTGTTGGAATAATAGATATGAGAGCTGGAGAAATTCCACTAGTTCAGGAGTAAATCTCCCTGAAATTGCTATAGTCCTAGGATAGTGAATATCCTATGTATTATGCTTGATCTGATCAAAAGCCAAGAGGATGATTTCTAGACAAAGCCTATTTTCAGTTTAGGTATGATACTTACATTTTAACATTATTAAATGCTAGCTGCATGGGTAGTTCCAGATAACACAAATGTCTGTAATAATTTGCAGGGGGTGGGGGAGATAATGGAAGAGCTGTTATACCTCTGTAAACACAGGTTAACCACAACCCAGAAAGGGGAATTGCCTTCAGTTTAGCCTGTGAAATGGAAAAACACTTGCTCTCAGCTGTATATTTTCAACTAGCAAAACAGTTTGAAATCTGTGGACAGTTCACATTTTAAAAGGAGTATCTTGACATACTAACAAAAAAAAAGATTGCTCTGGCTTTTAACTTTCCGGCTGTTAACTTAGCCTCTTCAGACCCCTTGCGGGCTCAATCAGAGCACTTACTTTTGGAGCCAGATCATATTTTTCTAGTGATTCAACTTCAGTAATCTTAAAAACCTGATTCCTTCGTGTGTAGAGTAAGGAAGAATTTCCTTTGCTGTCCTCATAAGACAGCAAGAAAAAAAAAAGTTTGTTAAAATGGGAGCTTTAGTTGGTGATCTGTAAGCACTACTGTTTTTGAAAACCGGGGTTGGATTTTGTCTGGTAGGAAATGCAGATGAAGAGGACGCCAGGGACCTCACACTTGGAATTTATGCTGTGTGGAGCAATATAGTGTGGAGGTTGAGGAGATTTTTCAGTTCACTCTGGTGAACGTGGTCTGTCATTTGAGAACTATAGCTATATCGCCTCAGAGCCTATCTCAAGCTACTGGGTTGGCCTTTGTTTTCACTCCTACGCTACTCCGCCTGCAGTTTGCGATCTGAAGTCACTTTAGGCAGGCAGGGTGAGCATTTAATAACCTGTTCCCCATATTGTACCAGCACACTGTGCTTTCCTTGTTGAGCTACGATTCTGATAGAGTATTGCTCACATGAGTTTCTAAGGTGACTTTCTGTTAAAGTGGTGCTGCTTTTCTTGGGACAGTTTATAGTAGGCTACAATGTCTAGTAGGCTCTAGACAAATGCATAGCACAGCTGGTATTTCTGAAGTTTCCTCTTGTTTTGTAGTTATCTGCATGTGTTTTTTGTTACACTGATCTGTTTTGTTCTTGTTGATTTTGCGTTTAAGAATTGCTTTTAGACGGGCCATCTTTTGTTTTGAGGTAGTCAAATTAAATGTTATGGGTGCAAGCCACACAGAAATTCACCCACCTTCCTCCACAGTTCAGATTGCATCCTTCCAAACAACTGTCACAACAGCGTATGGATGAGAAAACACATCTCTGGTACAGGGAAATGTTACTGACCTGTTCTAGAGGTGGGGAGTTGAGTCATCGATAGAGTTTGTCACAGCCATTACTTTGCTCCTGGGAAGTAAACTAAGGCTTTCCCCTTACTGCTTCCCTGAGCCCTGAAACTCTGCAGGAGAGAGAGCAGGGGGATACTTGCAAGTAAGTGGATGAGAAAAGAAAAGGGACTCTGCCCCAAAATACTTGACCAGCCTCAGAGGGAATAAACTGTCGCGAACGAAGGGGTAAAGTAATTCCACTTATCAGCAGGTAACGGAAGAATTCTATCATAACTCATGCCCTGTTCTGCTGTTGTAGTCACATAGCTACCAATTGCTCCTTATTCAGGTTCAGTCCCCTAGTCCTGTAATTCTCTGAAAAACTACTGACTGTAAGTTTTGCCTTCACTCCCGCTCAAGGAAATGGGAAGAAGGGGTAGCAATAGGGGGTAGCCGATTCTATTTTTGTTATTCAACAAAAGAGTGTTATCACTGATGATAATTCGTAGCACTTAGTCTTTCATTGTGGTATATTAATTTGCTAATAACATGCTAGAGCTCCTCATTTTGCCATTAAACCTGTTACAAATATGCTGGTATCAAAATAGTGAGACAAATCTTGAATCCCTTACTCAGCCCATTTAGTCAATGGGAATTTTCTCTGAATGAGAACCTCGCCATCTGGTTGTCTATAATCTCAAACTAGACCAGGGAGTGGAGGATTAACTTGATTTCCGATTCTTGTTTTTTATTACATTGACCGTTACTGACTGTGTAAAACTTTGTCCTGAAACCTGCTGGCCGTATTGAATCGTTATGGTAGCACTAGCATATTGCACAGTTGATTCAAGCCCAAAATGTTCCTAAAGGCAAGTTCTTTTAAAGATGCTTTAATTTCTCAAATAAAATAGTGGTGAAACTCTACCATTGGAACCATTTCTAGGGTGCATGCAACATGTATCATTAGCACAGCATGTTTCACAATGTGCTGCAGTGACGCTAAAGAATGGTTGCTGGTCAGTGCTGGGAAGCATCAAAAGAAATTCCATGGTCAATGACTATAAGGAGTTTTCACAGTGCTTTAAGAAAATGAAAAGGAACAAACCTTAGATTTTCTTTTGTTAAAGCCATCTATGTATCATCTGATCTTCTCATATTGATAGAGAGAGGAATCTTCTTCATGGACTACAGCATTTATACTATTAATTCCATCAAATGGGTATTTACATTGCAAGCCTGATTCCACTCTGAGAACCAGTTTAAAATGGGCGTATGTTCATTGAAATCAATGGGGTTACACCAGCACAAACCCACTGTGAGATCAGAATGAAGCTATAGTTGTATGCACTGCTTTGACAAATAGGGGCTGCTAATGATTTAAAGGTTGAAAAAAGAGGCTAACTTTTTGGTGAAAGCATGCCATACTGGGGCTGGGAAGATATGGATTCAATTACCGGCATGTCATAGACTTCCATTGTATCTTGGGCAACTCACTTAGGCCTAGTTCAGCCTAGAAAACTAAGTCCTACGTTGCACAGGGGTGTGAAATCCACAGCGTAGTTAAGCCAATCTAACACCCAGTGTAGCCAGCACTAGATCCACGGAAGAATTCCTCAATTGACCTAGCTACTGTCTCTCTGGGAGGTGGATGACCTGCACAGACAGGAGAACCCTTCCAGCAGTGCAGATTGTGTCTATGGCTGAAGCAATGCAACTGATGCTGTGTCATTTCAAGTGTAGATGAGCCCTCAATATCTCTGTGCCCATCTGTAAACTTCGGATGATGATATTCCATCTCCTCCACCTATTTGTTTTGTCAGTTTCATTGCAAATTCTTCAAGAGAGGGACTCTTACTGTGTGTTTGTACAGTGCCTAGCAAGAGAGAGGCCTTTAGTTGCTACTATAATACAAATAATTGATCAGTACAAGGTTACACTGTATGTATTTTCCAAAAGTGTGGCTGACTTCTTGTATGTAGTTTATCACTGGGACAGACTGCAGAGCTCTTGTTCGTGACGTTGGTCATGTTGGTGACCTTATTTATGCAAATAGTCTTAATAAAGCTGGTGGGACTACTTACATGGAGAATGATTCACAGTACAAATAAGGGTTCCACAGTCTGACCTATTGTGACTAGGTACTCTGAGGTAGATCGTTGCATCAGTGTATAATTCTCTTTTATTATGGACATGAATCTGGTTATTGTTAGTGGCACAGTATTTATAGCATCACAATATAACTAACAATCTCAAGCAACTCATGTGATCATGTCCAAAGCTTGCATGCAACCTTATTCCTCAGAGAATCAGAGAAAATAGCTGCTTGTAACTTATTCTGAAAGGAAGTTTTCAGAATGTAATAAAGAACATGAAGAATGAACATATTTTACTATAATCGATGTGGTTTTGACAGTGCACCAGTAGTTGCCTGGTCATTGTGAGTAGGTGTAGAGAGTGTCGAATACTTTATCTCTAAGCTTGTTTCATGTAGCAGTTGATGAACAGTAGATGAAAATGCAGTGGGGAAAAAAACCCTGGGGAACAAGAGGTATCTAGCGAGTAACCTGCAGTCTCTGATAAAAATACCTCAAATTTAAACTACCAGAAAAACTTGTCTTCAAAGTGACACGAATCTATTTTTGTAAGGAAAGGAGAAGAAAAGGGTACACGCACTAAATAATGCTGCTGAGATTAATAAACATGAACATATTACGGTATATTTGTATAGGAAATAAGTAAACACTTTTACTATTGATCTTCCCCCCTTTCTCCTCAGAATGCAGTTTCTAATCTTTGTTTGCACTGTGCCTCTTGTTAAGAGTGCAATAGGCAATTCATCTAAGGATTGGCTTTCCAAACATGATAGTTAGGTTATCGGGACAATAGCAGAGGTCACAAAGTGAAAGGCTTTAGAAACCCACTGAAAGTCACACTCAAATACCAAGTTACCATATTTTTTCCCCTTTATTTGATACGCCAAAAGTAAGAATGTAGGAAATATGAAGCAAAAATTCTGAATGTAGTTGAAGTGATCCTCTTGGTTCACATATTGGAGAAAATACATTTTTTAAATTTATTTATTATTTATATTACAGTAATGCATAGGGTATTTCTGCACTGGGAGGTGCGATTGCCAGGCCAGGTAGATAGATTCATGCAAACATTGCTAGCCACTGGAGTCCATGCCCACCCAAAACCCTGGGTCCAACCTTGAGTGGCTAGACCCTGCTACAACATCCATGCTGCTGTTTTGCACGCTAAAATCTATCTATACAGGCAATCACACCTCCCAGATGCAGTGCAGAGATAGCCACAGAGGCAACAATGGCAATCAGGTCCCCATGGTTCTAGGTCAGGGGTCGGCAACCTTTACTATCAAAAGAGCCATTTTGCCCCCTCTTCCACTGACTAAAGAAAAATAGTCTGGAGCCGCAAAACATAGCTTACCGCGGCTGAAGAGCCGCATGTGGCTCCGGAGCCGCGGGTTGCCGACCCCTGTTCTAGGTGCTGTGAATACACATAATAAGAAACTCTTCTTGCTCTGAACAGCTTACAGTGTAAATAGATAAGACAAAGGGTGGGAGGGGAAAAAACTATTATTCCAAATTGGGAAACTAAGACACCAGGGATTTTAGTGCCTTGCCTAAGGTTTCACAGGATGTCTGTGGCAGAGCTGGGACAAATAAATATGCATTTGTGTTTTTGTTTCTCAAATATCTTCAGCTCCTCCATGGAATGGTTCAAAAATAACAGCTATTGTACCTACCCAAGGTTACTTTCCTTTTCCCGTGATAAGTCTCACTTATCCTTGCTGAAAGACTTTTTCTGGTGTGACAGAATGCAAACAAATTGACTCTGTGAGACTTACTAATCTACGGAGGGAAAAATGGGAAAAAAAAAAATCAATAGCAAAACAATACAGAGCTTATGCTGTGACTTAATTCCTTACAGCCAAATTCTTGATCACTGGGCAAAGCCCAGCCGAATGGGTGCCCAGTACACACAGCATCACCATCACAGAAAAGGGGAATGGGATTTTGACTTCTCAGAGCGCAGAGCTGTATTGAAGCCCATGGGCTTCAATGGAGTCAGCACTTCTGAGCCCTACACAAATGGTTTTAGGCCAATGGTTCGGTCAAGCCCCATCTCTTCCTACCCTCCAATCCCTCCACTATCCTGGTGATGTCTTGCAGCATTGTAGGTTAATACCTACTGATATTCAAGGTCTTCCTACATAGCTTCTCTGCATCTGTTGCCTTTTACAGCGGAAATGTGGCAATAACTCCATTCAGGGCTTTCTACTCCTCTAAGAGGAGGGACAATTTGGTGCCAGATGTATGGAGATTTTTAGGCACCTAAAGATGCAGAGGCCTAGTGAAGTTACAAAAGTGTTGAAGCAGGTTAGTCACCTAACACTCATTGAAGTCAATGGGACTGAGGCATCTCACTCAAGGCTTCTGTAAATCCCACTAAGCACCTATGTCCATCTGTAGGTGCCTAAAAAAACCTCCATAAATCTGGTCTGGAGGTCTTTAAAAAGCCTCCCAATCTTTTTGAATATTCTTACTTAATTTACGTGCTGTATGAATGCTGGTAATTTACACATAAGGCTGAAAAGTAAAATACATTGTTACTTTAAATGGTGTAGAGGGAAGTGCATGCCACAGGAATGTGTACAGTCTTTTCCAGGTAATTCGTACAAATCTGTTTCATGGCACCCTAATTGAGATTGTACCAGATCTGGACTCCTTGCTGGGAATTTTTTTCAGCAAATGCTTCATAAAATCAGATCAGTGAATGGGACTGACTTGATAGAATACCTTCCCCCACTCCTATTCATAAAGTTCATCTAAGCATTGAATTTGAATTGAAGTGAATCTTGGGTTTTTTAACCAATTTCCCCCCAAATCGGACCACCTGATGAGTTCCAACTGATGTCTTTGCAGTTAATAGTCAGATATTTTTGCATTAAGAAGAATGATTGGGCGAGATGGAGGGGGACGAACAGACTGATTCAATATCCTTCCCTTCTAATAATACATGATCCCTTGAATTCAACATTTATTATTAATTACTTGTTAGCCCCAAACAATATGTAGTTCCTGTCCTAAGGAGTTTATTATCTAAAATAAGAGAGAGACAAAGAGAGGAAAAATTGAAGTTTGAGTAGGGAATAATTTAGAGGTTTTTTGTTTTTTTATATATATACTTTTGTAATTCACTCTCCACTTATGGAAACTGCGAGGTTTCGAGGGAGGATTTAAATGAAGATTGGGTTGTCACTTATGGCAAAATTTTCAAATGTGAATGCCCTAAATTATCAGCAACCAATGTTCAGATCCTTCAGCAGTGTCTCAATGAAACTACAGCAGGACTGAGGCGCAAATCCATATTTAGATAACTAAATAAGTGGCCTGATTGGTCAGAAACACTGAGCACTTGCAGTTCTGAGTGAAGCCAATTGTTTGAAATCTATTTATGTAATGACACGAACACAGAGAACACAGCGTAGTAGATACCTGTGTGTGCTACTGTACTAAGCAGTTAAACCTAACGAATGTATTACCTGATTTACGGCATTAAATCAGATATTCAATCCTGCAGTTTTAATGTTGCAATAACATAAGCTTTATTTGGGTTTTCTGTTCTTTCTCAAGGGTCGGTGGTTTGGGGTTTTCTCTTTACAGAAAAAGTAAAGACTCCAGATCTGTTCAGACTTCAGAACATGCAAGCTTTGCTATTGGTCTTCACTAGTTCTTTGACTTGGGAGCAGGGCTGCATAACTCAGGAGATCTGCAGGCGTAGAGGCCCACAGAGACTATCAGACTGAGGGCCTGATTCTCCATTGCCCTAGACAACGTGTTGTCACTTACATCCACTTTACACTGGTGTAAATGATGACACATGGGGCTTTCCTTTACTGAAAGTAAGCGTTGCCAGCTCTCACAATTTTATTGCAGATTTTGTGAGCTGTAGTGTTTTTGCTTAAAGCCCCAGCTCTTGGATCCTTGTGATTACAAGAGAATTTTGGCTTTCATTTTCAAAAAGGTAGGTTTCTAGCCCTCATAGTTGCAGAGGAAAGTTTGAACATGTGAACCCTAAATCTTCAAACAGTAAAAGGCAAATAAACCAAAACCAGTTTTTAAAAAATCTTTAAGCCTAACACCTATTTTTTGAGTGCTTGGGTTTGGCCGTGTTGAAATAACCTCTGTTCACTTAACGAACTGTTCCATATGTTCACAATCTTCCCCAGAGCCAGCATGCTCAGAAAGCTGTTTTCAGACGGTCATAATTTTAAGTCAAAACCTAATTATTTCATACCAAGCAAAGGCACAGGCTCTCACTGAGCACTCTATTGATGGCAAATACCAAATGTCAGCTGCAGGCTACCTTGCCTAAATGTATGTCTGTAACTTTATGTATACATATACAGATAGATTTTTTTTTAAAAAACCTACAAAGTATACATTTTTTTTCACTCTGCCCTAACTCACCAGCCTGGTTGTTTACTCCACTTCCCTTCTGCTCCACAAACTATTTCACCCTTAGGCAGAAACCAAGAATGTAAAATTTCAAATACAAAATGAGCAGGTATGTCTCTGTAGTCAGACTTAATAAACCTTTGATTAAACTCCAAGATGTTTTTTAATACGAGCAAACTTTTACCAAGTAAAGAATTTGTAAAAATAATAAAACATTCTCTGAGAATTCTGCACCACTCAGGAGGCATCAAGGCACTGGAAAATTGGCCAAAAATCAGCAGAGACTTTCTCTGTTGAAAGGGATCTCATTGCTGGCACAATCATGATGACTACAGACCCTGCACCTGCCACTCTCCTCTGAGTGCGGAGGGCATGTTAAGAGTGGGCAGATGCTTTACTGGGGGGACAAGGTTGAATTTTCACACACATGGGGTCCATTAAAGAACCTACATCAGTGGGGGAACTTAAAGCTGCTGCCAGGCCACTGTAAGTAGCACCAGCACTAGGACTGGCCTTAGAAATCAAGGAGCTGAGCTCCCTTCTTGCCTGCCTCTCCCCTTCCTCTTTCCTCCGCTCCACTGAAGTGTGTCTATAGCTATATGGTTACGAATGATTAGTTATCAAACAGACGTGCATGAATAAGAACCTTGGGAGATCATCTGGTGTCAAAGAAAGAAAGAATGGAAATAATAGCAGGGCCTGGAGAAACCTTCTGCGTGGTGAGCCCAGGCTACCGCTGAGTACCCCAGTGACTTGTAGCTATCAATGATGAATTCTGTGAATAAGTAATAGCAAAGCTTGTGTTAATCATACTCTCTGGTCCAGATTTTAGGCTGTGACTAGAGGACTTAGAGCCACATCAAACAAGGCCACTGAGGATTCTTCCCATGCAAGGGAGCCCTCACCAGCTGCTCTCTCCACCCTCAGGTGCAGAGGGTGTCATAGGCAGGGGAGGCAGGATTGAAGCAAATAGCTTTAATTCTTTTTCCCATGTCTTAATGAGATTTGTAGTCCTCTTTCCAGCTAGAAGTAGCTATTTAGAACAGTTAAGCCCATCATACTTTTTTTAAGTACAGTTCTTTGCTGACTGAAGAGACTTCCCTTTTCACTCACATTGGAATATAGTTCTAAAAAAGTGTGTAGCTTTTGACAAGAAATCTTTGAGGATACTGAACTTTCTGTTAGGTGTCTTACAGTTGACTTTTTAATTGAAGCTACTTAACTGTATAAATTCATGGCATTATACCCTGTAGCCTTATATGGCTTCTTAGAAGTCTATCAGATAGATGTCTATATTTTATGAAGGTGGGGATATCTTCTGGCGCTTTTTATTCTGCTTTGGCTGTGAGGAAGGACCTAGGTGTCATCAAGCTTGCTTTCAAGACAAAAAGAGATTTGAGTCTTTGAATAATTTACAAAGGAGAAAGTAGTTTTCAATGTCTCAAAATATTTTAATGCAAAAGTTTGTTTGAGAAAAGAAAACTCAGTTGTTCAAGCAAAATTTTATTCCAGTGTTTAAAACAGCAACTTCCTTTCACACAGGATTCTTAATTTAAAGGATAGTTGTCAATGGTTATTTTTTTCTCAGGGAAACATTTGCTATCTGTATCAATATCTCTGAATGCTGGACAAACATATAATAATTTAAATTGGAAAATTTTGCATTAACAAGATAAATCAAAATTCCACAGGGTTCTCAGGGTACTGTGTATTGCTCATCTTCATCTATAAATGTGACATTAGTAAAACTGCAAGATAACAGGAAATGAAAAAGATAAGAACACAGTAAATGTGCAAAGAAAAAAGCAAGCGCTGCATAGGTAGTCAAAACAGAAATGCTGAAATGCACTGAAGTCAATAGGAGTTCAGATGACCCAAGATTTCATCCTCTGTAACTCAATATACCCATCTATAAAATGTGTTTAAAATAATGGATCCGGTTCTCAGCTGGGGCAAATCAGCATAGCTCTTCTAAAGACAGTGGAATTGTATCATTGATGCTGGAGAAGAATCTTGTCCAATGTGCTGTGAGATTTAAATGATGTTTGTAAACACTTTTCATTCCCCAGTTTTGTGTTATTGCAGTGCAATGTATTAATATGTATTTTGTAAAGCTTAAAACAGAATAAATGAACAAAAGCAACAATAGAAACATTAGTTCAGCTAACTGGAGGTTTGCTGGGATACTGGAAAAACAGATGCAAACAATAAGCAGAAATATTACAAAAAAGAGAATAGTATATTGGAGGGGAGTTAATGAAAACTAGAAAAAATAATGGAAAATGTATTAAGTGATTGAGTCACTATTAACTAACTCATTTATATTATAGTATGTTACATTGGCACAAGGGATTATAATCAAGTGAACTAAACAGATTCATAATCTGGGGTAAAATCATACAATTGAAGGATCCCTTTGAATTGCTACCTTGATTCTCTAAAGTGTAGTACACATACATGCTCTTTGGCACATTTAATAGAAAGCATCCTTAAAATATTCATCCGGTCCATTTTTAGTAAATGACTTACAAAACACCTTCCAATTAGTGGCAGCCCAGTGTTCAAATTCAGTATTTTTTAATCCATCCCATATGCCTTTTCTGATACTGGGTACAAAAAAGGTCTGTTCACTTAATGAAGGCTTTTGCTGTACATATTTATACTCTCAGTATATTGCTTCAACAAGGCCAAATACTGGAATTCAGCTATAAATAAATTCACAAATAACACCTAACCTTCTGTCTTCAAACAATAACTAGTTCTAGCATGTTATACATGTTGTAATGTACTTTCATACTGCAATTCACAATGTATCTGCATCATTCATAATAAATGACTCATAATTTATTTAATGCTGTAGTAGCACAAAGGTGCTACAAGTCGTATATTGGCATACTGTGAGGCAGGCGCTGTAATGGTGGTTTTACATCTGTCACTCCTGGAGTAAAATTTGGATGTAATTTCTATATTCTGATTTCAGTATCTGATGAGACTTCAGAATATTTTTGTCTGCATTTCATTTCTTAAATACACGCATTCAGGTACACCATACTAAGGGCTTGATCCCGCTCCCATTCAAGTCAATAGGGGAAAAATCCCATTGACCTGAATGGTTAAAGATCAAGCTCTTTATTGGGGGAAATCTTGACCCATTAAAGTCAGTGGTAGCTTGGCCACTGTCTTACATTTCGACAGGATTTCATCATATATAATGCATATAAATGCCTGGTGGAAATATCTTGGTCTGTAAAACTAACTGTTTTTGCAATATGTCATAAGAAGATCCAGAAAAGCATTTGTTGTTATGTGCCATTTGACTAAAGAAAAGCTACCTGAAGAACCTGCCTAAACCATGAAGAACAGCACCCGTAAAAAGAAAGAGGAGGAGAGAATGGGCAGGTGCCCCTCAGTTAATGAGGGCGACTATTTCGGGTTGGAAACTTGTGAGAACGTATGCTAAATATGGGCAGCCAGCCAGAGTGTGAGAAGGATCAGCTGCCCTTTCCTCCCCTTCCCCCAGGAATCAGGCATAGGCAAAGATAGCTTCAATTGCTGGAGGGGTTAAGCTGTGTGTGTACTTGAGTGTGTGTGTGTGTACATACACGTGCATTCGTTTTCACATGTGCTCTTGTTCTACCTGCCCCAGGAATCTAGAAACATTAGAGGGAGGAGGAGATGAGAAGAAATTCATGTTCCTGCAGAGATCAGATGAGGGAGGCTGGAAATGTGTACCTATGACCTCCCCATCCCAGGAGGATAAGGAGAGGGCATTGCTATCTTAATAGTTTCTCTTCATTGTGTGTGATAAGTCATTTGATATGTTTCATATGGACTATTAACTTGCTAGGGGGACAGGGTTCCTTAAACCCATGGCTAGAGCCTGGCAGAGAGAGAAGTTAAAGATAAAGATTTGAATGCACACAAACTTCCTTTGTTTGAAGGAGACAAAAGGAAACTAAAGGTATACTGTGAACGCAGCCAACTAATCATACAGTAGCCTGTTTGTTTTTTGTTTTTTCTAGAGGCATCATTCCTAACAAGTCCTGCATCTCCCGCGTAGGAAAAGCAATAACATTTTCTAAAATTCCCTAATCCTGGTTAACTGCTGCTCTAAACTGCAGTTTCTTTTTTTATATTGTATTGACTTTTTTTTCCATCCAGAAATAAGGGGAGAACGCAAAAAAGACAAAGAGCAAAAAGGAAGGGAATGAAAAATCAGGAATGCACGCAGGGAGTGGAAAGGAGAGTATCATCTTGTTTTCCATCTGCTGGTAATTAATCAAGGATTTCTAAAAGTCAGACTACATTTGTCTGAGGTCTCTCTTCTCAACAACACGACCCACTCTTTAGCAGCCAGATCAGTTAAGGTGCTGGTTGTTCCATAGGTTATGGTGCATGGACCTTGCCAAAACAGCTGGCTGATATAGATGTGGGTCTCCCATAGCCATGCTGATCACGTATTTGGAGGCTGCCCTAGGATACAATCATTCTCACTAAAAGTAGGCAGGAGGATTAACATGATAATGAAAATCTCCTTAAAAACTACTCTGTGGAACTGTTTGAGGGTAAATCCCATCATCATGGAAGCTCTTCAGATCATGGAATGTTTGGTTCTCTAGAGCAGTGTTCATAGCCAAATGATGCAATGCTTAAGGTACATCTACACTGATGGCATCAAAGTCACCGCCATCAGATCAACCTATCTGGATCGATTGAGCCGTCAGTGTAGACCCGCTCAATCAATCCAGAAGTCGGCACTATTAATCCACCCCCTCAAGTGCACCATCAGTGTAGTGCAGTGAAGATGGCACTCAAAAGTGAAGCACAGCAGTCGATGGGAGTTACGCAAGCTACACCCGAATCACCCGATAAGTGTAGACCAAGCTGTAGACAGAAGAACAGACTGCCTCCGGGGTAGAAGTATGGCAAATTGCAGTTTACTAAGGGGCCTGTGATTTGAGGAGTTATACATGCCCAATTAAGAAAGAGAAGCAATACTATGTGGTCTATGTGACCTGTCACAACTAAACAACTCACCCAATTTGAATTTCACAGGGATTGTGCTTGCAGTGAACTGATAAAACTGTAGAGTGTTTAAAAAATGGGGAGTAAATATGAATTCCAAATATATTGTGGGCAATAGTAATCTATTTGTTGGTATTCCATTCCATATACAGAAACAAAAGGGTGGGGGAGGAAGGCAAAGAGCAAAATTAATAATTGTAAATTATTCATTGAAAATGATTAGCTCAGCTGTAGCAATAATCCAGACTAATCACTATTGTGGGGTATGTTGTGCATTGCTGGCTCCATGGATGCTAAATAGCTTGCAGACATGTTACACATCTTTAAAAGACAAGTAATGGAAAGGTGTTTAAATGTGCTGCACTATTCTCCTTCAAGGCTTCTTTAATAATAATCAATAATGGAACTTCAATTAAGTAAATAGAGCCAGCTGAAAACAATAATTTAATTCTTTTGGAAACATTAATAAACGCTGTTGGAGGGGGGAGGGGGAGAGAGATTGTGTGGTTGTGGGTGTGTGTGTGAGGAAGAGACTGCATTTCATAAAGCTGTTCTTTAAAAAATTCCCCTCCAGGGCAAAACTTCATGTAGCAGTTCTCTAGAGTTAAAAGGAAGCATTTCCCCGCCACAGTGCTGTACCGGTGTTAAAGTAAGCCTTACTAAACTGTCAGTGAAATCCATATAATGAAGCCATTTTGGCCCCAAAACTTTGTGGTAGGAAAAAGGTGAGAAGAGAGCGCAAAGTTGGTTCTGCAAGTACCCTGGTCTTAAGGCACAGCAAGAACTTCTGCCTGCCCCGGGGCATCTCAGAAACACCTCCATCTCCATTTACACCCAGAATTTGTTTGTAACATACTGAAACTCTCTCTAGTATCATATTTCATATAGCCATACACCCATTTTGTTGTAAGGGTCATTTTATGAGAACGGAGGGGAACGTGGTGTATAGGAAGTGGTGGTAATGATTGGCTCTCATCTCATCCCTCATCTTTATAACCTACAAGGCCTACTTCCCTGTGATTCCATCACAATAAAAAGTGTCAATTTCCTGCATGATTTCTCTAATTTTCTTAGAAGAAAAGCATTAGACACATTTTTATTCTAAAAATAAATTAGAGATAAAAAATAAATTCTGCACCTGAGGCTAGTTTGTTTGAAACTTAACCTACTTTTCTCTATCTTATCCCTGTTTCCAAAGTCTATATATCTCTTTTTAAGTTCTTCAAAATTTTTGTATCATATTCAGATAATGATAAACAGCTTTACATTACTGAGCTAGCATGCAACAGGGTGATGGAGAAAAAACATTGCGATAAGATCGTATTTGAGTTTCCAGGGTTTTATATGAACATTATTGTTTTTTTAACACAACTTATGAAAAACTCCACGACAAGTAGCCCTGCTAGTTTAATATATGCTTTTTGATTTAAGAGTACAGTGATTAGAGGTTGAAAACCTAGAAGTCCAAGCTTTAGATTTTTCTTCTGATTGTTTGAAATTGGCTGAATTTATGGAGCAGAAAATTGAGAATTTTGACAAGTTTTTTAATATGTTCATTTTCCTTTTTAAAGCAGCACATTAGTGCTTGTGAAAGGACTTTTTTTCCCCATGGATGAGATGTATTTGCCTGATTTCTCATAGACTATGAAACTCTCACGCAAAATATGGCAATTTCTGGCTGTAATTCTCTAGGAGTCACTTGTTTATTTTGTACTTACTTTATAAGCCCTGTAAGTTTTCCTGAATAGGGATGGTGGACTTAAAATTTCTTTTTAAAATGATTTCCTGAATCAGGGTCATGGCATAACTTTCCACAATGTATAAAAGTTCAAATACTTATTGTATTACATAAAGACTATATTTATAGGAATTTTCTGCTTTAACTGCTGTCTCATTTAATACTGGTTGTAAAATATGGATCAGTATCTGAGATGTGAATGACAGTGGGGATTTTTTTTCGGCCTGTCGTATGTTAAAAGGCTTAGGATAATATTAGCTAAAGTGGTAGTATTAGGTAAGCATGACCTTACCGTCTAATGTTCTGAAGAAGGTGCATATTTTACATCTCTTACCCTTTGATTTTTATCCTAGGTCAGTTTTGCTAATCACCGAATGGGGGCCCACTGCACGAGCCAATTGCAGCAATAGATCCTTGACATAAACAAATTATGTATTTTCAAACTGGGGAGGGGGCATTGCTGCATAAATTAAGACACTTTAGTCAAAATAAAAATTTTGACATAATTATAAAAAAAATCAGTAGCTCATATCCATCCCAGGTGGCACACTACTGAAGTTACACCAGTGATGAATTATTCCCAGTGTGTTTTAACAAATTTCTGTAAGTGACTGAACTATGGAAGTGTTTTGAGACCTCTCTACATGTAGCATAAATTAGTTCTATAAAACAGACCAGGAGTGGGTGGTACCACTTGTTCTAGATGTCAATCTGCTGCTAGCAAAAATTATTTTTAGACTATTTTTAGTCTTCATCAAAATCTGTCAATCAATAATGTCTGTCATTGTCTCAGAGATGAAAATTCAGAGGAGTTTTTCAGTGCAAAAGCGAGTTTAATCAATGAAAGATCCGACAACAGATCAATACGTTGTATCCTCAAGGATGAATCAACTAATGACATGAAAGAAATCCTTTCACCCTGCAAACATTCATGCAATAAGAATGACAAAAGCTATCAGCTAACAGTGGTACCAGCAGAGCTCCTAAACATATAGCTTTTATTTATTTATTTAAAAATAAGTCTTCATGAAAAATTTAGTTGGAGTGATAAACATATGAACTCAAACTAAAGCCTCCTTTTAGTGACCCCATTAATAGCAAACTTATGAACTGTATCAATACTTTGATCTTTTTCTGTAAGATCAGTTTTGACTCTAGCCTAGACAGAAGTGACTGAAGTCATTCTGAACTTCATTATGAAAGGTCAGAGCAAGTAGCTTAAATGATTGCTAGTGAGTTTTTAATCAGACATTTAAAAAAAGGAGGGCTGGGTAGAAGGAAGAAGGTGGTGATTATGTTAGACATAGCCTGCTGAAATGGCTTAAGCTGATTGACTTTGCATTGCGTGATTACTTCATTTTCTAGGCAACTGACAGCAAAGAGAATTTCTAAGTGAAGAAAGGATACCCCGGTATTAGTAAAGTTAGTTTTAACAATACTACAACATTTCTATCTCCTATAAAATCTTCCCTAGATAGATTACTTGTCTCTTATAAACTTCCACAGGAAAAGGAATACTGTAAGTTCTCGTTGTTAAGCATTTTAATAGATGGATTTCTTGCTTGAAAGAATAGTGGGGAAAATAAAACCTTAAGTGAAAGGTGTAGTATATGTCCCTGCATTTTATAAAGTACTGAATTATTAAAAGTAATTTACCAGTTGTACCAGCTTACCAGTTATACCTCAGAACACAGCTCTACACACCACACTTCCTGAAAGTTCATAGTGAAAACAAGAATACATTTATTATAAAGAACAAAGATTCAAGTAATAGCAAGTAAGAATATTGGAAATAAACAGTTACATATAAAACAAAATCGTAATCTGCTTTCTAGAGACTAAATTTTACTAACAAGGCATTCCCCGATTTCCTACCAAAAAAGCTTACCCCAAGTACTTTTGCTAGCATTTTCAATCAGTTTGGTTAAGACCCCTTCTCGTAAAATCAAGTCCATGGATATCTTGTCCTCACAGATTGGAGGAACATTGAGGGGTTCATCTGTACTCCAGATACAGTTTCAAAAGATCATTCTTACCATTAAACAGCATTATTCCTGCTGTTTATCTATTCCTGTTGCTTTCCTCTCTTTGAAGATTTCACAATCCTTCATTAGCGGTCACTTCAGAGTTGTAAGTGGATGCCCATTATGAACCATAAATGCTGAATTTACACAAAGACAGATAAACATTTCACATCTGAAAGAAAACGCACTGTTCACCTTTGCAAGTGACTAGTCCTTAAAAACAGACCTTAAGAACATAATTTTCATTGTATATCCAAAACTCATTGCACCACATGCATTTTACAATTATAGTGATGAGCAGCATGACATAAGCTTTCACTGAAGATCTCACATGACAATCTTTGGTGTAGACCCAGAGGATTCCTGTAAAACATACACTTTTTATGCCCTCTGTCAGTTTGCATCAAGAGGTCCCTGGGTCACAACATTATGACCACTCAGATCCTAGTGTGCCACCAAAAATACATGCAACATCTAAACTCCCATTAGTACTGGCAAAGAAAATAAAAGTTCAGCTAGGTTAATTGTGGTTCCGTTGACTAGTGTAGAGTTCTGTCTAGTTTCTTCAATGATTGTCTTAGCAGAAAAGCAGAGGAAAAGGCTACCATGGAGCTTAGATGTTCAACAAAAGCAGAGCTCTGGTCAGTGCAACTACAGGCAACATAGCCAATTTTCTGTAAACCAGGGTTTGGTGAATGTGGGCTGCACTGTCCATGGAGGACTAGAATAATTTCAAAATATTTTCCAAGAAGCTTCTGTTGCTTTTTAAGAATGAAACACTTACAGCTTGGAATGCTGTATTTCACTACTGCTATAGTAGTACAACTAAAATTGTATTCTATCTATATATATGTATATCAAACCATTTCATTTTCTATGGGATTCTGTTGGCTGCTTGCTGTACTCCATATAACTGTGTGGCTGCTACTTCTTCTGCCTGTGCCTTTCCAAAGATTCCTCTGGTAAAATGATGATATATCTCAATGGGAACTTTTCTGATGGGGGGGGAAATAGCATGCCTGTGTCGTTTGTGCATACACAAGCAACAAATGGTGAAACTACATTGTATTATTCAGAGACTCTCTTCCTATAGTAAAACGTTCCAGAGGGGAGCTGTGTTAGTCTGTATACAGCAAAAACAAGAAGATCCTGTAGCCCTTAAAAGACTAACAAATTTAATTTCTGCAGGTATGCAGAAATTAAATTTGTTAGTCTTTAAAGTGATACAGGACTCTTGTTGTTTCTTTCTATAGTAAGTATCTCGTTGCACTGCAGTGTGAATGAAAGGTACATACATTGAGAGGCAGGATAGTATTGTGACTAAGGCATGGATTGGGGTTAAGAATATCTAGGTTCACTTTCTGGCTTAGCTACACACTTGTGACCTTGGGCAAGTTACTCGATCTCTCTGTCCCTCAATTCTCCACCTGTAAAATGAGGATACTTCTTCCTTGTTTATCTTGCCTCTTTAGACTGTGAGCTGTTCTGGGCAGGGAATGTCTCTTGTTATATATTTGTACTGAGACAAGGTTCCTGATTTTGGCCGGAGCCTTTAGGAGCTACCATAATAGAAAATAACTGAGAATATATAACAACTGTTTAGGACTGTATTACCTGATGGGAGAAGATTGATAAATGACTGTCATCATTTTAAAAAAAATAACAGCAAAGAAATGGAAGGATATAGCTTTATTATCATAGGGTTGATGTTCATTCCGAGCCTTGAGAGGATAGCTAGTTTTGAGAGAAGCTATGCCGTATAGTTTAAGATTCTACAGTCTTTCCTCTTCCAGCAAGGACCAGTAGACAAACCAATCCAGGGACAAAGTTTTCAATAGTGAAACTGTAAAAGATAAGATGTATGCCACTTATATTTATTTCCTTGTGATTGCCTCATATTCTTTGACTTTGTTTGACATGAATAGGAATGACTTGGCATAATGATGCTACACCGCTAACAATTTCGCTGAACTCTTGATCCTGTTCTTACGTGATCATTGACTTGTTTGCTGGGAAAAAAATGCACTGTCATAATTCACTGACAAAACAACACTATACCCAACATGTAGTAGTGAATACACTGTGGCAGGTGAAACAAATCCTCCTTAGATCAAAGTTAAAGGTCATTTTTGTATAAATATAGATAATACAAGTCATTTTTTGACAAGCATATCAGAAAACTAAGATTTTCTTCTGGCTTCTATATTACGTTATAGAAAGGTGATCACTTAAAGCATGTTGGCTGGTTGCTTTGTCAGCCCTGTGTTTATCGCAGAATTTAAATGTATCTTCAGAAGTTGCCACTGAGTGAACAACATTCACAGTGCACTTCTTAGAGGTCTTATAATATATAATTTTAGCATGGCTGCTTTTAAAATTTGAAACAATGCATGTGGTTGTGTGTGCTCTAGTAAGAAGATCTCAAGATGGAATCTTGATAATGCATTGTTACACAGTTACAACATTGTTGATTTTTCCTCCACTTTTATTACAAAGGAATCTTATAGTGCTTAGTATTGAAAGCTCTGTGAGCTTTCAGAATTACATATTAGGCATAAACAGCTCTCCATCATTTTCCACAAACACTCAAACTACAATATTTCTGACTTTGTAGAAACTCATCCTATTATAACAATTTATAAGGCTGCATTGTATGTCAGAACATTTTGATAAGAAAAAGTAACCCAAACTGCTTTGGTATACACAAATAAGGTATTAAATAGGAAAATTTACTGCATTACTGCATTCAGTGCATTACTGAAGAAAGGAAAAATGTTCAGCAACAATGAAAAATGACCATGAATGTGTGTGGAGTTTTCCTACAATTGCAATTTTAATGTTAAAATTTGCTTAGGTTAGACCTACAGCACAAAACTTCTGTTCCAGTGATGAACAAGTCCTTCATCTGTGGATTTGGGTTAAGCCCGTCATTTGTTATCTGCAATACAGGATAGTCGGTTAAAGGAGAACATAGAGCATGGACACACAACAGATTTCATGATGTTGCAGGCCTTGCACTAATATGGATAAGGGGTCGCTTCTGAGGATAAATAGCGATACCAAATTATAGAATGCCAGCTTCAGAATGACGGACTGTTTTGTGGCAGAACTCATGAAACTTGGATCCTTTCACATTTGTCACCACGAGTTCCACAGGCCTGCAACTCACCTCTATGATTTATAGATAAGCAGTGATAATTTATTTTCTTTGTTTAAATTTTTAACATTGTTTTAACTGTCCCAGCTGTTTTTTGTGTAGTTATGTGGTTACCCACTCATTTGCTCCTAGCTGACATGTTGATAGGAAAACCTGAGTTACAGTTTTTGTTTTGTGACCTCATCCATGGGGAAAAAATAGTCTACATGCATACAGTGCTCAGAATAGTTGTCAAGATGCAAAGGATACTCCTAAACCAGTTTACTGAGATTACAGGTGCTGTAATTGGATTGTGCTTTTCTGTAAACAAAGAACAAGCAAGACCCTTGCTGCCTTCAGATAAAAACCCATTTCTTCAATCAAGACTACCAATAATATAATAAAATGTGTGATGCTGCGGCTGTCCAATTGTTATATTTATATTTAGACTTTCTAAAGCACTCTATACCATGGTGATAAGTGAAGTATAAATTTATGGATACACAGAGTAATGATATACTTCCAGGTGAATTTTTTTTTTTTTAAGATTAAAGGAAGGCAAAAAACTAACAAAAATGGGATAAGAGATGGGGGAAAATGAGAAAAAATGGTGGTGTGACTTACTCTGTAACAGGAGCCATCCTGATCTGAAACTGCCTTTCGTATTCAGGTCCTTCCTGGTGAGGAAAATGGTGACTCCTTTGAAATTTAAAAGTGAAGTACACAGAAAAAATAGTTACACTTATGTCTCCATTCACCTCATATCGGCCTCTGAATCATCATCATCATCATCATAATTCTTGACAACTCCCTCCACTTCACCAAGCACTCTTCATGTGGCTTCTAACATCTGCATCCACATTTTTGTCATGGCGCCACCATGTAAATTGTTGAAAGGACTTGACCTTCAAACAATTTAATTTGATTTCCTTCTTGTTGTTCCCCTTAATGAAGCATTGCATGTATTCCATCTTTTGTTTACTGATTCATAAGCCATTTTCTTCTAATGCAGCCCTCATTTGTTCTGAGTCCCTTTCCATTTCATATTTATCTTCCCAGCACATCACGTCATCAGCGAAAAGCATGCTTCATGGAGCCTCTCCCCTAATCCCATGCCTCAAGGTGTCCATTACAACCACAAATAGGTTTAAGGCTGATCCTTTGATGCAGACCTGCCTTTTTATAAATCCACAGATGCAAAGAGCAATTCCTTGTTTTTCTCCCTGCAATATTCGGGCTGCAGACATTGCATCCATTGTTTACCTTCCTGGTTTAAAAGCAAATTGGTTGTTGCTTACTTGATGCTCCAGCTTCTCCTGAAGTCTTTCTTTGATTATTCTTTCCAGCCATTTCATCATGTAGTTCATTAACTTAATGTAGGAGTAAGGAGTATGGAGAATTCAGTTGGAAAAGTTTGTCACCACCACTCCCTTATGATTTAAATGCTTCTGTTAGTACACTTTCTGTTCCCATGACTTTCCCACATTTCATCTTCAGCCCTCTGCGAGTCTCCAGCATGGTGAGATGTCTCGGGAGGCTATTACTTGTGCATGCTTCCCTCAACTGTTTGTCACACTCTCTTCGTTGACTTCATTCAGTTTCTCAGAAAACTGCTGCCATCTCCTAATGATTTCAGCCTCTTCACCCAATACTCTTCTGTTTTTATCTCTGAGGCATTTCACAGCTGCCATGTCCTATTTGTTCACTTAATCTTGGCTAATCTATAATGTTCCTTTTCTCCTTTTCTTTGGTAATAGTTCTGTGTATAATGCTTTAAATCAGTGACCCTTAGCTTCTGCAACAGCTCTTTTCCTTATTTCCTTTACCAGCTTGTACTCCTCCTAACTTTCCACCATTCTGACTTCTTTCCATCACTTAGACCTTTTCTCCTCCTCCTTTACTGACTCCTATACATCGTTGGAGAACCACTCCAGCTCCTAATCATGGAATTTCCCTTTCATTTGGCCACAGGCAACTTGTGCACTTTCTGTAACGTCAGGATATTTTTCTCCAAATCTCATTTGTCATGTTTGCTTTGGTTGTTCTTTAACTTCCATATGACCTCAGTAAACTCAAACTAACTTCACCATCTGTGAGCGTCCACCACTTAATCCTATATTCTACAACTAGTCTTTTTGATCTCCATTAGAATCGTCACTCAGAAATCAATTGCAAGTAATCTATGTTGCTCCGCCATCTGCTCTCCCTTGATCATTTTATGGAGCATATTTTTAGATCTTGTCTTCTTATTGAGAAGTAATCAATCTGGGACTGGTTGGTACTGCTCTTGTGTCTAATTAAATGCTCCTCCCTCTTTACAAAGTATATGTTGGCAACAATCAAGCTGTGGTCTCTGGCTAACTCTAATGTATCCTGACCAGCTTCATTTCTGGTTCCAAAGCCTCATTGGCTATCATAATTGTTGTAGCCCTCACTGTGTTCTCTCAATCATCCAGTGAGATCTTCTCCAATAATAGAGTACTCTATGTGGTGCCTTACATATCTCTTGGTCCAGTGCTATTTAGAATTCCTCCTTCTCTTCAGTCATACAACTGATGTGTGGCGCACATCCACATATAACATTAAATATTTGTTTAATGCTAGTCTAACTTTCATCAGTCCATCACTCTTCCTTTGGATGTCCAGTATTTTATCCTTTAATATTTCTGCTATGATTATTCCTACTTCATTCATCCTTGCTACTGAGCCATATAATACATTATCGTGTAACTCTCCCTAATGTTCCTGGATTTTGGCCCCTTCCATTTTTGTCTCGTATACAGGAAATGATCATTTTCCTTCTTTTCAAAGTCTGGGCTGCTTCTCTAGATTTTCTAGTTATTGTTTCCACATTCAGGGAAGCCAAACATATTTCTTGGGTTTGGTGCTTTAGCTGCATGTGTCCAGAGCACCTTTTCCCATTTCTTTCACAGCCAACAGGCGAAACAGCTGTGAGTCACTTTTGGCAGGTACCCTAGCATTGCACCAATTTGCTCCTTGAAGACGAAGATCCACAGAGCATGTACAATTGGCACATCTTTTATAAATTGGCTGACGTTCTTGGTTTGAAACAGGAGTTCCTTCTTCTAGGTGAGAGGTCTACCATGGCTAATGAGTCCCATATGCTTTGAGCTACAGGATGAGAAATCAAATATCAAGACCCTTTTATATCAGCATCCACTGAAAATTCTGGCATTCACATGGATTTGAGGAAATGACTTCTGCTTCCTTTGAAAAATAAGTTATTAAAAACGGTGGTGGAAGAGGGAAAATATTACAAAGTTATTGACAACTTCAAAACAAAAGACTCAACCAGTATAACCCTAGGGGTTATTTCCTAAAGTGTTGTACCTTTAGGACTTGCTGCTTCAAGAGAGCTATCCACAAGTTAAGAAAAATGCTAAGTGCACAGAACATTCCTCTGCAAACCAACATCGATATGGGTGGGCACTCAGATTGGACGGTAATGGAGACCATCTAGCTACCTAAAAATGAGACTATTAGTTACTGACATCAACCTGTGTGTGTTGTCACGTATTATGGGAGAAGCAGTAGTAATAGTGATCACAGCGTTCAGTATTGATACTTAAAATTTGTTCTTTCCCCTTAATCCAAAGAGTTGTATACCCTTCGCTTCACTGCTGAGCCCATGCTAGCTTCAATTACACAAACATTCTTGGTACTTAGTCCTTGAAATAGTGTGTTTATTCTGGTTGGTCTCTTAATGCTCCTCTTGAGATTATTTACCAGCAACCTATTGCATCCTCATCTTCAAAGCTGCCTTCTCTTTAATTGCCTGTACTAGCACATTCAGAGCTGAACTAAACATTTTTTCCCCTATTCCTATAAAACACTTTATTACAGGTCCCTCTCTCTATCTCTGCCCCAATCCACTATTCTATTTTCCCCTTTTCCTGCTATCCCCCCAAATTATTTCTCTTACACTGCATTCTTCATTACCGCAAATGAAAAATGCAGTTTTTGTTTTTAATAAATAAAGAAATCCTGTCTTTCTGAAAACCAGAAATGTACCTTACAACAGCATATACAGTCTGATTCTACGTGGACTAACTCTGTGTGTGTATGAGGGGAAGGGAATAGTGGAGGAAGGGTGAAAGAGGTGTTCCTGAGGAGGCTTAATCGAAGGCAAGGTGTCAATACAGCCGTATAACAGACCTGGAAGTGGTGACTGAAGTGCATGTTGTATGTGCCCATCCTGATTCCTGTCAAATTCACCCGCACAGCTGGCAATCAGCTCCTTCAGGTGGTCTGTCCACTGGGTTTGATAATCATTAGGACAAAACAGAGCTGTGCAGAGCCAACAGGGACTTGCTTTTAGGATAAGACATTCCAGGTTTGTTGGACTTTATTAGATTACCATTTTTGTTTATGAAAACTGAGATGGTGTTGATCATTTACATCAATGCAGCAACAGAACCTCAAATTCTGTGCTCCAGTAATCTGCCAATCTGGAAATCTCCTTTATGATAGATTTGCAGGTTCTTAGAGCTTTAATAGTAGCTTGTAGTGCTTCATATTGCTTGCATGGCTTTATGATATCGGTTTAGAAATTACAAAAAGTAGCAACACCTTATACATACATTTATTTTTAAATCCAAGCATAGCTGCTGTACCATTGACCCACCAATGTGGACATTGTAGAATGCCTTGCTAGTTCTAGTTAACTGAAACTATAGATTTTAGATCTTAGAAAAATGCCTCTTGTAGATGATAATGCAGTTGTTCTGTAAATTGAGCAACTCAGTTCCAGCTACAGTAGTACATTTATGTTCTGCCTGAATATCTCCCATAGACAAGGTGGATGAGATGATGTCTGTTATTGGACCAATCTCTGTTGGTGAAAGAGAAATTTTGGGCTACATGGAGCGCTACCTTCCAGACTATTACATGCAGCTACCACCTACAGGTTACACCCCACAAACATCATATGTGCTAGAACCTTACAGATGTTAGTTGCTCTTACTTCTTAGATGGACATGTCCTGACACTCTCAGCACAAATCAGGAATATGTTTTTGCCCCCACTTGAATCAGTGTACTTAATCTTGAGAGACTCTGGCCCAAATCCAGCTAAGCAGAAACTTCAAATAAGCACAACTTCAAATAGCTAATTTAAGTAGATGGTATTCTGCTTACTACATGATTAACTGTATTCTTGATCAGAAAGTAGCAGTTATTGAACATCATTTTCAATTGTCAGTAATCTCAAGAAGGACCTTGTTCTTCATCCCGCCCAATGGGGCATGCTGGAACACCTGTTACACATTTTTTAATGCTGCAAAAGGAGTCAGTGCTGCAAAGCATCATTAAATCCAGTTAAACCACTTATCCTTCTATAGAAGAAAGGGAAAAAATGTCAGGAAAACCCTGTCCTCTGCCAACTTATTTTTCATAGCAGAAATGGATGAAAATTTAATTTTCAGTCCTCCTCTTCCCTCCACAGTTAACATTAAACATTAAGAAACCACTAACATTAGCAGTGATAACATAGCCTCTAGAGTACACTTTATACCAAATCTGAACAATCGGGATGAGCTTTGAATAAGCATAGGCTATCTAGCTGCTCATCAAAATGAAGGATAGATCCTCACCTAGTGTAAGTTGATGTAATGTGATTGATGGAGCTGCAGATTTTGTTGCTTTATACCAGCTAAGGGTCTGGCCCCAACTGCCAGACCTTGAGGTTTGCCCCCCATCATTACTACTTTCTTCATGTCCGTAGTTTTTCTCTTTGTCTATGACAGAGAGAGACTACTGTGACTGGAAAAGAGCTAAATGCTCGTGGCAAGGTGATGCACATGATGTTGTTACTAATATGAACATGACGGTCAGTTTTATTGCCTTCTAGCCACTTACAGATAGGAGAATGAGATTGTTTAATGCCAGATCTGTATCATTAAGCTGACTGTAGCTTTTCATTAAGGCTCCTTTTGGAACCAAATTGAAATAATTAAAGTTAAAACGCCTGCAACAATGCTTTTGGAATCCTATTGAGTGCAAATAAAAAAAAATACATAATTTTGGTAAAGCGCATGTATTGACATTGTTTCTTTGAAACCTTGCATTCTCTTGTGTCCTTGCAGATGAAGTACCAGTAATTGACAGAATGCAATTTTTTTCAAAAAAGTCAACTTCATTCTTCATTGTTTTATTCATCAATCAATTTGGAACAGGTTAAAAACATTTTAAATGTCACCAACTTTTTGTGCCTCTCTTTGAAAACTGAAAATGTGCTGTAAGTACAGATGGAATTTTTGTTTGTTCTAATTCTTTAAACAATTCTCTTTTCCTTTCAGACAAATGGTTTACAATTGAACAGACTTCCTTCCCTTTTCACCCTCCCACCCCAAACAATAAAAGTTAAGTTTTGAATTTGAACAAAATCAAAAACAGGGAGTGATCATTAACTGACATCGGGGCTGTGAAAGAAAAATGTTTTCAAAGCTTAGAAATCCACCAGAATTCCTTTGTTCAAATCTGCAAATAGCTTAATTTAAAAGAAAATGCAGTTATAATGAAAGAACCTTTGTGGGGGATCTTCAGGAAAAGAAGTTCTTCTAGACAAAATTTGGCTTTTGGAATTGACTGCATGTTTCTTTCCATTGTTTGTCTGAATGTATAAGGTTAATCATGATCATACTGTACTTAGATGGGTCCATTTAAACACAAATATTCCCCAGAAGTCAAATATGTCTATATATGATGATATCGTCAGAGGTATGACATCTGTCATTTAAAGCTGTCCCAAAGAATTTTTTCCCTGATTTCTTTTGGATTTTTATAGTCAATTTAGCTCTAAAAAGCCTTTAGAGTTTGAAAGCTTGCAAAGCCAGTCATCCCCAGGTAAGTGCTGTTGGAACTCTCCTCTAACCTGCTTGGTGCCTTAGTGCTTAGTGGGGTGTTTCTGGGCTGTTTAGTTCTATCCAGATATCTAGTAACTTTTATGGGCTCCATCACAATAGTATTTAAGCAGCTCACAATTGCTGAATTTTTCGCACAATTCCATGCAAGGTTAGGGAACTATTATACGTTTTAAGGTAGACACCAAGAGTTAGATGGCTTGCCCAAGTCACACAGGAAACCTCTCTACAGGCCCAGGACAGGAACACAGACACAATTCTCCAGAGTGCCAGTCCTAGTGCCTTAGACACAAGAGCATCTTTCCTCTCAGCTGATATCACAGATAAGGATTCCTGGTTGAGAGAAAAGGCGGCAACTTGTGTGATTTCATGAATGTTCCTTGTTCCCCATAAAGATACCACTGTTTTCTGTTGTGCCAGTTTTCGTTTTTACCTGACAGGTTGCAACAGAAGACTTCCAACAAAAACAAACTGGTTGGTTTGTCAGGCACTCTGATAATATCACCCTAAGGGTAGTCTCCAGCTAGAGACAAGAGTAGGAGTTCTGCAAGCAGCTAAGAAAGGCCATCTTTGCAGCAACACAAGTCATCCAGTTTCCTTTCCTACTTCTTCCAGTACTGGATGATATCCTCCATGATATTTTACACATGAGAATTGAAGCTTGAGATTTATGCTTTAATCTCGTGTGTGTGTGTGTGTGTGTGTGTGTGTTTATATATACATATAAACCAACATCTTTTATAGCATGCAAAGGTAGAGGTGTGAAAAAATGCCAAAGAGATGAGGAGCATCTTTGTAGTGCCTGGTCTGTCCATCTTTATATTAATACCTTCTTTCTTTAGTAGCATTCTATCTTTTGTCTTCTGTTTGTCATCCTGTTCCCTTATATCCTTTTATATATAATAAATCACCTTTATTATATTTTTAATATCAGACAGGTAAATCTTAATCCTTCCACATGCAAAATTCCCTTTGATTTAAATGGGAGTTTTGTGTCCAGAATAACTGCAGTATTGAGTTATTGGTATGTAATTGCATTTACAGTAGTCCAATCTATTGTGATTGTTGGTCATCTGAATGTTAATACAATATTAATCATAAATTGCCAAGACTTAGAGGAGTAAATATAATAAACAAAGAAATATAACACCTCAGAGATGAAGTTGTCCAGTGGATAGGGGACCATACTCAGAGTAAGAAGACCTTTATTCTCGGTTCTCCCACTAATCTGCCCTGTGACCCTTGGTCAGTCACTCTCCCTCTCGCTCTTTAGCTGTTGTGTCTGTTAAGATTAGAAGCTGTTCAGGATAGGGATGGTCTCTTATTGTGTGTCTATCCAGTGTAGCACAATGGGGTTCTGATATTAGATTAGAACCTAAATACTACTTACATAGCGTATGAAAATGAAGTTGGGCTGAACACATGCTTGATCTTGAGCACTAGTGTTGCCTGATTTCTGGGTGTTTAGTAACTGAATGGGGTTATAGGCTCGCCAATTGATCTGATCAGAAGATAATTAGCTTCTAGTCCCGGAATTAGGCTCCAGAAGAGTTTTGACAAGGACCTCCGGGGTGCACGAGGTGCTCACACTGATAAAAAAATCTGTATAATTTTATAAGCTTTTAAGATAACATAAAAGTATAGATAAATGACTGATACTGATTAAAAGAAAATGAATGATCAAATGGATAATGGGTAGGATTATAGTCTTATTTTAAAGACACGTGATATATTATATATATTTATACAATACGTTTTGGATTAATATACTCACATCCTTTCCGGATGACCTGGTTGAGAGAGATGAATGGTTCCTTAACTCTTGAATGGAGGGGTGGAGAGCTAAGCAATGCTTGAGAGCTAAGCGCTACGAGGCTAAGACTAAGACTACAAATAAAAATTTTATTAAAATGATGTTTAAAAAAAAATCTGGTACAGAGTTTAAACGGAAGAGTTCCTGGACATCCAGGCACAATGTGTGTACAGTTTGTTGGGAGTCAGGGAGTACAATGAAAGCATAATCTGTGGTATCCTGGATGGGCAGTAATAGGTTTGACGGTTAACAGAACACGCAATCGGTAATTCAGGAACATCACTTATTGCAGGGGTTACATAGGATGCAGTTAATGGGGAGTAAGTATGTCCATAATAGTGGAATGTCCCTCATTGAGTCAATGGTGTGGTACGGAGATAGTCCTTTAATCGATAAGTTCCTCGTGGTGGCAATTCGGCTTACTCATCCCGGAACTGTCTATGCTCAGTGATGTGCTCGATGTAAATGTCCCTGGACCACCGGATGGTGTCAGACACCATGAGGCACCGCATCAGACAGGCATAACACCGACCAACACCACAGGCCCACAGCGCACACTTGTTGTGGGGATCCCAAGCACCCAGGACTCTGAAGATCAAGGCGTGGCTCTGGACCTCATAGCCCTTTGCTGTCAGGATGTCGGCCAGGGGGGCATACTTTTCCTTATGAGCTTGGGCTGCATGAAAGGTCGAGGTCCTGTTTTCGAATGGGACCATGACATCCACCATAATGATTTTCTGGTCCTCGTGGGTGGTGATGATGTCCGGCCTCAGTGGGACTAAGAACAACTAACTAACAACTAACTAACAAACACTAAGTAAAAGTAGCTTAAACAAGGAGTAGCTGGTGATCACACCCAAGTAACATGGCTTGCCCCTTTTTTTATCCTAAAAAATATGGGTCCTCCTTCAAAGTCCAAACTTGGCTTCTTCACCCACAAATTATTAGGATACACTTGTTCTATAGGCTAGCAGATTCATGCATATTAATGGTATGTCCATATCCTTTCCAGATGGTTCTCTCATCTCACCTGTTATTTCTGGCCTTTTCTGTTGGTTTTGTGGTGTACCTGTGAAAGTTACTGGGGCATAAACAGAGGCAACCCCCGGCTCCCCTCTTGATGCCTCCTGACTTATCTAGGGCAAAGGTTATAACCATATATGTCTTATCCTGTAACTCATCATTACTTATCTAGGCCAAAGGTTCCGAACATATGTATGCTAACTGCCTTAGCTTCCATACAGGATGTGGCCTGTAAGATATTTTGCATTACAGCTATAATACTTTAACATGAATCAACGACTTTATTATAATAAAACAACAATACTTAAATCTTTAAGGAAAGGTATATATGCAAACAAGCAGGCTAGTCCTACAGGCTACACTAGGAATCTGCTCAGTTGGGAGGACAGTCTTATATTTTTCTTCATCAGTGTCTTGTTGGCCATACTTGGGCAGTGAAATCTCTGGAAGTATCAAAACAGGGATGTTTCTGCTGGTTTGTGCGTTCTGTCCTCTATGAGTAAAGTTGATAACACTATATATTTTGTCCTCTTCGTTTCTGCTCTTGCATCTCTTCTATTTTTCTCTCTCCCTTTGCTTCCTGCACATCTTTGTCTGCTGCCTTTTTACCCTAGTTCTCATGTATGTACTTCCCTAGCTGGAGGCATGCAGCTCCAGTCCCACCTTTGAATCCAGTTCCTGAGAGCAGCTTCTCTTCCTCTTACCTAGTATCAGCAAGATTTAATTCAATACAGACAGATGTGAAGTGCTACACTTAAGATGGAAAAATCAGATATGCAGTTACAAAATAGGGAATAACTGTGTAGGTGGTAGTACTGCCATAAAGGATCTATCTGGTGGTTATAGTGGATCACAAATTGAATGAGTCAATAATGTGATGCAGTTGCAAAAAAGTGTAATACCATTCTGGGGTGTATTAACAGGAGTGTGGCATGTACTACATGGGAGGTACTTGTTGCACTTTAGTCAGCAGTGGTGAGGCCTTCATTGGTGTCCAATTCTGGGTGCCACACTTTAGTGAAGATGTGGATGAACTGGGGCGGAAAGCAATGAAGATTATAAAAGCTTTAGAAAACCTGATTTAAGAGAAAAAAGTTAAAAAACTGGGCATGTTTAGTATTGAGAAAAATAGACTAAGGGAGGTCCTGATAGAATAAAGTCCAGAATACGCACGCACGCATGTACGCACAGAGCGTGCTTTACTAGGGTCAGTTTCACAAAGCTGAAAATCAGCTGGAAGGAAGAATTTAATCAGACACATGTGAATGATAATTGGGAATCCATTTAAGTGAACCTTACTAGATGCCAAAAAGCCACAATCAAGGCAGAAGGCCATACCGATTGATACCGATGTATATAAATCAGAAATTAGGAATTGTAGAAAATTAATATGGAAAACAAAGGGACACAAGGAGAAATCTATGGTCAGTGGAGTTAGGGACAATAAGGAGTTTATTTTTAAATATATGAGGAATAAAAAGAATTCTGACAATGGTGTCGGTCCATTATTAGATGGAAAGGGTAGACATATCAATAATAATGTAGAAAAGGCATTTCTGTTCTGTATTTTGAGGAAAAACAGATAACTTGCACCCCCAAGTTTTAAAAGAGCTGGCTGAGAAGCTTGCTGGACTGTTAATGTTGATTTTCTAGAAGTCTGGGAGCGCTGGAGAAGATCCAGAAAACTGGAAGAAAGCTAATATTGTGCCACTTTTTAAAAAGAGTAATTGTAGGCCTGTTCGCCTGACAGTGATACTGGGCAAAATAACGAAGCAGCTGATACTGGAGTAATAACGAATTGAAGGAGGATAACATAGTGAATGCAAATAGACATGAGTTCATGAAAAAATAGTTCCTGTCAAACTAACTTGATAGCTTTTTTCCTAAGAAATTACAAGTTTGGTTGATAATTGTTGATGTGATATACTTAAACTTCTGCAAGGCATTTGAATTGGTACTGCATGACATTTTTTAAAACACAAGAATGACTTAAAATTAACATAGCAAGCATTAAATGGATTAAAAAATGGCTTATTGGTAGGTCTCAAAATTTAAGTCTATTTCATTTATCAAAGAGAAGGTTAAGGGGTGATTTGCTTATAGTCTGTATGTATCTACATGGGGAATGAATATTTAATAATAAACTCTTAAGAGAAAGGTATAATATGAGAATAAGAGAAAGGTATAATATGATCCAATGGCTGGAAGTTAAAGGTAGGAAAATTCAGATTGAAAATAAGGCTTTTTTTTTTTTTGGTTGGTTGATTGATTGTTTAACAGTGAGAGTAATTAACTATTGGAACAATTTACCAAGAGTTGTTTTAAAATTTTAGAGATCATTTTAGAAAAAAGATTGGATTTTTTCCTAAAGATGTGACCTAGGAATTATTTGGGGGAAGTTTAATGGTCTTTATTATATAGGCAGGCAAACTAGATGATCAGAATGGTCTGTTCCAGTCTTCACATATGTTACGGGCTGTTATAAGGAGGACGATGAGCAAATGTTCTCTGTGTCCACTAAAGGTAGGAGAAAATATATTGGTCTTAATCTACAGCAAGAAATGTTTGTTAGATGTTAGGAAACCTTTCTAACTGTAAGTGTAGTAAGTTCTAGTGTAGGCTTCCAAGGGAGGTTGTGGAATCCCCATCACTGGAGGTTTGTCAAGAACAGGTTGGACAAACACGTGTCAGGAATTGTCTAGATTTTACTTGGTCCTGTCTCAGCATAGGAGGCTGGACTTGATGACCTTTCAAGGTCCCTTCCAGCCCTAAAATTTCTGTAATTCTATAGTAGCAACTTTTGTTCCTCATTTCCTGTAGCTTTTGCACAGGTTTGCAGGTTCTTCTTGCGAAGATCTGCAAACCTATAAAATCAGCAGGAAACAAGCAGGAGGAGCCAACACAATAACATTATGCTATCAGACAGTTCTTAAAGAAGCACCATAGAATATTAGATTTGGAAGGGACCTCAGGAGGTCATCTAGTCCAACCCCTGCTCAAAGCAGGACTATCCTCAGCTAAATCATCCCGGCGAGGGTTTTGTCAAGCCTCAGCTTAAAAACCTCTAAAGATGGAGATGCCACCACCTCCTTAGGTAACCTATTCCAATGCTTCACCACTCTCCTAGTGAAAAACTTTTTCCTATTGTCCAACCTAGACCTCCCCCACTGCAACTTGAGACCGTTGCTCCTTGTTCTGTCATATGCCACCACTGAAAACAGCCTAGCTTCATCCTCCCTGGAACCCCCTTTCAGGTAGTTAAAGGCTGCTATCAAATCCTCCCCCCTCATTCTTCTCTTCTGCAGACTAAACAGGCCTAGTTCTTTCAGCCTCTCCTCATAAGTCTTGTGATCCAGCCCCCTAATCATTTTGTTGCCCTCCGCTGGACTCTCTCCAACTTGTCCACATCTTTTCTGTAGTGGGGGCCCAAAACTGGAAACAATACTTCAAATGCGGCCTCACCAATGCCGAATAGAGGGAAATAATCACTTCCCGCGATCTGCTGGCAATACTCTTACTAAGGCAGCCCAATATGCCATTAGCCTTCTTGGCAACCAGGCCACACTGCTGACTCATATCCAGTTTCTTATCCACTGTAACCCCCAGATCCTTTTCTGCAGAACGGCTGCCTAGCTCGTCGGTCCCCAGTCTGTAGCTGTGCATGGGATTCTTCCGTCCTAAGTGCAGGACTCTGCATTTGTCCTTGTTGAACCTCATCAGATTTCTTTTGGCCCAATCCTCCAATTTGTTTAGGTCCTTCTGTATCCTACCCCTCCCTTCCAGGGTATCTACCACTCCTGCTAGCTTAGTGTCATCTGCAAACTTGCTGAGGGTGCAATATACCCCCTATTCCAGATCATTAATGAAGGTGTTGAACAAAACTGGCCCCAGGACCGACCCCTGGGGCTCTCCACTTGTGACTGGCTGCCAGCTAGACGTGGTGCCATTGATCACTATTCATTGAGCCCTTTGCTCTAGCCAATTCTCTATCCATTTTGTAGCCCATTCATCCAACCCATACTTTTTTAACTTGCTGATAATACTGTGGGAGACCATATCAAAAGCTTTGCTAAAGTCAAGATATATCACATCCACTGCTTTCCCCTCATCCACAGAACCAGTCACCTCTTCATAGAAAGCAATCAGGTTGGTCAGGCACAACTTTCCCTTGGTGAATCCATGTTGACTGCTCTTGATCACCTTCCTCTCTTTCAAGTGCCTTAAAATGGATTCCTTGAGGACCTGCTCCATGATTTTTCCAGGGATTGAGGTGAGGCTGATGGCCTATAGCTCCCTGGATCCTCTTTCTTCCCTTTCTTGAAGATGGGCACTATATTTGCCTTTTTCCAGTCATCTGGGACCTCCCTTTGTGGCCACAAGCTTTCAAAGATAATAGCCAATGGCTCTGAAATCACATCAGCTAACTCCCTCGGCACCCTCAGGTGCATTGCATCTGGCCCCATGGACTTGTGTGTGTCCAATCTTTCTAAATAGTCCTGGACCTGTTTGTTTAGCACTGCGGGATGTTCACCTCCTCCTCATTGTGTGCCGCCCAGTGCAGTAGTCTGGGGGATGATCTTGTCTGTGAAGACAGAGGCAAAAAAGGCATTGAGTACCTCAGCTTTCTCTACATCCTCTGTCACTAGGTTGCCTCCCCCATTCTGTAAGGGGCCCACACTTTCCCTAATCTTCCTCTTGTTGCTAACATACCTGTAGAAACACTTCTTGTTCCCCTTCACACCCCTTGCTAGCTGCAACTCCAATTGTGCTTTGGCCTTCCTGATTTCATTCCTGCATGTTTGAGCAGTATTTTTATAATCCTCCCTAGTCATCTGACCAAGCTTCCACTTCTTGTAAGCTTCTTTTTTGTGTTTAAGATCACCAATGACTTCTTTGTTAAGCCAAGCTGGTCACTAACACACTTGCTATCCTTTCTGCACATTGGGATGGTTTGTTCCTGTGCCCTCAATAAAGTTTCTTTAAAATACAGCCAGCCCTCTTCGACACCTTTCCCCCTCATATTAGCCTCCCAAGGGGCTACACATTATAGGGGGCTATAATGACACACATACAACCAGAGGTCCATGCATTAGAGTTTATGAACCCCTGGATTACAGTAGCTGCTCATGAGTCTAAAATGGGCTTGTCAGAGATACAGTCGGCAGAGAGTGTTGTTATAAAGGGGGCAAACCAGGAAATTTCGCCCTCTACACTGTTAATTCCCTGGCTGTAAATTTTCCATAATTTCCTGGCCTTGAAAACAGATCTTCCTCTTCTCTCTCCTGTCTATTTCTTTTTTGTTTTTGTTTTGTTTGCATTATTACTTGCTAACTGTATTGGAACATACTACTGACAGTATCTTGGTTTGCAGCCCTGAGACATTAGTTTGATTTTCCACTCAGCTTGTAAGGCTTTCACACAATAAATCACAGGTTGCTGCTTGTCACAGGTTGCATGGGGCAGTATGTATAACACTCCTCTGCAGTATAACAGTTTCATTACTGTCCATCCCATTGTTCTATTAACATATGATGCAATGTATCTATTCAAGAAAGAAATTAACTAAAACATTGTATTTCAATATTTCAGTTTACCATTGGATGAGAAACTAAATTAAACAATTTTGATAAAAAATAAGTGTGATTTAGAAAAAACCAACAACCCACAAATTTGTGAATAAATAAAGCTGTGCCACTGAATGCTTAATAAAGTGTGGTCCCCTGAATCCAACCATTATAGCCGCACTTTTGTTGATGATATTTGTCAGTTTG
The DNA here is from genome assembly GCA_007922155.1 of Mesoclemmys tuberculata. Lineage (NCBI taxonomy): Eukaryota > Metazoa > Chordata > Testudines > Chelidae > Mesoclemmys > Mesoclemmys tuberculata. The sequence goes on from ML675646.1 coordinate 15,383,613, forward strand.
CACTTCTAAACTGCTTCTCCTCCTCTTCTTAGCTTTATATTCAGAATTCTTAGCTAATCTATTCAGAATTAAGAGCCACTGCCAGTTACTCTGTTCATGCAGATGTTGGTTTATCTCTTGGCTTTGAGGACTGGAGGCTTTCTGTTTTAGTAGGGATATTTTAGTGTCATTTTTCATATATCTTTCTGTCAGTATTGTCATTTCAGATACTTTAGCCATACTGAAAATGAAAAGTACATAAACTTTAGTAGGTTTGTGAGTTTATTGCTTTGTATAATCAGATACCAATTAGAGCCATAATAGGTCTAAAGGGACAATCTCTTTTATGGGTTTTCATCACATCATTTAGTAATATTGTAGCTGGTATGGAGAGTTGCAGTTTAGCTTTTAAAATGGGTTTCTCAAACATTGCATAGGTGTCCCTCAATACAATGTTTTACAAATCAAAAGGAAAGTTACTTTGTGCTGAGAAGTGTTTATGAGCTGTCACAGTATTTGAATGCTTATTAGTAACATGCAGCTTTCCCATTAAAACTCCATTGCAATTCAACTGGATTCATTTTACAAACAATTGATTTTGAATAGAATTTCACAGGGGGCAAAACCTAGTGGTTAACAGTTGCCAGCAACATTGACTCATCAGCCTAGTACTGCATCCCCTCCCACTAGAAAATGGCTCTCTCCCCACCAAAGCTATCAAAATGAATATATTTGAATGGATTGCGTGCAATATAGTTTTAACCATGAAATGTAATAAGATATACACTTGAAGCTGTTATATTTTGAAAAATGAATGGAGTATGAAGAACATCAGTTGATATGAATTTGTCTCATTATAGCTATATCTGCACTAGAAGGGATGTCATAGGATTATGGAAAGAACTTATCAAGGGACTGATTTTGCAACTTTTACTCATGATGAGTAGTACTTAAAGACTTGAGTAGTTCATTATAACTGAGTGAGATGCAGACCCTTAGTTCAGTAATGCATTTGAACAGATGGTTAAAGCTATCCATATTCAGCAAACATTTAGAAACATGCTATGCTTTAAGCACATATAAATCCCATTGAAAACAATGGAATTTAAGCACACGTTTAACTTTAGGCATGAGTAAAGTGCCTCAGTGAACTCAGGGGATACGTCTACACTGTGATGACAAACCCATGGCATCAAATCTCAGAGCTTAGATCGGCTGACTCTCTGGTTTGCAGTGGATTGCAGATGTTTTGGCTTGGGCTGGAATCCAGGCTCGGAAACCCTCCCCTTTGTAGTACCTGAGGGCCCAAGCTGCAGTCTGAGCCTAAATATCTAGACTGCAATTTTTGACCCTGCATCAGCTGATTTGGGCCTGCCACAGCCATGCCATAGGTCTTCTATTGGAGTATAGACATACCCAATAACACTGTGTTGCATGAGAGCTGGAATCGGGTCCTAAATTTGGGAATCATAAACATATTATCACTAAACAGTATATTTAATATTAATGGATTATTTGACACCTATAATCGAGTGTAATGCAATAAAAATAGCTTGAGGCTTCCCTTATTTGGTGACTTCACATTTATGCAAAAGGATTATTTTTCTTCTTTCAGCAGTGACAAGCTACTGTTTCAATCCATGTTAAACATATTGTTTCTTGTTATCTCATTCAGTTTCTACTACTGCACTACTCTCTTTATGTGTAACAAGAAAAGGAATACCTTATCAGACCAAGGGATACAGGGACTCAAGTCATAGATATGAAATGAGAATTATTTTCTGCTTAAAATGTGTCTGAGGAGTATGAAAGGATGTGCTACTGAAAAGTGAAATGTCAAGAACGTACTGCCATTACCATTTTCCATTCCACCTGACCTTTCACACTTGTTTGTGTTTTCAGTATGCTTTTATCAAATAAACCTGTGTTCTTAGTTTCAGATAAAGAGAAAATATACAAATGTGCTCTTGTTCTACAACATTTTGCTCTCAAAAGAACATTTTTTTAATTAGGTCAATCACTAAGTACTTTTCAGTGCTTAAAACGAGTACAATCCAAGTTCACTATTACTTTAAAGCTGTATGCTTTAAATTCATGATGCGTCTCCAAATTCTTTCTAAGGGGTGTCTAATTGTTATAAGTGAAAACTATAGAATATTGCTCATTTATTTGACAATTCATAGTTCAAAAAAACATTCTTCAGTCATATTCTCCCCTCAGGATATTAGTATCTCACATTGAAGTCAATGAGAGTTACTTGTCCTCTGTGGCAGGGAATAGGGCTCCAGGAGTTTTAATTTGCTTGCCTGCATTATCTCCTTCTGCTATTCTAAAATTGAGTAGTGCCATATACTTAAAGTGAATTTCTTCATTAAAAGCAGAGTTGACATTTTAACTCTGGGCAAATATAGATGAACGATACGCTGATAGAAGTTAATCTAACAGCACATGATTTTATAATCTTTCCAAGTCGAATGCTATAGAGGACACTTCCATTAATTTGCAGCTATCATACAGTAGACTCTATGGACACAATGGCCATTTCTGATGTGGACCCAGAAACAATGAGACACATGCATGTGACTTGGCCTCTAGGAGAGCCATGCTGAGATCACTCAATTTAGGGGAAACTGCAAAGAATGGGGTGGGCAAAGCCCCAGGTACTGGTGGCTATTTCTAAAGATTAGATTTGCCCAGCCAGCATCAACAGCTTTTAATCAGTCATCCAGAAGCCAAAACTAGAGTTCCCTTAAAGCCATTCAGCCTTCTGGCTTCTGCCCAGACAGCCAAGTCAAATATGATGGAGATTACTGAAATTCTTTTTCCATCATATGTAAGAGGGTTCTACCAATCCCAAAGGACCGGGCACATTACCCATGAGGTCACTGAATATTTCAGATATTACCCAAATACATGCTTAAAGCCAATAGTTATTAACTAAAGTAACATTTATTTGAAAAAAGAAAAAAGAAAGAATATTGGTTAAAAGTTCACATGCATACAGTTGAGAGTACTGTCCATAGATTAGTTTCAAAGTAGAGATGATAAACTGTGTTGCAGAAATTCTTTCAGAATTAGTGTCAGATATTATAGTCCAAATAGTCCTTGTACAGAATTTGTTCAAATTCTCCCATGGGAATTCCCGGTGATCTTAGCCTTGGGACTTGAATTCTCTCCGATGAAACACAAGAAGTCCTAAAATAAACAGGATTGGGTCTCAGGCTTCTTTTATAGTCTTTTAGCATGTGCATGATAGCCACTTGAAAGCAGACATCACAGCAGGTAATCCTTGGGTGCCTAATGTGTAATTACTTTAGCTTTGAAGAAACATCTTCTATTTCCTAGGCACACATCTGTAATTATCCATTAAACAGTTAATAGACAGTTTACGTAAACCTCAAAGACAATGATATTATTACACCCAAGGTTCATCTAGATGTTAATATTCTCAGGTGATCTCTGAAACAATACAGTAATAGACAGGAAAGACAATTTGTCAAGATATATGGAAGCACAGACAAATAGAGACCTAATAATACACACTTGCATTTCAAAGCTTCAGCCCTTAGGACATGGCTGTTAGCTGTTTAGATGGAATGGCCCTAATTACCATTTGTATCTGTTCCTAAAGGTTGAGTTTGTCTCATTCCAGCCTGCTAAGGTGTAACCCTTTCGGGCCCAGTGTCACAATGCCATAGTAGGGTTCAATGCAGAGACTGTAATTTTATTTAAACCCTTAACTACTCACCCTCAGCTATGCAGCAGGGCTGATTCCAGTGCAGATATCAATTGGGCGCACAGACTCTGGGCTGTACAAATGTGAGGGTGGGAATAACGACAGTGCTCCCTCAGGCCTGTTCAGGGACCTTGGCTGGAAGCCGAAATCCCAACCCTCTCCCCTGCTCTTTGTAGGAAGTACAGTATTGCCAATTTCAAGAGATCAAAAATAATGAATCAGATTCCCCCCAAATCATGACATTTAGAAAAAGATTATATTGTGTTTTCTAGGTCAGTCTCTTGATTTTCTGAACTCCTCCTGCCCACCCCAGTGTGTGTGTGGAGTGTTGCCTCTTCACCACATGTACTGGATAAGGTACTTTTTTTGGCTTCTGCTGCATTGACCTGCACCGCAATCAGTTCACCCTCCCGCTATTTGGTTAGAACCTACCATCAATATTGCTCGCTTACCCCCTCAGTCCTCACCCTCCTCAGTTCAGCTCCCTGCTGCCCTGATCCTCACCTCTTCTCTTTATAGTTCTTCACTCTCCCCTGGCTTGGGGGAGCTACAGTGGAGTCCCTCTCCCACTTTCCAGACAACCAGGGGACCAGCCAACCACCTGGGGCTGATAGGATTTCTAGACAGGCTGTAGCCCTGGCTGTGCCCAGGGCATCTGACAGGATTTCTAAGTAAAATAAAGAATTTTTTTTTTCATTTGATTCAATTGCTTATTTTAGGTTGGCTCTTCCCACCTCCCCCCTTCATAATTTTCTCTTCCCTCCTGACTGATCACCTTGATTGTTTTGTTTATCTGATACGTAAATGAATTCTTATGGTCTTTCAAAGTACTTTGGAATTAACTGCCCAGTGGAGAAAGAACATTCCTCTGTTTAAGGTGGGGGACTCCGTTTAACTGGAAATAGTGCCACAGCTGCAAAAAAATTATCCTGACATTTGAGAGTTCTATCACAAGATCATGAGTGAAGGATAATTTTACTTCAAAATCACACCACTTGCGAGGAATTCACAAGTTTTGGCGTGTCTGGTGTAGCAGAAATGAGATGAGCAGTGCAATCGTCTGTGTAAGACATAGATGCAAACCTCTTCACAGTGTAATGCCATGTTTGGGTCCATGCCTAAGCAATCCATTGAGTTGCAGGGAGCTCACACTGGACCTTTTTTAACCTACCAACTGCACTGGAACTCTTTGGAATTACAACAGTGTAATCCAAAAACTGGATCCCAGAGATGATGGATGGGGGGAAAAAAATACACAGCAATTTGCGAAATTTCCTTATAGGAAAAATACCCGTCCAGACCCCAAATAAAGCTTGATCAGCCTAGCCCACATGATCATTACAGATCTAGTGCCAATTTGATGACTCGCCAGTGGAAAGGAAAACAACTCAAAGTGGCTTCTCCTTCCAGTAAAAGCAAGCAGAAGCCGCTGCCTCCTGCCCCCCATCTTCTGCCATCCTGGTAAGTGAGAACCTGTCTAACTTGGCAAGAGTAGGTAGATCAGGATCAGTTACCAGATTGCTATGTGGGACACCTCTCTTACTCCGGAGCGGATGTGGAGGGAAGGAACAAGAAATAAGCAAAACCCTCACCCGCCCCCATATACTCAGGCTTCAGGAGGGAGGGGGGACCAGAAAGAGGACAGGTAGAACTGCCTTAACTGTACCTGCTTGGTGATCTCTGCTTCCATCCTCCAATCCATGAGGTGGGGGGGTGTCTTTTTTTCCTTCATACACATCAGTCATACCTGGCTAGTGAGGTGAGCATTTGTCTCATACAAGTAACTTTAACTAAGTTTTACTCATTCAGATAGCCTTCTGACATAAATATTTCATTTTCACAGAGGTCCTGGGGGAGACAACAGTTTCATAGCTTTGTTCTAGTGTACATCAGTGGAACAAGAACAAGATAATGCAGAGCACTTAAACTAAAATTATAGAAGTTGAACAGACACAATTTCAGTCTCATTTACATGGAGCGTTTTACACTGAGAATAAGAGTTTCTTAAAACTACATGATATACGCTTTCAGTGGAACACAGTTTACTGTAACTGTTTGGGATTTTCAACTGGAAACAGTCCATTTTAAAGTGGGATGTTCTGGGATGTGCCTGAGTTGGAAAATAATGGCAAACTCAAGAATATCTTGATTTTGCAAGAAATCAGACTGATTTGATTAGAAAAGATTAATGTTACTATCACTCTCCTTTTAAGAAACATCTTGAACTAAATATGAAAGAGAGTCTGAACTAGTTCCCCATACTCCTAAGGAGTAGTTGAACAAATTCTTAAGGTTTTTCAGTCTTATTTCTTATTCTGTTGCACGTACAATGCACATTCCAGTCAGTCCCTGCTTGAGGAGTTTATAACCTTAAAAAGGACTTGATAAAATAGACAGGACACATCAGAAAGGCCTGTGAAATTATTCATTGTATTGTTGACTCACCCATTCAGGGCACCAGAGAAAAGTCTTTAGTAGTGATCTGAGTGAAGTGTTTGTGGTAACTTGGCAGGTTGGGATAGGGAGGACATTCTCTTCAGCAATAGTACAATAGAGCCTAGCAGTTAATGAACACCTCTGGAATGGAGGTTGTTTGTAACTCTGAAATGTTCAGAACACTGAAAAAAATGTTATGGTTGTTCATTCAAAAGTTTACAAATGAACATTGACTTAATAAAGTTTTGAAACATCACTATGCAGAAGAAAAATGCTGCTTTTAACCATCTTAATTTAAATTAAACAAGCACAAAAACAGTTTCCTTACCTTGTTATCTTTTTTAAATACTTTCCCTTTATTTATTTTTTTAAATAGTTTGTTTAACATAGTACTGTACTGTATTTGCTTTTTTTTTTTTGGTCTCTAACCAGTCAGTTCATAACTCTGGTGTTCGTAACTCTGAGGTTCAACTGCAAAATGGAAGAGGTATGGAAAAGGGTGTAGGAGAAAAGGATACATGGAGCCACAATGAATGGATTTATAGATAATAAACTTGGTCATGATCCTAAGGAATTTAACCCCTTACAAAAAAAAAAAGACAAGCAGCAGCCAGGGAGAGTACATTCAACTATGATTTCTAGCATTTTGTGATAGTCATATATTAAGGAACTTTTCTCAGGCATAATTGTTTATGCACCTGTTAAGTGGCCTTAATTTTTAAGCAACATACAGCAGTAAGATGCCATTCTACTGCTGTCTTTATCTTCATTGACTTCAGTTGTTGCATTTATCTCCTGGTTCTGTGACTTTGTTACCTGATCAAGAGGGTAGTCAATGGGAAATGAGAAATTATACCTCTGGGGTAAAGGCAAAGAAATAGAAACCTGGACATTTTCTTCCTAGTAACAATTTTTGCAACAGAAAAAGAAAATAGAAAGAAACGTTTAACAGAGCAGTGTGTGGTAACTGAATATGTGTCCTGAGGTGTATTATTTGAGTATATTTTTAAATAACCTAAAAATCTACTATTGCTGGAGTAGAAAGTAAATTAGAAGATTAAGGGGCACAAACAAAATGGGTTACTGGCTTGTTCTGACAAGAATAAGAGGTGGAAAAAGATTAATTCCTGTTAGTAGTGAAAAACTGAAAAGATGGAGAATACAATTGGAACTTTAAGGAGTCTAGGACAGGCTTCTGGTCTAGAAGGTTAAGATCCGAAGGCATATAACCATTCTCTTCTGTCTGAGCTTCAGAAGAGAAATTCAATCCTCCCCTGTTGACTGGAAAGAAAATGAAACCTTTTAGAGTCTCGTTTCTTTACAAATATCCAGGTCATGCTATGTGAGAGGGAGAAAAGAAATCTGATGGGCCTTCTGGGACTTTAATTACAACTTTGTTTCAGTATAGATAGAGACGTATTGTTAGCTACTGTGAACAGAAAGAAAACAGTACACCCTATCATTATAAGCAAATACACTTTAGGTAAGAGTAATGTGTCAAGTTTAATCTTGTTGATTTAATTTGTATTAGTAGCTGAATTTTCTTAAACGATGATCAGTGGTGGAGTTACATATCCACCTATTCTGATAGATGGTAAATGATATGAAGACACAGATCATGCCATTTTAGAATCCACTTGTGTAAATACAGCAGAACTCTTTCCTGCACAATTTTAAAGCCCAGTCATTCAATTCACCACAGACTCCATGCAGATACATCATTGATCAGGACACACAGGCAAATTTACAAGAAGACTCAGGCGGGATTTTAAGCAGCCAGCCATCACTTTACTTATTTAACACTGGGGAGAGGTGTTATGTACCCCATCACCTACTCTTACATACCAGGCAATTAACTGTGTCCGTTTGGGTGTTCAGGACTTTCTCACCTTACAAACAATAACTTGGCATAGGCTTTCCTAGACCCGTCCTGAGACCTCATCTCCCTTCTGTGAATCCTCTGCATCTGCCCCGGTGGAGGCATTGATGACCAAGGAAGGACCTCCGTCAGCAAAGATTTCAGACCTCTCTCCTTTTTTCCTCTATGTAAAAGCGCTATCAGCAATTAGCCCTATTTGTACTGGACATTAGCTGCAAGTTGTAACAAACTAAGCAGTCTTTTCAAATGTAATATTGGGAGGGAGAGGGAGTCTTACTGCAATCACCTAAGATGTATCTCTGTGATTGCTGGAAAGAAGGTGGAAAAACCCACCTGAACTCTTGCTGGTTTGGTCCAATGGAAAATATTCCTCCTTGATTCTAGATTGCATCAACCATCAGCATCCTAATTAAAACAGCAGCAACATTACACTACAGGAAAGGAGGGCAGCATGGGTAGCTGGAGCAAGAATATTTTGAAATGCTTGCATCAGTTTAAATAGACTGGGGGGGGGTGGAGAGCCTTGTGAGATCCAACTTAGCTACCCCTTCCTCTATCCCCAGCCAAGGAAATATGGCAGCCTTGGGGAAGGGAGAGCCTCTCCCCATCCCCAGTCATGCGTATTCTCTCATGTCAGCCTCCTCTCATCCGGGCACTAGATCATTTTATCTAAGAAAGTGGTGGAATCTCCATCTTTAGAGCTTGACAAAGCCCTGGCTGGGATGATTTAGCTCAGGTTAGTCTTGCTTTGAGCAGGGTGTTGGACTAGATGATCTCCTGAGATCCTGTCCAACTCTAATATTCTATTATCATCCCTTGCAGTCCATTCAAAATTCCTTCCCCTTTGATTTGGAGAAAAAAGGTATTGTTCCTGTGTGTAGTGAATTGCCAGATAAGGGCCTTATGTTTTATAGTGTCTTTGCTTTCTGAAAGCTCCATCTTGGCGGATCTGATTTGTGGGTCTGATCTCTCTCTACAATTTTCATGTTGGAACAAATGAAAGGAATTTAAAGCACAATACTAAATAGTTTGCTTTTTAATTTTCATTGAATTTTAGTTCTCATAAGAATAAGGAAATAAATTGAGTTTGAGCCAGGCATATTTTGGTGTTTCTTTACTCAGTGCATGCTTTCCTACAAATTTATACAGGTGCACCTTAATAAGGATCAGATTTTGTCATAGGCATAACTGGCATGTGTTTAAGGTCTCAGCTTCCCAAAGTCATGTGATGAAATCAGAATCTCAGATTTCTTTTCCCTTGGTTGTAAAGAAAAGCTCGGAAATGTGAAGCAAATATAACCCAATGTAGTAATATGTGCCTGAGTCTGCAGACAGTGTCCACCAGAGGTAAAAGCAGCTGCCATTAGAACCAGGGAGAGGAAGCAGCCAGAACTGATTGATACTTTCCACCAGATCAGTCGCAACCTATTACTGCTTGGTGTGAGCACGGGGCACTGCCACTCTTCTCATCCTTTCTGGTGCAAGAGCAGGTTTGAATTGCAGTTGAGGGGGGGATCTCCAGCAGCCACTGCTGCCTCCTGGGAGCAGGAGGGGGAAAAAACAATTGCCAGTTCATTGAGAAGCATTGCACTTAATCAGTGTTTGAAATACTTTACTTCTAAAACCGTACAGTCCAACGCAATCTCTCTATTAATATACAAACAGGATTTTGTATTGAAATGCTTGCTAGTTTAGGAATGTCAAATACTTGCTAGACTGGCATTTACTGTATTTTGAATGTGATGTGCAATACCTTTGTTCTACTGAATCATTTCACTTGTCTCCACTTCAAACCGAAACAAATCTTTGGCCATGATCCGGAACTATCCTACCTGAAGACAGATGCTGAACGTTTTGCAAGCTGAATCATGGGTATAAAATAAACTTTTCTGCAAAATTAGTGCCACTTTCAGAAAAGTGACAGATTAAAATGTAACCAATATTAGACACTGGTACTAAGAAAACCCAGCTGAAAATGACCACAAGTGCCTCTTTTTTTCATCGGTACACTCAATGATAAAATACATTTCATCTGCAACCATATTCAGCACAGAATGTTTTATTTTTATCCCCTGCATTGGAAATGGATGCTGATGCATTGATTTTATTTTATTGAAGATCCAAAATATAATTTTTAAGCTCATTAACCTGTAATGTAAGGCTTAGATATTAGAACAGACATAGACAAATATATTCAATCATGATAATGGAGCTTGTGGACCAATGTAAGCAGTTTCTGTTGTATATGAATGTAGTGTGTTACACATTGTGAAACAGCAAATAAGTAGATAAATTCTAAAGATTCATGAAAAGCCTGAACCGTCAAATCCAATTTTTAACTAAAATTTGTCTCTCTTTAAGAAAATGGATATACAAATTTGGTGTGGCAGGTCATACAATTACTGCCTGAGCATCTTTGGGAACTACATATCTATATTACATCTGGAAATTTAGTATGTATCTGTTTTCTTCTTGGTATAGACTTCTCTGTCAAACTTCTGTTACTTAAAAGAAACCTGGGATGTAAAATCAAGCCATAGATGCATGATTAAATCTGTACATTCTGTTTCAACTCTGCTACTTTAGCTGCATTTTAACTGTTTGTAAAAAGGCGAAAGTAATATTAGGGAAATGAATGTACCCATAATACAGCGACTAATGATAGCAAAAAATAATACGAAAACTAAAAATGCTTTATCTAAGTGTGATAGATATTAACATGGTGGTGAGCCGTGGACTTTTTGGGGAAACAGAATAATTGTGGAATACAAATGTGTGGTGTGGAATATGATGCGGGAGGGAGGAGTGCTTTTTAAAATAAATCTAACAGTGGTAGATTTTACAATGCATTTGCAGAACTGTGAATATTTTATATCTTTTCCTTAGTAAAATGTGGTATTTTTGACCTTGCATCTGATATATATTAAATTCAGTATGGACATACATGTCCATTGTTATATATGTAGCACAGGGACCTGGTCCTGCCTGGGAACTCTAAGTGCGATAGCAGTACCCATAATAAATTCTGAAAGTTCAGTGATATGGTATATAGAACTGTATGACTAACCAGATTTGGGGTTTGGTGGCTGACCCAAAAATAGGGGAGAATTCATTCTGGATCAACCCAAAATGATATTTTCAAAAAACAGTGAAATTAAAAAGTGTTTCATTTTTGAACTATATAGTTTTAAAAGAATTTTTTCTCTCTGTCAATTGAAATGAAAAATCATTTCGAATTGAAAAATGAACATATTTTGTTTGAAAAATGTTGTAATAAAACACTTCAGAGTTTGCAGAATGTTTTGGATGAAACAACTTTCTGAATTAAAAAAGAGAAAATAAATGACCCAGGTCCTAATTGTATACAATTCCTTAGACATTGATCCTGCAATTTTCAGTGTGATGGCAGATGAAATCCATGGAGCTTTGCATGGATGCAGAACTTCACCTGCATGCTATTAGTTGAAGGATCAGAGGGGCCTGAGATTGTAAACCTGTTGGTGCATGGACTGCATTTTTGTTTGATATGTGGTCTATAGAGTGCCTAGTACCCAGTCCCAGTTAGGGCTTCTGGAGGCTATTGTAATAGTAAATTAAAGAAATAGAAAAAAGAAGACACGTGTGTTTATTTTGGGGAGCTTATCTTACAGAGATGCATACCCTACATTTGCTAGAACTTGTTCCTAGAGATTTTACAGGTGAGATGCTGAAATGTTGACAAAAGGCAGAAGATATCAGTGAAAGACAGGGGAAGGAAGAGCATATACAAACAACAATTGGTTTCATATTAATTGTTGGAGATTTCGCTCCAAGATGCTGCTTTACTGCATCTCTTCACTGTTGGACCATGCTATGCTGTAAACCCAAAGTTGTACCACAGCACTGCAGACTCACTAGCTTGTTTTGGGACTAACAAGAACCCATATGCATTGGAGCTGTGATTCAAACACACTTCTATTTTTCTAGCTGATGAGAAAAGACCAGATCCATCTGTAATGAACTGAACATTCTCAGTGATATTACATCTCAGAGAGGCATGCTGACAGAACACCAATCAAAGAAAATTAAATTTATAGCACTCCATACCATTCTTTACACTGGGTCAAATATCCAGTAGAAAAGAAAAAAAAATTACATAAAATGGAACCATACATATGCCACATTACAAAATGCTAAATAACAGACGTTGTTTATGTTAATGGAAAGATTTATTACCAAGAAATGATCAGGATATACAAAGTAAGAATTGCAACAAAATTATTCTCTGAAATTTTAGGAATTTCTATGTCTATTGGAATTGAAGTCCTCAAGAGCTATGTCAGAACATACTGCCCTCATAATTCTTTTTACATCTTTAGGCTATACCATTTTCTTTCCCCTTCTATTCTATTTCTGGAGGACTCTATTCCAGTCACTCTGTTTTGTCATGTTGTCTGGCTCATTTTAGAGTAATTCAGTCACCCAAGTGCTCCAGAATCTTATATCAGTAGACCTTTCCTACACTAGAAAAATAATTCAACCTAACATATGTCGGCTTACAGCCACCACAGTAATTACTGGGAGTCTGTCTCCCAAGGCAGGATCTTATGACTTACTCCCCCTTGTCTGTTGCCAGCTTCCCTTGTCTCTAGGGAGGAAATGCAGAGTTTGTTCCTTCAGCCCCCTTCTGTTCACAGCACCTTGGTTTTATACACGCCCAGATGGGCTTCATCTTCATTCAGGGGTTAATTAGGTCACCTAATTCTCCTTAGTGAGGCCTAGGCAGTTAATATGCCTGTGACAAGGTGTTCCAGACCCTTTGAGGCTCTCCTGAGGGCCCTGCAGTATTACCACATCCTGCCCCAAAAAAGGAAACAGAGTGAGGTCTTCCAAGAAGCCTAGAGAGGCTTCTGTGGAGGCAACTGATCAGGGCCCAGCAGGCTAGTATAAAAAGAATTGAAGGGTCAGAGTGAGTTTAGTTCCTTACTGGAGCTGGAGGAACATGGATGGTAGGCTTGAATGGCTGAGGAAACCATACGACCTCCGCTGGAGGAGTGTTGCTAGAGACTAGTGGGAGTGAGATGGAGCTCCTGGCTGGCTGCTGGGACTCAACATGGACAAGATCCTGAGGTAAGGGAGAAGAATGTGCTGGGGCCGTGGGGGAATTGGCCCGGGGAATCATAGCAGTGAGAAAGCATAGCTAAAGGCACACAACTGGTGGCTGCTTTCTCTAGTGTCCCTGGGTTGGGACCTGGAGTAGTGGGTGAGCCTGGGTCCCTCCCACCCCCCTGTTGTACACAGGTGAAGTGACCTGGATGTTGTTACATCCCAGAAGGGGGAACTGAACTCTTTTAGTGGCCCTGCAGGAGAGCTGAGACCAGAAAGGCCTAGAGGGGATGTGGACATTGCACCCTGGGAGGGCACCCTGGAGTATGGCTCCATATGAGGGCTGAGACCATTTAAACATGAGGGAACTAATTAAGGAGCTGAGCCCAAGGAGGGCTAGAGGGAGAGAAAAGCAGGCACATGCACTCTGCCAATGGGGAGCTTCTGAGAGGTGTGCCACCCCTCCACAGCACCCCATCTCAACTTAATCTCTTTTAGGCTACTGTGTGGTGACCACCCCATCACAGGTTCCGATGTCCCTTTCCTCAATCACCTCCCATGCACCCAGGAAGCCCTTTAAGCAACTGTGACAAAGTAAAGAGTTCTAAAAGTCTTTTTTTCAAAATCAACACAAGGTATGAACTTTTGATTAGAGTCAGTATTACGCCTGACTTGCACAAGAATTTCCCATATGACCTGGGTCTAAAATACATATTTCCTGTAACACATTGTACAAATAGTAGGTGATTATTATAACTAAATAAAAAAAAACATTTCTAATGCAAAAACGTTTTTAAATAATCTAAGACAGGAGAAAACGTCCTTGATAATTAATATATATTCCTTTGTTTGGGTTATACTGGAAGCTTTGAGATCTTGAGAGCTTTTTCTTATGAAAAGCATTTTAACTGTTTGTAAAAAGGCAAAAGTAATATTAGGGAATTGAATGTACCCATAATACCCAGAGCATCTGCTGTTGCATTTAAAATTTAAACCAGACTGTAGGTTTTTCTTTAGTGTGCCTATAATTAAGGCACATAAATTTCTCCATCCTTAATTATCACTATACATCACTTGCTTAAATACATCGCTTCTTTAAAGAAAAAACGTTTAAAATTATTTCTGCCTTCTATATAATGCACACATTTACAGTTTGTGTGTGTGTGTGCATGTGCCTAGCACTAACACTACACTCATTTTGGTATCTAAGTGAAATTGTAAATCTTTCTTTTAAGGATGTACCATATCTAAACATGTAATTACTGTTCTTAGAAATGAGATATTACTAAACTGTCTAAAGTGAGGCTAATATCATGCAAAGTTTCTTACATTCTAATGCTAAAGATCCTGTTGTGGGAAGTTGTGGAAGAATTTGAACCTTTTTATTTGATAATATTTGGATAATAATATTTGGATTTATAAACAATTTCATCATGCTATGTCTCCCTCACATGCTACTTCCGGTATAATTTTATTGTTTCCTATGAAAAGAACTTAGACCAGGTCTACACACACTCTTTGTACTGATATAACAATTTCAGGTAGGGGCATGAATTTTATTTTTTATACTGATGTAGGTAAATTGGTACAACGCCCTGGTATGGATGCAGTTATACTTTTATAAAGTTATAGTAGTGTTTCTTTCTTTTATAGAAATACTGTTATAATGTCATGAACACTAGGGTGTTGTTCAGATCGAAGTATATCAGTTTCTAAACCGATATACAGTTTGGTAGGTACATATAACTTTTGATGAGTGCCACCGAGGCCTCACCTAACCATTTGCAAATAACACAATAGAGAAATCTAACCAAAAATGGAGGTTTTTTGGATTGGGAAAATAATCTGATATAAACAATTGTGTGATGAATAAACTGTCACCCTAAACTTTCCAATTGTACATCAGTTGAATAGTTATGGTTACCTCAGTATATGAACTGTTCATTGTACTCCTCCATATATAATAGGGGAAACATCCCAACTAATGCAAATACTGAGGTAAAATTATTTGGTTCTCTTTGATCACTAGCAGTTTCAAAAGGTGACAACTACATATACAACAATATTCCACAATAGTGACAGGTGTGACATGAAAAGAATGGAATCTAGCCCTAACGAATGTACTAAGAATAGAGATGGTAGAACACTGATAAGAAACAAATTCACAGCCCTCTGGAAGCCTGCTCCCTTGTGAGGATCAACTACTGAGAAAGGACACAGAGTGTTTCCACTGTCCATCTCCCCATGGGTTCTGTTAGTTGTGGGGACATTTGTACTGTCAATGTGAGTGTGATGAAAGCCCTACTTGTAGAGACTGCCAAGCAGATGTGCTGAATCAGCACACATTTGGCCAACTGCTCCTGGGCCATGCTGGTTGGGTGCCTGCAGGTCTCTTGGAGGAGGGAGATATGCCAGCAATTTAGGCCACCACAAATGCCCTCCTAACTGACTTACTGTCACCAGGTGTCTTATGCCAGATCCTGGTGCTAGCAGAACCTGTCTCCATAGAAATTTTTAAAAAAAAAAAAAAGTCAGATGATACAAAAACAAATCTCTGAGAACTCTGAGGGTGCAAAAGTGATATGAACTCCAGCCAATGTTACTTATTTCTTGAACAAATAAAATCTGATCAAATAAATTACCATATATCAAATAATAACCTGAAATAGGATTTTTATGCCTCAAATAATCTATCATCATATGTAAGCACTAACAATGTGTGCTACCCAGTGAGTACTTGCTGTTTGTTTATTCATTAGATCTTCAAAAAAAAACAAAAAACCCTCCATTGCCTCAAGATATAGAAGACAGAATAATCTAAACTTTGCAAGCAAATTATACAGCCAGCTCCACAGGGTTCTATAGTTGATAATAGGGCATCACCAAGAAGTTTGAAAGACTGAACAATACAGGGAAGAAAGAGTTACAAATTGAAAATCATGACAACTGAAAAAGACAATACCGGTTAATTTTATATGCAACTTTGTATCACAATTTTGTTTAGTGTACGCTTCTCTTCAGCAACTTGCATTTTTCTGCATCTTTAGCATGAATTGTTGTGATAGCAAGTGTTACCTTAAATTATCATAAAGAGATACTTCAAACTCCAGCTAATATACTTGATTTCACTAAAGCAGGTTTTTTGTCGTGCACACAAATGGAGTCCAGTAGCAGTTAGTTACACATTGTGAAGCAGGTTTAACATCACCCACAGCTCCTGTTTAAGCATTTACAGATGGGCCACATTTTCAAACTATCTTCATACCCACCAGCTCATTGGGACACTTAGTCATATTTTCTGAGGAGCTCAGTAATCAAATGCAGAGATTTCTTGGTAATCTGACTATTTATTTTAATTCCTAAATGGGAGTGGAGATCTGAAAATCTGGTTTAGAATCTCAGGCATGGGCCCTTCACTGCTCCAGATAATTTACTGCTGATTGTCCTGCCTCCTAAACCACAGAACAAACAGGGTTTGCTTTTATTGGTGCTTGCTTCTGACAACTCTAATGCTACCTGCATGGCCTCCAGCTGAACAGCTTCCACTCAGGGAAACATCTATGCTCTGCTCCTTTCTTTTCACTAAGGAAACAATTGTCTTCTGGAAAGCTTCGTAGTTGCTTTATTTCTCTGGGGGATTTTTTTTAAGCTTTTTATTGGCCATTTCCTTTTCTACGGCACTTTCCAGTGTTTGGCCTGATTCCAGTACTGATGTAGCTGTTGAGCCTCTGATCTCTCATTTTGCTTTACTTATAAAAACCTTCTCTTTTATCCAAGTGATTTTGTTCCAGCTCTTCTCTGTTGTGACCTGACCTTCTTAGCACCTGTGCAGCTTGGCCCAGGCTGTTTTAATGCTTTTCTTGGAATCCCTTCACCAGTTTCCCTTTACCTTCCTCTGTTCCTTCCTGTAGCTCTAATCTTATTTATTTCTACTCATTCTGTTGTTTCAACTAGTGAAGAATTCCCACCTAACTGCTCAAAATATTTTCATTCTCATATGTTTGAGCAGATATCTGCCTCACCTCCGAAATGCCAGTTACACCTATTGTGTTGTATGTACCAGATTCTAACACAGTACCGCTCTTTGTCCCCATCTAGTGGCTAGACCCTTAAGAAAGGTTATGAGATTGGTATTGCCTTTGCAGTAATACTACTTGTTCTTTTGTTCAAGCAATAGTGGCTTATGGTTTTTAGGACGGGGGGTTGTGGGTTCTGTCCCCGCAGATGACCCAGTCAAGAGTCATTGTTACGTACATGTACAAATATAGATGGTTCTTGGGAGAGTATTATTTTCCATGTATGTGTGTGCATGCATGCGCGCACACAACCTATGTTCTCAGTGTGGTCAACCAGCACAGTAATCAGGGTTTTAGATTTAGGGGCTTCTAGAGGAAGAATATGAGAGATGTAAGTGATCAAGTACTTGGCATCCTTTTCTTAATTTTTTTAGGGTTTCTGTAGATGTTCCTACATGAACTCTGCTTCCTAATCATTGTGTTTTTGGTTCAACTCTTCATTTTGGGAAGGAAAAATACATCCTATTATCTTATCTGCCAATTCTAATGCAAGTTAGACATTGTCAGCATATTACTTTACACCTTTTATTTCTGTGATGGGGCACACACACCCACACCATGAATTTTTACTTGAAAGTTTCTATGTTTTTTGTTTTTGTTTTTAATTTCCTCCGTTAGTAGTTACTGGTATGTATGAAATGCCAGCTGAATTATGTTCTGGTTAGGCCTGGACGGGGGATCATGCTTTACTATCTCTCTTTGGTTGTTCTATCTGATGGGCTGGTGCTTTTCAATCAAATCCAATTTTTTTTAAGAGGAAAAAAGTAATCCTACAATAAGCCAGTGCTTCACAGTTTTGATCTGTGGCCTCACTACCTTGGGCTGGGATTAAGCTTGGTGAATTCTTGGGTTTTGCATGGAGGACTTCCATCCAGTTATATGCTAAAAGAAGTGGTGGTGGTGACTGGAGTTTGCATACTACCCTTGGAGTAATTGTTGAATCTATTCTCTGGGATAGTGTTCGAAGGCAACTTTCTGATAAAAGTGCCGACCTTTGGATGATATGCAAAGTTGAGGTCCTAATTGTCTGTGGTAATTGGATCACATTTCATTTTTCTTACAACACCAGAAGGGGGCTAGTCCCAGTGTGCTGGTAAAATTCCTGTAAAAGGATGACCTAATCTCACTACAAAGTGGTTGCTGGGTGAGCACTAAGAAGGTGTTATGTGAGAGTGTAGGAAAGGCTGCTCCTCCCATGGCCAGTATTGCTACTGGAAGCTGCAGTAGCTTGCATCCTAACAAATATCTATGAAAGGGAAAATGGGAGTTTCTACTTAGTGCTGCTTCATCTTTGCCTAAGCTTATATGGAGCAATGCAAATCTGAATTGGAACCACAAAAGCAGCCAGCCTATTTCAAAATCTTTTTCAAGTTAAACAGATAAAAATATTCATAGTAAATAAATCTTTAAAGTATGTAATTGGTCTATGGAAGCCATTCAAGAAATGGGATTCTTTTTGGGGGTGTGCGTGCGTGCGTGCAACTTCTGAATATAAACATGGGATGATGCAAGCTATCTCCTTGGAGTCTCCCCTGAGCTTTCCTCTTTGAAAGGTAATTCTCTGTTTTCAGTAAGATGTGGAAATGAAGAGGTGTTTTTCCATTCTTTTGAGTTACAAATTATAATGATATAATTTCACTAGTAATTGAGTTTTCCATCACACTAATTAAAAACTGAAATATAGATTAAATGAAAGGAATCAGATTCTTTAGGGACCTGTAAATTTATTAAGTGTAATATTTATAATCCAGCTCATGTAAGTAGAGTCAATTAAAATGACCAAGATGTGTGTGTTTCTACATAGGCCCTCTCCTTCTCTGACTTCACAGCTCAAGAAAAAACTTAAACTTGGTTATGATTAGAGAGACGCTTACCTTCAAGTTCTGCAGTACTCATGTTGTTTAATCATTAATCTTATCCCATTTTATTTTGGAGTGGCACATCTTTTATACATTCATAAAATGTATGTGAATATATTTATATTTTAAAACAAAATAATACAATGGAAACTTGAATTATGAGAGAAATTTATAAACTACAGTTCAGTTACCACTTTTAATGACTTTTTTAAAATGAATTCAAGTCCTGTAAGGTTATTGGCAATTAAGAATGCATATCTTTTAAAACAGGTCATAATGCTACATTACTGTGTATTTAAAATATGTATATAATAGAGGATTTGAAATATGGTTTTATATATCTTATGTTAGCTACAGTGATTCTGTTTTCTATGGGGAAGAGAGTCTAAAATGAAGTACATTCAGGAGTTTGGCTCTGTACCTGCCTCCTTGGCCACTTGATCATAAATCTTGAACCAGGCTCAGCAGGTTACTCTTTGGTTCATCCAGAGTTGCTGCAACTCTTGCACCCGTTTGGGTTGGTTTCTTCTCCACGCTGTGACTGTGGGGTAGTGTTTCAGATTGTAACTCACATGGTGCAAGAGTGCCCAGCTGAACATCTGGAGGATAGTTTACAATACTTACCCTCTCTTGATACAGAGGTTGTCCTCTGGTTATGGAACTTGGCCAATGAGCTCTGTTATCTACATATGAGAATAAGTAAGGTGAGATATATTTGCATATACACTAAACATGGAAAAAAGTTTGCATTTATGTTTCACACACAATAGACAAATATACAGTCTAATATTTTTGTACATTAATCCTTAAATACATTTTCCAGGATGTTCTAAAATGCATTAGAAATAGAGCTAAAAGCAAGATAGAATATGTTTTGAATTTATTCTTTACACATTTCTGCAGCCTATATGAAAACTACTTTCTGATCCATTTTGATTGTTATCCATGTGTGCCTTCTGCAGAGAGCTGAAAATTGACAGAGATGACCTAATAGCCTGCTAATGAGCTCTTTCCCCAGTAGAACTTTAAGTCAGATGCAGGAGAGTCATTGACGACCAAGTACTGAATTAAGGCTGGCAATTAATCCAGCCAAGGGCACCGGTTTGCAACATTGTGCATCTAGGGATCACCAGCCAGGTGGTTACAGACAGTATTTTTATTCATAGTTTCCACTGAAAGATTTAATTTTTAAAAAGTATGTCTTAAAGCCCTGGGATGTCAGCTGATATTTCAGTGCTTTATAATGGCTCTGATATATAATTTATGACAATTTACAAAATATTTATTTGGATGGAGGGAAAAATCTTTGCACTTTCAGGCTCTCTTGTCTTCAGAAAGATGGCTCGAATTGTGAAAGGAGGAAAGCATCATAAAAATAAGAATACACTCCCGGAGATGGTCAGAAAGGGTTAATGACTCAGGAGCTAGTAACAACTCCAGGATTCTTCTCTTTGTCAAAATGGAATATATCCATCTGTCCCAGGCATTAATCAGTCATTGCTAAATCTGTTGCTTTTTAAGTCAATGATCTAGTTTGTGTGTGTGGTATAGCTGCTCCACCTGTTCTCTCAGAGAATGTAAGGGCTGCTTAAGCAAAGAGAGAAAGCCGTCCTTCACCTGCTGGATTGGGCTTGCCAAACATGATCGATGATGGAGGAGAGGGATCACATCCCTATGCACAGGGCTGGTGTGAGAAGTTTGGGGTTAATTAGTTAGATTCATTGGGGAGCACTGTAAACTAAACTTACTACTTTTACATTTTGTGGGGTTCGAGAGATCCACCTTTGCTGTGAAAGTGCTGTACGCTTCCAACGCTAGTGGTTGGTTTGTGTTTTCAAGGTTATCTTCAAAATGAAAAGATCTTGAAACTTTTTCCTTAGAACAGCTTAGACTCTTCTTCACAGGGTGGCCCAGGGCAATAAATTCAATGGAGCCCATCAATTAGCTCTGAAACTAACAGGCACCTAACAAATTCAGAATTAGTTTGTTTATATTTCCAAAGCACACTGCCTGAGAGTCTAGCCAATCAACTCCCATTGCCATTAATATTTGTAAGACTCTCATGGCTAAATTGCATATGTTGTATCACTATGAAAATATAAGGTAGTAAAAGGTTTTCTGTGGTGCACTTGTATGGATTAAATCACATTCTGTTGTGTTGTACTAAAATTGCATTTGATTACAACAAATTGCTTTTCCCTTTTAAATAGGTTTATTTCCAATTACTGATCACAAATTCTTAACTACTACCATTCTCTCATGCCTTAATGCCCTTGAATAAATCTGGTTTTGGGACCTGAGACCTGCTGTTGATAGTGCCCACAAACTGGAGACATATCTATTACTTTGGGTTTCCTCACACAGTGCAGCAATGCACAGTATGGGGTGAGATTTCTAAGTGTGTGTTTGAAACTGTCCCATATTAAAGCACAGTAGAGAACTTTTTCATGCACACAAGCAGGGTCTACACAGACTAATTAGTATGCAACACGTTCATGCGCTTTAGAACTCTCACTCCCTTAGAGCACTTTGCTGCTTCGTGTTGTCAAACGTAGGTATTTGTGCTAACTGGTGGTTAAATTGCTAAATACAGGACGCTTGTTGGGGTATAGCAAAGTATGGATCCATCATGGTGTAAGTGCAAACTCCATTAGAGGAATTTCAAAGCAACAGCATCAAAACAATTTAGGGGCTAGGTACAGTTCAGTTGGAAAATTTCACCCTACATAGAATTTTATAGTTATATTCTTCGTGTGTGTGTGTATCATTTACTTCTATTATACCATTATGAATATTCATTGGCGTACTCTTCTACTCCTTTGCAATAATAAGGTGCCAATGAATGTACAGCTTGGTTGGTGTTTATTGTATGTCAGAAAAATATCAGAAGATTTGTGTGAGGCAAGAACCTAATGAGAGAAACCATGACACATCGAGTGACTACAGTGCGAGCCCTGATTCTTCTTCCTCTTACACTGGTGTAAATTGGGAGCAACTCTATTCAAATCAATGCAGGTACACCAATGGAAGTGAGAAGACAATCTTTAAATGCAGCTTTAGGCTCTTAGTAAAGTGTAATGTATGAAATAGCCTTACTTTTAACTAACTTATTCTTTCTGGTTTTTTGAGTGTTTAGGTTCATAAAACTTGTTCATTCTAAGCAAAAAAACATTACAACTTCTAAGAATATTTTGACAGAATACCATCTCTTAAAGAGACATGTTGAAAATACACATTCAGCAGTTTCACATGGGCCATAAGAGGAGCAGATATTGTCTAAAATGATCTATTGAACTAAGTTTCTTTCCATTTCAAGATTTATCCTCATATAAGCATGAGACTTGAAAATTTCTTCTTGGTGTCAGTGAGTGAATGGTCTTCATTTTGGCCAAGTATTGAAAAAGAGGTTTGGAAGTAACTTGCAGAGTGGTTTCCTGCTAACTTTCTCTTGTTCCTTTTAGAGATACATAAATTCACAGTAAACAGTTTAATTGACAAAGTTAAACATTTTTGCTTGCGAATTCTTGGGTAATTGTTTATTTTTACTGATTTGTTTGCTTTTTCTTATTGTTTGAAACTTAATGCAGGGTGTGTAAACCTTTTACAATCGAAACTTTAATTGCATGAATGTTCATCAATGAACAACAACAAAGAGGGCGTGAATGTGGGGGCCCAGATCATAAATCATTGGCATCATTATCATTTTAGGGTTTGGTCTGGTGACTCTAAATACAATTTCTAATTTGCCAAATTGTCAGAAAATATTTTGTTAGCCTTAACCAGGTCTAATTTCTTTAGGACTGGAGCAGCCATTGAGCAATTGGGTTGATAAAAATGTAGAATTAAGGACATGTAGGCATCATTTTATTATTTTTAAGAATTTCTAGAGGAACATCATTAAGGATGAGCAAGGAACATACTCCATTAACACTTGTATGGGCTATTAACTTCCTCAGGGATGTTGTGAAGATTAATTAGTTAATGTTTCTACAGTGCTTTGAAGTTATTATGTGCTACGTAAGTGCTATGTACTATTATGGAATTGCTAAATTATTTTTTTTAATTGTGGTTACTGAACATTTTCAGGGGGAAAAAACAGTTAAATAAAAAAAACCACAGATAAAAGTGATCCTTCAGAAAGATTAATAATCAAACAGTTTCTTTTATGAATCATATTGGAAAACTTAATGAAAAAAATACAGATTTATTTTGTGTGAGAGAGAGACAGTCGGGAGGGGGCAATCTCTGGGTAATCAATGAGATATTGATAGCCACAATATGGAAAGATATAAAAGGTTTGCATCATAAGTTTTTAAAACTAATCTCTTCAATCAGAAATATGCAGGAAGATATAGACAGAGAAGAGAGAACACAAAACCACAGGAAAAAAGAGCGAGAAGTAAATAGAAAGCTAATGCCTTCCCTCAATTCCAAAGAAAAAAACATTATTTGACAAATTTACACATATTACCATTCAGTTATTGTCCAAGCTTCTGATCTTGTAAACTGTTCTACATGAGCTGACTCTTGTGCCGGTAAAAAGCCCCATTAAAGTCAGTAGGACTCCAGACATGTTGGTATCCACCCACAAGATAGAGTTTGCAGGATTGGGACCTCTGTATTTTGAAAGAGTATCATTCAATATATGAATAAACTCCTCAAAAGAATCCATTTCACCCAACTCCAAAAAAGTTTTGCAAAACTGTTGTTACAGGATTCTGCCTCCTTGAAAACTGAATTTGTTTTTGCATAATTCATACTATCAACTTTTATAGGAGTCTCATTTCACTAAAATCATTCTAAAAAGGCATTTTATTGCATTAGGTACCACAAATGCAGAAATGTTATAACAATAATTTTCTCCCACAACAGTTGACTCGATAAACAGGACTGTGATATGTTCTGCAGTACACTTGCTTTTTCACACTCTCTAACAACCATAATCATTCTTCAGTCATTTTTTAATTTAATCTTTGCTGGTAACCTGCGGTAGCAATGCTGTATTTTAAATATTCATCTCACTTTAGTTTTCCTGGCAAATTCATGAGTTGACATCAATATCCTTTTATGTGTTGCGCTTTTCCTATTAAATGTCTGATTATTTAACATTAGCTTTGGAAACATGGAATCTAGCATATTTTAAGAAGCAAGTCACCCTTTTGTGATACAGCCTAAAATGTTGAGTGTAATGTTTTTTACATGTCATAAAAGAATTTTTTAATTGAAGAGTTTATATTTTAAAAAAGATTGGATCACCAAAGACAACACATTGAGCAAATAATGTATTTGACACCATTTTCTTAATTTGTACTCTACCCAACAGAGAAATTCAATTCACTCCAGATTGTGCATCTACTGTTGTACAAAACAGCTAGCAATATATTGCTAATGTTAAAGATGCTGCTGGAACGTATATATAAACATCTCCAGCACACACTAAAATTTAGGAAATGTTATTTTCTCTATACTGTATACTTAGAACATAGAAAATAGTGTAGCATTCTTGCATTCTGCAGACTCTCTTTAGGGAAATATTTGTGCTAATCCCTAATAATTTAGGGCATAACTACTGATAAAGACAAAATTCCAACAGCCTTGCTTGGGAATGGCCTTCAACTCTGTATGGAAGGCCAGTACAAGATCTAGACATTATATAAATCCCACTTCAGCAAATCTAGCATAAGGTTGTTTACAAATTAAGATCCATATGGGTTTTAGTGAGTTTTAGGTGGTGCATAACCTTTATGCAGTGTGTCTTCAGAGGAATGCATTTTATCCATGTAGGAAAATCTATTTGTAGAGCAATACTACTGAAGTGTTACCAAGTACATTACAAAAGGGGCTGGAAAAGTAGGGCTTAAGTATACTACAGACTTTATATTGCCCCTTTGCACAGGCGTTAAATGGGAGTCTTGTCTGAAGAATTCTCATAGAGTCATAGACTCTAAGATCAGAAGGGAGCAATATGATCATCTAGTCATGACTGGAGGTAAAATTTCAAAAGCACCTAAGTAGTTTAGGAGCCTAAGGCCTGTTCTACACTTACCGTGAAATTTGGCAGCAGTCGATGGGAGATACGCAAGCTATGTAGAGTGGCTTTCGTATTTCCTGTCGACTTCCCAATTTCTACGTACCAGGGCGTCCTCATTATGTTGCACCAATGGGAAATGCCCTCCTGTCGACACAGCATTACTCTTTTTCCAGGTGTGGATTTATTAAGCCGATTTCCAGATCAATTCAGTGGGCCTCCACTTCTGCTCAATCAATCCCAAAGGATTGCTCTGATGGTGCCAAATTTGCCACCATCAGTGAAGACATACCCTAAGTCCAATTGATTTTTTTCAAACCAATTTTCTGCCAGTTCACAAGCTAAATTAATTTTTAGAGCCCAGCCTGATCCCAGTGAAATCAGTGGCAAAACTCTCTAATTGATTTCGATGGGAGCAGTATTGTGCTTTTAGAGTCTGGTCCTAGGAAGTGTTGAGCACCCTCAACTCCCATTTTAGTCAGTAAGGGTTCTTGATATCTCAGCCAGCACCTTGCAACATGGAACCATTTGTTTGGAAGAGGTGTGCTATGCTTATTTATCATTGATCCTAACACATGATTGTTTATAGTTACAGAATGAAGAGAACGTTTTCTTATGTCTTAAACTAACAGAATGAAAGATTAGCAGATTTGGTAGTATGTAGTAGTTCCTACAAGGTTTTGGTTTTCCAGAGGGAATTAATATGCAAACGCAAAAGATTTTTCTGTTTGTGTATTTGAGAAATTGCATGTAGCATTGGTAGAGAAATAATTTGTACACAGGCTTTGTAGCAATAAATTGAGCAGTTTAGGGAAGGGCTATAATTTATCCTTTAATTTTATGTTCGCTATTTTCATTGAAAGATTTAAAAGAAATGGAAACAAAGCTGAATTAAGTTAATTTATCATGACAGTGCCTAATCATGTCTTTGGTAGCAATAACATGGGCATATCATGTGCACTATCAGAAGGACATTATGAACAAACTCCATAAGCAACTGAAATCTTTGGCAAACCCATTAGCTCCCAGCTATTATTTGAGTGTAGCTAATCCCTTGAATACATATCCTTCTGCAGAGCTTCTCATGAATCTATGCATAGCAAGTAGCAACGCAGCTTGGTTCACAGTCTGTAGTAACTTCAGACAACAAATATAATTGTTAGTGGCTATAACACGCACACAAAGCTGGGCCTGGAAGAATCCCAGACCTTTTAGCTCCAAAAATGCAGGCCTGTGACACTTGAACTCAAGAAAAACTACTATTCCTAGTACTCTGTTAGCTGATGTGGTAGTAAGAATTGTAGGCCCCCACATCTGTGGGTTTGTCACTCACCGAGTCACATGCACAGAACTGCCACATTATCTCTTTTACTTCAAGATGTACACACCCTTTAATTCCTTCCTTATTCAAAGGGGGTGCAGAAAGCATTCTCTATCAATGTGTGGTTGGTGGCAGGAAGGGAGCCAAAGAACTTGGTCTGCAAAAGGAGGAAGACACAGAATTTTATATGCAGAGTTCCTACAGTGAGACCTCGTTTATCCCTTTCATTAGGCTGGAAAATAATTATCTTTGGATACCAAATAAACAAACAAACAACCAGGAAAAAAACCCTCCAATATAGCACACTGTCCGAGTCTAAAGCAAAAACATACTGGAAAAATGTCTCCGATCACATTCCTCAGGAGCTTGAGACTTACTTTTCTCTAACGTATTATCTATGTTTTTCACCACTGCATTCAAACAAGCACTCAGTATTTGTGTTGCTAGAGCTAATCACTCTAAATCTAAGATAAGTTTATCTGACAACATTTGTAACTTTGAAATGCATCTGCTAAAGGAAAACAAGTGAAAATTGACAACTGTGATACATCAAGGTCAGAGGGTAGCCAGAGCGTAGTATAAGGGAGCTACGTACGCCCTAGAATGCGCAGGGCCCTGTTTCCTGCAGACTAACCTAGGGTTATTACAGAGCAATTAGGAGCACCTGAGGCGAATCAAGGCCCAGCCAGGAGCCTGATTAAAAGCCCCTGCTCCAGACGGCCTGGGAAGCAACCTGGAGGCACAGTAGAAGGAGCACTGTTGTGTGAAGAAGCAGAGAAGAATTCTGAGAAAGCTACTGGGACCAGGAGGGGGACGACCTTGTGCAAGCAGAGTGCAGACACTTCCGAGGCACAGAGGCCTGAGAAAAGAAGCCCCGCCCAGACAAAGAGGGAACAAGGGTAGAGACAGAAGTAGCCTCAGGGAAAGTGCAGACTTGGACACTGTCAACAGCACTTAGTAGGGCTCCTGGGCTGGGACTGGGAGTAGAGGTGGGCCCGGTTCCCTTCCCCCTCTTCCTCCTATTGGACATTACTGGAAGGACCCCACACTTGGAGGTTGGGTAACTGGTGGCTCCCTGACCAGAAAAAGTGAGAGACCCACTGAAGCAGAGCCAGTTAAGAGGAGATAGGAGTCTGAGGCCTGGTCTACACTGCCGGCAGCTTGGGCAAGAGATATTTAAACTACATACTGACATTTGCATATCTTCCATCGATTTGCTAACATTCCCTGACCTCGGTGTCTCCACTGCACTGTATCAACAGGAACTGCCCCATGGTCGATGCAGCATTACTCTTTTTTGGGGGGTGGATTTACTGCATTGGCCAGAGAGGGTTTCCAGAATCAACTGTGTGGTTCTCCACTGCCTGCTCAATTGATCCCGCTGCATTGATCTGGGGAGCCCGACACAGCACCTTCAGTGTAGACATAACCTGAGACTGAGTGTGCTATTTAATAAAGGGGAAACCACTGGGATACTACGGCCCTCAAAATGTAAATAATAAGGCCAAATTACACTCTCAGTCTTGGTGTGTGTGACTCATTGCTGAAAAGGATACACCTAGTTTAATAACCCAGTGGCTCCAAAATTTAATGTTAGAGCATCTGATACATTTTAGATGTGCACATAGAATCTGCATAAGGAGAAGAGGAAATCTGGGGTGCACAGTACAGATCACCCTTTGTGACTTTAGATATCAGGACACCCTGCTGAATCTTGTGTCCATCTTTATCAAAGACATCCTATCAGATGGAGCTAAACTTCTGTTCTTTCCTATTCTTGAGCTAAACTCAAAAGTTGACTGATGAGAGAACTGAATCTTCAATCATGTTTTCAGTCAAGTTTAAGGTTACTCAAAACAAGGGGGAAAATCCCCCAACACTTTCTTGGATTGACTGCTAATTGGATGCTAAATAAAATCCAGCAGAAGAATCGGAAGAAGCTAACAGGAAGTGACAATAAAGAAAATCAAATCCTATCTGTTGGTCCTATAGTACTGGAGAAGCCTGTCCTTCCCAATTAAATGTATCCTTAGACAGTTGCCCCTTAAAGACTCTCAGCCCTGAATCGCTGACTGTATCATCCCAGAATTATGCCAACCCCCAAGAGGAAACCTCTAGTTGCCTCACCAATGATGCTTCTGGACTGAGTGAGAGATGTTCTTGAAATCAGGAAGATTTTACATTTCTTGTAAAGGTTGGCAAATTGCCTCCATGAATAAAGTGATTGTGGAGCCCAAGAGGCCCCTGGAGCTGACATTTGCTGAGGCACTTTGCTACTGAATTGAACTCTGCTGTGTGTTATTAATTTAGTATATAATTACATTATAAAAGCAAATTACACCACTATTTCATTGCTGTTATTGTTATTGGTTTATGAATTCATTACTTGCCTTTTCTTGTTACTGTTAATTATACAAATACAATTTGCTTACCAACAAATGCGCTTATGTCCCTGATTAACCCCTTCACTAATGGTCCTTGTTCCAAATTCTATGATGCAGCAGAAAGCAGTAGTGTTCCTCCATAGTGCCATTACTTCACTGGAATGCCAGTGCTTTAGAGACGACTTATGTGGTGTGGGGGGCAGTGCTGCATTTTTCCTAATACATCAGGTGCAGGTCCATGATGAAACAGAAATAATTATCATCTAGTTTGTGCAACCCTTAATCAACTTGGTGAACAATTATGCAAGTTAGCCCATGGACGTTAGTTAACCAGTCTCAGTGAGGCTACCCATGTGAACATGAGTGGCTTCATGAGTAAGTAGTAACAGTATGAGCATGTAGTCATAAATGTTTGGCCTCATGTCACCATATTTGCAAGATCTACACAAATCTTCAATTGCCATACAGCGACTAAACAAATTTATCTTCCAATAATCCATCGTGTGTGTGTGTAATATAATCCAATCCAATCATACAAGCCACTTCCAAGACTATGACTACTTCTGTATTAATCAAATTCCATTATATCACTGTACATATAATGGACTAATTGCAACACAGCATCCTGAAAACATGAAGGGGAAAAAACTTACTTCCTTTTAGTAAATCAAATTATAATTCTGTACGTTGAATGACACTTCAAAGTAGAGGGCTACAACTTTTCTAACTGCACAGACTTAATGTTGAGTGGTGGTCTGGCTTCCATTTTAATCTCCTGTATTCACATGTTCATTGTTTTCTCAAAACCAATACAATTTGAACAGAAACTTTCCAGGCTTACGTCAGGGTCAAGATAGAATTGTTTTTTGAAAGTTGGATAAGTCTCTAGACATTCGGGAGATATGGATGAGGGAGGGAGGGAGGAGGATGGAGAAAAAAGTCAACTTTAAAGAAATTTGACACAAAAATCACTGGAACAGAGTTGGCAAGTATCCAATTTGGACACTTATTGGAAGAGTCCCTTCAGTCTTTAGGGAGACTATATTGGCACTGAAAAGCCATTTCTGAGCTTGTTCAGTAGATATATGCCAAAATGTAAGCAAAGTTCAGTAAACACATCTATGTGAATTTCAAAGTGTTTTGCTTTATGGAATTTTACATGAAAACTTTTGCTCTTCTGTTTCATACAATTTTCAGAGCTAGATACCCATTAGAAGTGTTCTGTGAAAAACCCTCAATCTGTTTCTCTCTTTCTTTTCAATGCTTTGGAGATAAAAACAATTTAAAAAGAGTGAGATTTTCCAAAGTATTCAGTGGTGCTCTCATTCAGCTCCCTTCGGAGTCAGTTGGAGTTTTACAATTAACTTTAATATGATCATTTAGTCCAACACGGAGCACGTAGGAAAATTCTACCTTAAATGTTTAAAACGTAAACTTTAGGTTTTAGATTTTTGTTTATAATTTACTATTACATTCTTTGGAACAACATCTCATGCCTTGCGTCAGCTCTTCATTCTTTCTTGCATATTTTCTCCTGTGGACAGTTTGGCTTTTGCTTCCTCTTTTCTAATACTGAGCATCTAAATAACATAAAAAGTATATTCTGTATATATTCAAGATAGGTTTTCTAGTAGTCTCGTATAATTATGACATCTGCAAACATCAGTGGTGTCTACTTTTGAAGTAGCCCAGATTTGTTCTGACATCTTAAATATTCAGTGGAATGGCAGTAATTCAGGTGAAGTTAATCAGGTTAAGTGGCAGCTAGACAAAACCAGGGAGCTTATTTTCTGGCTATGCAGGTTACATTTAAATTATATTGCGTTTTCACTTGTATCGGTAGGAAATTGGGTTTATATGATCTGTGGTTTCCTCATTTTTTACTCATCACCGTTCACACAGATTTTGGGTAGTGACAAGTATTGCACTACAACCTCAGTTTAATTAGATTTGTGAACAGCATTAAACATAAAAATTATAATAATCTCAACTCAGTAACATTTGCCATTATTTTATTCAGTGAGCTGCTTTTATATTTAGGCAAAATTCTAATGCTGAGGTTCATTTTGAACACAGATGATTCCAACTTCCAAAGTTCCCAGAATTCATGCTTCTAAAAGAAAAAGCATTGGGTGTTCCAGTATCTGTAAATAAATAACTGCTTTACATGTACTTGACTCTGTCTTAACAGGTATTTGAAACACTGCACTTGGTGTTCTGCAATTTATTACAGCTGATAAAGTATAACAGTTTTTCAAACCTATAATCTAGAACATAGCCAGAGTCAAAACTTTATTTTTTTGCTCCCTACTCTGAAAATTATTTCAGAGGTTCATGTCTGCTATTGCATGTTTATTGGAAAGAACAGATTGGGGAAGTGCTCCAACATATCCTCTGGGAAACTGCAGAATTGTCATTTCCAAGAGCACTGCCTCATGAAGGCCATACTGCCAGAATTATACCCTAGCACTGAGCTAACCATATCGAATCTAATTTTCCATCCTGTCGAAGTCAGTAGGAATTTTTTCTTCTACCAGCCAGAGAAGAATTACCACAACATGTACTGCTCAATCATGGGGCCAGAATCTGCTGTCCAATACTCATGTATAAAAGATGGTGATGTCAGTGGAAGTTGTGGACTAGTAACTGGGGACAGAATTTGGCATAGAGAATTGAGTCGTAGAAATGACCTTTTATTTAATAAATGAAAAATGGTAAATTAACAGTCTTGGAAACTGTTTCCCCATAGAAAGAGGTATAACATGAGCAGCAACACTTCAGATTTCCCCCCAAATTTCCCCCATGCTGCCTAGCCACTATACATCAGCCCTGGGATGTAGAGGACCGCTTCTAGGACTGATAGTAGCTATGCTGCCATTACCCTGTAACGTTGAAGCAGCCTACAGAAATAGAAGATTTTTTGTAGGAACTCCAGCTCCCAGAGTGATGGCAATGAAGTTGATGGAAGCTGCCTCTACACCAGTGGTTAGGTCAGCATAGTTACTGTACTCAGAGTTAATCCTTCACACTAGGATTTTTTCTTACCTATAGAGTGCAGTATAGCCCAAGTTCCAAACAGCTCCAGGCTTTGGGGGTTTAGAATCAAGATCCCTAGTTTGTGAGTCAGGCCCATCATTAATCCCCTATATGTGTATGCGCTCAGCTTGAAATCACAAGCATAGCTCTTCTCAGACTTCTGCTCCATAAGCTTGGTGAATAGCCCCATATGCAAATCGTGTTGCACACGTGTCAGAAATTTAAGCAGAAGTGTTTTAATGGAGCCTTCCTATTGTCCTAATCATTGATTCAGTTTATAATTAGAAAATTATAAATGAGTTGTAGTTATACACCCATCTTCTTACTATAAGATGTGGATGCACAAACTCCAGCAAAACTGTTGATCAAAACTGCGGATGGATAAAATGGTTTGCAATTTGATGGAAAATTGTAAGGAAAAGTACAAATTTCATGCAGATTGATTGGGGGGGAGGGGAATTGAAAGCCATGGGAATTTAAGCAATGATAAAATTTGACACATCCGTGAAATTAGTTTAGAACCATAACAAAGACACAGTGCCATTTATAATTAATCTTACTTAGAAAGCAAATAATGCATGTACTTATTTCTATAAGGAACTGATGTGATGTGAGAATGGGTTGCAGTAATGAATCTTGAAGCATATTGCTACTTCATAGCGTAGATTACTTACAAGAATAAGGCCAGACTTGAGAAGATTCAACACATTTTGCCCAGATTTTACATAGTGCTATAGATATGATAGTGATGAAGAGTTAAGTGGATTACACAGAGAAGATGACTTTGCTGAGATAATTATGCTAATGAGGATATAGTCAAGCTTTCAGAAGGAAATCCTCCCATTTTCTTTTTCTACAGGTTTAGTCAAAAAATTTACTCTAGGGTCAAATGAATTGGCAGATGTAGTCTCTACTTTAAAGGACATTTTTATATACATCTGGGAGAAATTACTGCAATTCTTGTGTTTAAGAGCTCAACAAAATGAATTTAACATTCAGAATACATATATTTGGTACTTCAATATCATTAAAAAAATCTCTGGTGGCAGAATTCCATAAAAAAACCCATAAACTCTGGATCATATGGCCGTACCTCACTGCAGCCATGCAAGGTTGAGGTACTGCAACAAGCAGAGCATGACCACAAGAACACAGGCTTCTTTTCGCTGGATTCTGAAGACCAGTTCTCACTGACAGAGAAAGTTGGAAGCAGCCCAGGTGAAGCTGATGTGCAGTGGCAGGCTGAATGAGCTACCTCCTGCCTCTCTTCCCTTGGGTCCTGTGCTGAGACCCAGTGGAAGGAGAGGACTTGGATCCCACTTTCCTCCCAACTCCCTGAGAGATTGTGGTAGACTCCGCAGGGAGGGCGGGCCTGAACTGTAGATAGGCCAGTAGGCCCCTGGATGAGCCATGTCAAGTCTTGGAGAGGCTGTTTGGTCCCAGTCTGACAGATCCTCATGGAAAGCCCGCTACATTCACAGTAGTACCTTACACTACAAGTAATTCCACCGAGGAAAATGAGACTATTCATTGAGCTAGGGTATCAGAAACAAAACTGGATTAAGGGCATCACCATCTCATCCTGTGGGAATGTGAAATAAACATTATTGGGGAAGAAAAAATAAACAGTATTTTCTTTGTCAGGTCATAGTAGGGATTATTATATGCCAGATGTTGTGACTGGATGACGGGATGGATGGATCACTTGAAAATTGCCATTCTGCTCATCAGGCATTTTTGAAGCATCTGGCATTGACCACTTTCAGAAGGCAAGATGGCAAGATATGGGGCTAGATAGACCCATTGGCCTGATCCACTATGGCTATTCTTAAATTCTTACAGATTTTCCAAGCAGCTGATGGTGGAGTTAGGTGCCCAATTTCCCTTGAAACTCAATGTTTGGGATAGCCTAACTCCCACAGGATCCTTTGAAACTGCCAGCCTACATGTCCAGCAAGTATATGTCTCTATTTATCATCACTGTAAGTCATCTGTAAAGTAATGGGGACAAGTGTCAGGATGTGATACTGTGAACATTTTCAGGCTATAATTTAGGACCTTTTGGGCCTTTCTATGTTTCTGCCCTTTTACATATAATAATGGTTCTTGAGACAAAAATAGTTCTCATCAATAAATGCTTCACAATGTGTTCCAAATATTGCAAATAGCCCAGTTATCAACTAGGAACCCTTTTATAGGTCATGATGCTCTGTAAAAAGAAGCACCCCTAAGCTTCATATTCATTCACCAAAAATTCATTCACCAAAAAACGAATGAGCCTGAAGATCAATTAATCTGGACTCTGTCTGACGAAGCAAATTCCCAGGGCATTTGGTGTTTTGTTTCTTAAATAGGTGAGACTATATAACCAAACAAATTTTTAAGTATTGAAATTATAGTACTTAGTGTACTCAGTGGAGTATAGTGAATGGCTTTAAAGGAGCTGCCATGTTCTAGGCAGTCAATTAGTGAGCGAAATACTTTCTTAATTGACTTTTACAGCATTTTAATCCTCAGTGGAGTGCTCAGGGATGACACTATTTTGACATAGCTTGGCATATGGTTAAAGCACAATTTGCTACATTTAAGTTCAAAAACTAGATTTGTTGTTCCCTCAGTGCACTTTATTTAATAAACAATGCTAAGGACTGACTGGTGTTTAACCATAAGCCCTGAGTAGGGGGTGACATGGATCCATGCCCTGAAACTAGTGCTGGTTCACCCAAGCTTCCACAGTATCTTTTGAATGCTCCCGCAGGGATCCACCAAAGCTGTGGAGACTCTGGTTTCCTGTTTCACCTGAAGGGCTTTTCACGGACAGTTAAAACAAGTAATCCACTGGCTTGGCAAAACAATTTCTAAGCCAATCATACTTTACTCATAGTGAAATATTAGAGATATACAGATCTATAGAAATTAATAAAACCTCCAGGGAAATCCCTGCCTCAGTTTCCTTATCCCCTCCTAAAAACCCTTTTGGTTTTAATCACTGTTGTTCCAGAGGGACCATTATTCTTCCTCTCCTTCCTGGCCTTGTTTTCTGATTCTGGTCTCCTCCCCACCTTGCTGGGAGTAGCATCTGAAAGTTTGTCCCTTTTGTCACATGACTCCAGTAAGTAGCTACCAATCAGGCAATTTGTTGCTTAGCTGCAGTCCATCTGGGAGAACTCTTCTGGGCTACAGCCAGCTCATTGTTCTAAGGTGCTTCCATGTGAATGGAAGACCATTTGACTCTTAATTGCTCTCCATTTTAACCCTCTGCTAGTGAGTACACAAAGTCTCTGTTAACTCCTCCTGGATTATCAATTCAATAAGGAGGTTAAAAGGCAACAGTGAAGATACCATGCATTTTACAATCAAAATGGCACACAAACAAAATGGGAGTTATAATTTGATGTACACATATGCTAATCTGTCATAGGGCTTTTGTGAGCAGTCTGGCCCAGATATAAAAGCACTATGGCTACAAGTTCCAGAGGGGAAAGAGCTCTTTACTCTCTCTTTTGGTGAAAAAGGAAATTTTTGCCACAGAGAACTGTATTTGCATAGGCTACTTGTCCACAATTCCTTTAATGACAATTTGGAGCTCATTATAACTGTATATTGAACTTGGTTTTTAGCATGTAGTGGGCTTGCAAAGACATTTGGAGATGGGAAGATGTCTTACCTTTTGGCCGAGAGCATGTTGCCAGAACTCTGTTCTTGGCTCCTCCGTGGGGATGTCTCTGAGAGAGAAAAAGAAAACTGAGAATATTAGAGAGAGATGACACAGAGGACAGCAGCAGAGCTGAGGGTACTTCGGGGATGGTCCACCTGTCCAGCACCTTAGTGAAGCAGGAAGGATGGTCCTGTGGGGTTGGAGAATGGAGACAAGCCAGCAGAGTCACTTGGACTACTATTCCAACTGAATGTGCAATATAACGGATGGTGTAAATAGTACAGCCAAGGAACTGTTGCCTGTTGTGTAAGGGAAGGGAGTTAGGGTGAGGACTGCAAAGTTACTGCATAGATACACTCTACTGCTGGGTTTTTACCAGTTCATGGTTTTGTTCCCTTTCCCTTAAGGAAAGATTTCCTTGCTGTGCACACATTTGTGAGTGAAGAAGTTCTGCCTGCTAAGGGTAGCCAGGGGAGGGTTCATGTCTGTGTGAGAGCACAAGCTGGTTTAGTTATTTCTCAAGATGGAGTCCAAATATATTGAATCTGGCCCTTTTTGCTGCTGTGAACTTGAAGTAGGACTACCTTGTAGTAGGGTTACTAACATAAACGTCAAAGCTAGAGATTGCAGACATAAGTAAGCTTTTTCCTTGTCTTCTGTTCCCAAAGGGACAAACCAGACAGACTGCACAGAGTAAAAAGAATATACGGTGTGTTATACTACTTGAATTTCATTTGACCCATTATGTATATTACAAAATGTACTATTGGTATCATTTATTTTCTGAGGTATTGGTAATTGCTATTTACAGGAACTGCATTGCGTAAAGGATGATTTATGGAGCAAGAAACTTAGCAAAGAAACAAATGTATGAGTGCTTAGTTCTCATACAGCTGAACCTTTTAATATGACTTCATATTTTTCACCAGCAAATAAAGATGACCCTAATCTTTATGCGGTACATATTTCTATTTGATAAAGTTGATGTGGTAACATAATGAATGGTTACTAATAAGAGTAATAGACTATTCCATCTGAATTAAGCGATCCTTAAACAGTAATCAATGGTGAAGGGATTTCCAGCCTCCCTCCTCTTACCCCCAATATCTGGTGTAAATGCTGGCAATTTGCTTGCTATTGTTACATTGTGTCTATTAGATCAATTTTTCCAGAGGACAGTAAACAAGTGAGCTGTGCCTCCACTGGTCTTGCTACTGGTAGGCAATGCACCACTAAGAAAATTACCATCGATGGCAATACAAATGAGGTTCATGACCTTATGCTGTCTTTTGAACAAATAGAAGTGACTACATGTAGAAGGTTTCTGCTACTTTTTTTCAGACTGAAGACTAATCTAAAAACCAATTCATGCAATAGATTCTAAAGACTGTTTTCTATTTAAAATGACGTATTTCGGATGTATTTAGACATTCAATTACTTGAACAGCTGGCTACTTGATTCTGCATCTATATTAACTCTGTAAAGATCAGTTATTCACTGAATTTCTCCTTTTTATGTTCTCGATATTTTTCTGTTCACATGTCCTTTTGGTTGCTCTTATTTTAGAAAGATATTTAATAGAAATATGTCACCCAATGGATTACTAATGAAGTATGTTGAATGAATTTATTCTTTATTTGTTATTGGGGAGCGTGATTGGTCCATTTAGGCTTGCAAACATTTAAACACATGCTTAACTTTATGCACTGTGGGTAGTCCCATTGAAGTCGACGAAGCTACTCTCTGTGGGTAAAGTGAGCACATCTATGTGTGTGCAAGATCAGGGGGACCAGTGTTTTCGATGTTCCCCAGTTTGGCAAAGGCTGCTTGTGTCAGGCCTTGCCTTGATCTGTCAGCATCACTAAATTAGGTGAGTTGTTATATTATAAGCTAGGATCAATTTCCAGCAATGTTTCTTGTCACACTCACCCAGAGTAATTGCAGGGCTTGTGTGTACAGCTGGGCCAAATGTTTCCATGTCACTGGTTTGAGTGAAAAATGGAGATATAGTGATATTCACTATTGATAGTCACAAAGGTGACTGGTAACTGCTGATAGTGAGGTGGTGCGTACAATGGCAGCAATCCCCACCCACACCCCCACACTCGCCACCACAGCCATGACCAACCTCCTGGTGACTGCTAAGGTGCCCTTGACTCTCTGGCCTCTGCTGCCTCCCTGGGCTTCCATCTTCTACCCCAGCACCCCCCGCTGCCTCCCCACAATTGTCCAGACTCCTCAAGCTCCCTTCTGCACGCTCCAGGCAGGGTTGTCCAGACACAGGACACAGGTAACTGTGACTGCTGGTGAAGGGATGGGACTCAGCCAGCTTTCCTATGCCCCTGCTAGCAGAATACTGTGCTGCCAGCCTGGTCTTGCTTCCCTACTCTGGGTGCCACCCAGCGGGGCTCCGCAGGAATGCTAGCTGCTGGAGCCTTTCCAAGCCCAACTCCCACCCTGGCAGAAATCTGGGGGGACATGTGATCCCCATGCCTCCCCAAGCATTGCCTATGTATGAAATCATGTCATTTTCATCAAATTGTTTTGGATGGGGGGAAAGGAACTTAACCCGCCCCCCCCCCCAAAAAATAAACGTTTTCTTTTGACATGCTTTTCAAATAAACATTTCATTGCTTTGTTTAAAAATATTTTGTATTTCAGAAACAGTAAAATAATACTTTAAATCAAAATGAAACATTTTGTTTTGAGTGGAACAAAATATCTAATCTGACTCTACTATTTTTAATATGCACTGAAAATTTTGAAAAATTTCATTTTCAGATAGACCAAAAATATTTTTTTCTAAATTTCCAGTGTATGGAAAAATCCATTATTCACCCAGTGTGACATTCCCCAGGGCACAGTCTGGACTGCTGATCAGATGTTTCCCTACATTTCTCTAATTTGGGGTGCTTTTTACACTGCTTTGCTGTGAAAGCAACCATTCTTGTCATTGCTCACAGGCAGTCTCTAGCGTATATAACTCAGCTGGGAGTAATTTACAAGCGCTTCGAGCCAGCCACACCTGAATTACATTGGAGAGTGGCACCAACAAATTCCGAGTCCCAGTCTTGTCCCAGAAATGTGTGTCTTATACTGCCCAGTTCTTTCCAGCTGGACAATTCAAGTTCATAGAAAATCTGTCATTTCATTAATAGAAATTGATATGCACAAACCCTGTTATCTCCAATGGAGTTTTCCAAACACCTTAGCCCAAACACACTGGCTTAGATAAAACAAGTTTATTAACTACAGAAAGATAGATTTTAGATGATTACAAGTAATGAGGCATGAAAATAACAATTAGTTACAAAGAAATTAAAGGTAAAATGCAAATTAATACCTAACTTAACAAGCTAAGTGAATTTAAAGCAAAAG
Organism: Mesoclemmys tuberculata; assembly: GCA_007922155.1. Lineage (NCBI taxonomy): Eukaryota > Metazoa > Chordata > Testudines > Chelidae > Mesoclemmys > Mesoclemmys tuberculata. Next base: position 15,422,469 of record ML675646.1, read on the forward strand.
TATTTCTCTCACCACATGCTTACAGCAGTCTGGCTGGATTTCATTAGTCAGGACCCTACCCCAGTTCAATAATGCTTCATTTTTCTTTCAAACATCACTGATGCCATGAGTAGATTCAGACCCTTCTTCCTGCCAAAGAATGGACACTTAACCAGGTGATAGTCCATTTATTTTGTTGACACCTGGCTGAGGTGTCATTTTGCCTTTTGTCTCTGAAGAACTGGTTAGTGCCTGCTTTTTATACATGTCTCAGGAAAGTCATAGAGTATACTCTTAACTTTACACACAATGTTGCCACACATATTTTATCAGGTCAATAATGATCAGCAAATTATGAGTTTTCAAATGATTCATCAAAAGGCGAACTTTTTACAAAATGTATCATAGTTCTGTAAAAAGAATAAATATAAGGGTACCTACTCTCAAACCCAGCTCTAATGGTTAAATAGCTGGTGATAAATACAGTGCCTCTGGTGCCTGGGGGTTGTTAAGCAATGACCCACAGGCAAAACAAAATTCATACAAAATTTACCAAAGACTTTTGTGTGTTACCAATAATCCAGTAATCTGTCACTGATCAATGTGGTCCTCATGAGAAGAGTGCACTCAAATCTCTGTAGTAACCTCCATGTTGGTATTTCCTCTCAGTGCATCTGAAAGTCTTGCTAATATCCATAATCTTTAACAAGAACACAAATCAGTGTAAGAGAAAGTCATCTCTTTGTCAAAATTGTTCTTGAAATGATGATAAATTCCATCTGTTTTGGATTCTGATGAGGGAAAATGACTAGTTCTATTAATTAAAATGCTACTAAAAAGGTGAAAGAACGCTATGATCTGGCTGAAGATGCATCCTAACCCTCTACTGAGTGCGTCTGACCTCTGATTGTTAAAGAGGTCTCGCTTGATAGCTTCTTGTCACACAAATACCAGACTGATCAGAATTTCTGCTGTTCCCAGGTGGTTTCACAGTTGCGTCTTGGACTTAGACCTAGCCACAATGTTTTGTTTTGTTTTGTTTTTTCACTTCCAAAATACTACAAAATCCTGGATCTGAATGTGAAGGTCACACATGTAGGGTGACCAGATAGCAAGTGTGAAAAATCGGGACAGGGTAACGGGGAGGTGGAGTGTTACTAGGTGCCTACATAAGACATAGCCCCAAATATCGGGACATCTGGTCACCCTATACATATGCCCCAGTTGGATAAAACTGCAGAGACTGATCTACTAATAAGAAAGACTGATAAGAGCACATTTCCTTCTCACTAGTACTCCACTGGCTCCATACCCAATCCTGGCTATTCTTCCAGGTCTCTGTTCTAATCTGTAAAACTCCCAGGTTATGACAAAAATGTATTTAAACACCCCTGCCTGGCCTATGTCAGTTGACTCGGGCTCATGGGGACTCAAGCTGCTGGGCTGTAAAACTGAGGTGTAAACATTCAGGTTTGGCATGGAATCTGGTCTCCCCCTAGGTCATTTCTCTTCCAGTCCAAGCCTGAATGCATACATCATGATTTTACAGCCTTGTCAGATGACATTGGCTAGCCATGGGTGTTTAATTATAGTGGAGATATACCCTTAATGGGCTAGGTTCTAGCTACCTAAGAGAATGTTCCATGACCCTCCACAATAGTTGTACTTAAGTGAGACTCTATTGACAGATAGACTTTTAATCTTCATGGTGCCGTTTAAGCTCTGGTGCTAAGGAATTCAGGATCTTCTATTCTGAAGCAGACACTCTTTGCAATCTGCAAGTAGTTAAAACTATCAGTCCCATTGATCTTAGCAGGAATTTGAATGTGTAAATCCCCATCCTCATATTACAAACATAGTCCATTGAATTATACGAGAGAGTGGCCCAAGCAACAAAATTCAGATCTAGATTATGAATCCTCGCAAAGATTGGAAATATTTGGTTCTGAGGTTTTATTCCTAGCCCATCTGATTATGTAATGTGAGCACGCAAAATAACAAGGCAGATCATATTCAACACATAACAAAGAAATCCATAGTAGGGAGTGTTATCACAGCAGGATAATTGTACTGTTTGTAAGTCAATTATATACATTTCCATCATGTTCATTATCCTCAGAATAGTGGCTTCTATCTGTTCCATCCTTTGAACAAAAGCCCAGTGTGGTCAGAGCATTTCTTCCTTGTGAAATTTAAACGCCAGGAAATTTACGATGATAAAATTGTATTGCCATGTATTTTCAGATGTTCTATTAACATATATTGATACATTTGGATTCTTCCATTTTTAAAAGCTAATTTTCTTGAAAAATAGGGGAACATTGATAATTAACAAAGAGTGGTTAATTAATATCAGAAGTGAAAGGCTAGGCAAGATGGCTAGTTGATGTTAAAAATTATATGCCTTGGATAAGTCTGAAGCATGCTTGTAAGATCAATATCAAAGGATATACTGGATATAAAGGTATTTTGATGTGTTTTGGGAAGGAACAAGAAGCACAAGATAAGTGAATGCTTGCTGGAAAACAATTTAAGTCAAAGAGGCTGAAATTTCATAGTACATCCATTGAAATGTCATAATTAATGTGCTGTGCTGCAGGTGAGGGGTCACCTTTTCAACTATTTTGGCTCTGCTGTCTATATTACACCATAGCCTATTTGTTATCAATATCCACTTGGGGTCAACGTAGCTCTCTGCTGTAACTAGTGTGAATATGAAATAACTCCTTTGAACGTCAGTTACTGGTAACTGCCAAGTGAATGTCATCGTTTTGCTGCCTAACTCACATAAGATGCAGCACCTACAAGAGCCAATTTCTATTCTTAAAACAGAAGATGGCAGTTTATCATACCAATGTCAATCAGAAAAAAGCATACATGCAAATTAAAATTAGGTTAATTCAGAAACACAAAATGAGGGTATCACAGCCCTGTCCCTCTCAGCTTTGCCTGGCACCTATGGCTTCCTATTGGAGAGCCTCAGAACAGCAGACTTTGATAGCCATGAAATTCACTGTGCATATTTCAATTACCCAGGAATTGTTTAGATACTATGGTGATGAATGCTATGGAAAGCCCAAAGAGAGGCCCGTCACCCGTTTGGTATACAGAGTAGTGATCCTGAAAATGACAAAAAGAAAAATATAAAATGTCTCTTGGGCTGAATGCCTTTTGTCACAGGGCCGCCATTAGGGTTTTCCTTGTTCGTACAGATTTGTTAAGGATAATGGAATGTTTTATTCTTGAGAAAATGAATCCTATGAGGAGCCGGAGTCCCTGCTTTGAAGATAGATTTGTGTTTTGTTTCCAAGCAGCAGTAATGCATTCAGTGGGCTTTCATATCATCAGTATTGTGTCAATCTGCATTGAAGAGCTCGACTGCTGATGATACAGTGAAAATGTTGGTTTTGTGTTTCAGGACATGTCTTTAACTGGTCAACAAAATGATGCGCAGAATGCTTTATAGACTGTTTGGTTGCAATTGTTGTGATGAATAGTACCTTTGGAGATTCATGTAAAATCACACATTAAAACAGACAGCTAGTACAATGAATTTGATAATGCTGTATTTACGTCTGTTTCATGAACATCATATCATACTTTTACTGAACTTTTTGTCTCAGGCTACATTAGGTTAACTCAGATCCTTCCTTCAATTCATAATATTTAGCAATCTACAATAAAGATAGTATTTAGACAGCTCTTTAGATCTTCTGAGTGCTATACATTATTGAACTAATAGAACAGGCTCCTCTCAGTGCAGGGCCTGAATCATCTAGAGGTGGAGACAGGCAACATCATCTCTGAGAGACAAGTTCATTTTCCATTTCCCCCGCCTCTTTCAGGCTGCACCCTCCTGCCACTGAACAAACAGAGGAAGGGAAACCTGTGCCCAGATTTTAGTTATGGATATGCACATGAACACACACACACACCCCACCTGTACACAGGGGAGAGGGACACAGAGAATGCATGCATGTGCTCGCATACAGATATACACACACACGAACCGTTGTTTGCACAATATAATCTTTTGTGTTGTGGTAACAGTGTAGCACACAGACCTTGCTGGCTGCAGTATTGTGGGGTTTGTTGGGTATTCTTTTTACTGTCTTTTGAAACTTAACTACTATAGTCAGTAAATTCATCTCCAAAACAAACCAATAAAAATTAAAAAGCAACCCACCCTTCTTTTGGAAAACAAACCAAAAAAACCCAATAAAAACAGTGTATATCCCTTTAGCTTTTGTTCTGAAGAATCATTATTGTCCCAGAAAGCACGTTTGAATCGCTGGAAATTGTGAGAGGGTAATGAAATCCACACAAGCCTAGAGATACATCAAGCTTTAGCAGTGATGTCAATTACATACTGTGGCATTCATCCTTATTTAATCTATAAAATGACAGAATTATTGGTATTTTTAATCTGGAAACAATTTCACTATGGCATTTCAGAACATCCATTTCTATCTACAGTGAAACACCTATGTCTGTCATGGTACTCCATAGGCTTTACATTAGTGATATAAATGTATATTCCAATGCAGTGTCTACCTACAACTTGAATATAGATATTTCTGGATGAAACAGGTGGTGGGTTTTTGTTTTGTTTTTTTGCCGGTTCATTTTTGCTTTTTTTCTTGTCAGAATTTCATGAAACGTATCTAGCACCCAGACTCTACTGCATATTGGGTTGTGAAAATTTATGTTGGTGCAAAACTTTTCCTTTTGGACAAAAGTGCTTTGGCAGCATTCTCCTGTGCCTCAATAATCATGGAATCCTGTTTTCTCCACAAGACAATCCTTCTCTCCTTATTCTGCAACAATTACAGTCCAGCTATCCTGGAAGAAAGACCAGAGACACTGGATGTGGTTTCATAAGGATGCAAGCTTACTCCTAAATGTTTGTGGGTACCCGGCAGATAAAATTCTGCAGGTAATTACATAATCATTTACATATCCCTGGAAGCCTACTTGCATCCCTCCCCTTCATTCATCTGGGTCTCTAGCCAATCCAGTGTTGGGACATCACTATCTACCCACCGCAAATGAGGGCTGAGGCATGGAGATGACTTCTTGCAATATCAGTTAAAGGAGCCCCAACTTTTCACCTCCACACACTTTAAAATATACCTCCTTTAAATCCTTTCCCAATCTATTTTATCTGATCACCATATCCCTTCCCCATGTAGAACCTGCACTGGACATCTGCCCCAAGCTTACAAAAGTTGTTGCAACATTATAGCCCAATCCTCCTTTCATTCTTTGCTCCCCATTCCCGGTCTCCAACCTACTGGAGGAAGATGGGGGGAAAAAAACAAACTTGCCTTGGCTAATCTGGTGCTGAGGGAAAAATTCCTTTCCCGTCCCCTGAGAAAGGAGTGACTAACCTAATGCCCACAACAGAGCATGACAGCCTAGTATTTCTCTACTTCCAAGGGTGGAAGGGTGGATGCTGCTCAGCCTGTCCAGGTAAAAGATGACTTTCACTGCCCAGACATAAGTGTAAATAAACCTTGGGGGGGAAGGTCAGCATCCTCATGCTGACCTGGGATTGACCTGCCTCTCTAGCCAACCTTAAAGGGGAAATACACCTTCTCTGCCAAGCCTGAGAAAAGTCCCCATCACTTAATGTGTGGTGAGGGTATATCATCAGCACTAACATCAGCTTATGTGGAGACAACCTGGCCCCATTCTCTGGATGAGTCTATAATGGCCTGCTTGTTTCAGTCATGGTAAACAATTAGGCAGGTATATCTGTGGTACCTCTCTCTGGTCTTTCTGTCAGTAGAACTGATGATTGAGAAGTGCTTAAAAGTGATGAAGCTATGTGTTAAGTTCCCCCATCCCTCCACCTTAATGAGTTAGGCAGTGGCCCATTGATAAAATTCCTGCTCTGAAGATACCCCTTTTGTGTGATTACTGTTCCAGTTGTTTCTCTTCATTGTGTTCATTTGCTTTAACTGAAAGGTTCAGACCTGAGCGAAGTTATCCTTAGGGTGTGGTATATTGAATGTGATGCAGGCAAGAGAGAGATGGAATGGGAAACTGATGGCACTGCAGTAAACTCATGTCCTATTGAAGTTGTATGATTATAAGACAAGGGCACGTATTCATGGAACAAGTAATTTACAAGGCCACTGTGGATGCTACAGCAACATAGTCACAGCTCTGTGGTTATGCTGCTGTGCTACCACAGTGTAGATGGTTCCTACAGTGGCGGACAGTGTTTTTCCATCAGTGTAGGTTATCCACCTCCCTGAGTGGCAGTAACTAGATCAATGGAAAATTTATTTCCATCGGCCTAGCCATTTCTATACCGGATGTTAGGTTGGCTTAATTACAGTGCTCTTTTTCCCTCTGAGTGCGGTAGGTATGTCAACCTAACTTTTTCAAGGCCTAGGTCTTTTTCAAGGTCAATCAGGCCTAAATGTAATTAAAATTAGAAAATAAGCGTGCAAGGAAGGAAAGGTAAGGAAAAGTGAGCTTACATCACTATGAGATAGGCCTCCCACTAGCAAAGCTCGAAACTTGGTAGTTTTAATTATGGCTCAGACATTCACCTTAAGAAATAGGTGGCTATTGCTCACACCTGTATAACTTCACTCTTTGTTTTATGCTCTAACCCTGGTGTATATGGTTTTCAAACGAGCCCAAGATAGAGTACTAGGTGTCCAAATTCTGCTGAAATTCACTGGCAGATGGGCATCTAATTCCTTTTGGTTCCTTTGAAAATCGCAACCAGAGTCTATTCTTAATACCTGCTCTTAATTACACAATATCAAGAGCTTGCTCCTTTTTGAAAGGTAAAAGCAAGAAACAATGGTGCCTTTCATGAAAGATTATCTATAAAACCACTTCTCATGTTTCCCCTGGGGATCAGGAAGATGGAGTGAGTCCTCTTTATACATCATCTCCAACAAACTTAGACTTAACCATTAAAGTGGAAAGTATATACATTTTCACATTTGTATTAATGTAATGTGTTTTGAGATTTTATAAGAAAGTTGTAAAAGCTGTTACACAAGTATACTCCAGCTGAGGATTTGGCTCAGTTCCCCAATTTTTTTTTAAACTAGCAAGACAAAGGAAACATGCAATATTTTATTAAGACCATATTGTATCAACATTTGAGGTCTAACACTTGGTAGATAACATATATGCATATTATGAAAGATTAGATATCTATTCATCTGCTTATGTATTGATAGTGTGTTTCTTGAGTTTTCAGTTCAATGACTTTCTGTAATTGGGATACTGAAAAGTATTTAGAAATGGCACAAAACTTTGTGATGATTTTCTTTTATTCTGTCATGGCTAAAGAAATCTTGACTGAGCAGTTCTGAATGAATTGGAAAACACCACATTGAAACTCTTCTGTGCTATAACAGTTGAAAGCAATGCATGAATGTATAGGGAAACAGAAGATAAGCAAGGCAGATGGCCCTGGAATGTGATAGTTGGTTAGGTTTCCCTTCTTAACCTGTTTGTGATGGTCATTAGGAAATTAATGACATTGATGCATCTTTAACTCATCTAGAGCCATGAACCCGCCTCACATATTGTGAGCATTTAGGTTGATTTAATATGACCAGAGATCCATGTTCAGTCTTAGTCATGTTCAGAATGGTTTTGTTGGTAAAACTTAGAAGCACACCATAACTCCTGGTTCTCTCACTAATTACAAACTGAAAATGAGAGAAAGCAAAATGAAAACTATCCTTAACCTATTGGAGAGAAGCTACGTGATGTATTCTCTGCATGCAAGCAGAATGTCCTTCTGTGAAGGTCACCAGCTGTGCCATGATTGTCATTTTCCCTGGAATTTGAACACACCTGTGGCTCTTATCTATACTTGCCTTGGATGCAAAAATGTACCCAGGAGCATACAACTTTTCACTTCCACGCTAACTAATAAAATAAATAGTGGACATCTTTAAAACCTACTTAGTGTGCTTTACAAATCATTCTAACTAATTGTGGTGTGCACATGAACAAAAGTGTTCTTTTTATAATGTACAAAATATATATCAGTACAAATATTCTCAAGGCCATTACTCTTGCTGGTTTTATATCTGGATTTCAATTCTTTCTCTCAATCATCCTCATTCCCATAAAATCAGGATGTTAAATTCCAAGGTGTAATATCTTGACACCAGTGAGACTAGATATAAATACTATACGCCATTAGAAAAAAAACTGACATTCCACTTCCCCCTTATTTTAAATCTCATGATGTTAAAGCCAATCTCATCACTTTTGGGGGCTCTGGAATAATTATTTTTAAATGCCTAGTGTTGGCAATACTGCTGTAGTGCCATTGCATATGTTGAATTAAATCCATGTCAAAGTTTGCCACTGATCAATATAAAATAACTTATAGCGAAAGAGGATGCGTGTGTTAGTTTAATTCTACAGTTGTTGCACGTGGAGCTTGTCAGTTGCCTTAGATAGCAAACTAAAATAAAGAGCCAGGTTATATACCCTTACTATTGATTGGTGTCTTATTCCACAAGTAGTCCTACTGAGTCTGATTTTAGTGGGGCAATATATACGGGAGGTATTTTGTGGATAAGGGATCTACACTTGTATTTCTAGCATGCTCTACACAAGGTATAGGGACTCCTGCATATACCAAAGCAAAGTTTTAAATACAATATTTATATTGTGTAATTACCATAAAATAGATAATATTTAAATATAGAGCAGGCATAACTGGAAAGTTTGTGTGACCACTGTAAATATCCGTGTTAATTTGGCTGTATACAATTCAGTGGCACCAAAAGGGTTAAGGCAGATATAGGAGAAAGTGTTTACATTGCATTATTACGAAGCAACAGAAAAAAATTCAGTTAAAGAAAGAGGAGATACACTGCTATAATAATTGCAAACGGCATGGCTGTTAAGTTGTCTTCAGAAATTAGAATAAGTAAAAGGCATGACAGGGGAAATGAATATGTATTGGCAGCAATTTTTGATCTACGTTTCAAATGGGAAATAAAAGCTAGCCTCGTAGAGCAATGAATAGAACATTCAAAGGAGATTCTTGAAAACAAAGTCACGTACATTATGTAAAAATTCTTCACGTGTTTGAGGCCATAATCTCTTGACATGTGCTGCAGGAAATGAAAAAAGGTTTGACGAGGGTGACACATTGACAATTAAGGAAACAGTAGTAAAATATGTGGATTTATTCTAAGCATATGCTGCATTTTGTGCTACAGATGTCATTGAAATTAACCAAAGAAACATACTCAAAACTTCCTATAATCAGTATCTCATTTTCCCGACTATAAATCTCAAAATATTCCTTGATTATCTACATTCTTTCTGAAATTGAAGTCAAAGATATGGAAGATTGAGGCAGTGATCAAAAGAGTGAAAAGAGACTGATATAAAGTAGGAGGTTCCTGAAAGTTGTTTGCTGATTTTCTATTGTACAAACAGTAGTAATATCTCAGTATCATATCATTTGTGTGTTCAGCAGGGAATTCAAGTAGTATACTTAACATTGTATGATTGGAGAGAGATTATATATATTTTCAAAAGAACTAATCAAGCCTGCAAACATATTTTCTCTCATTTTTTGTCTGTCTCTATTGTGGTGTAGGTAAAGTATCTGTTATCTAGCTTTATCCCTTTCTCTTAAGTCTCTTTGGTCAGTTTTATAATTTTTAAGCAATAGGTAGCCAGGTGAAAATAAAAATTGTCTTGAGATCCTGAATGCTGCTTATAATCTGGGATGAGAGAAAATGAGAGCCTTAATCCTCTCCAGATTGGATTCCTTTATTGCTTTTGAATTCAACACCAACTGGGGACTCCAGGATAAACACTTATAGAGTCATTGCTAATCTGTGTGTCACTGAAACAAACTGTAATCAGAACTATAGGCCAGGCTGATCTTTACACATCCAAATGAAGAGGTGATTCCTACTGATTATCACATGAGTCTTGGAAAAGATATATTTCCTAGCTAAATCAGAGAACTCTTTAACAAGGACAAAATGAACAAGAGATAGAAAGATTAGGTAGGGCTGAGAGAAGATTAAACAGTGCAGTAGACGTATGCCAAAATATGGTAGTATTTTAAACAAGACTGTATAGTGTATCATACCATCTGTCTTCAGACTAAACTACCATTGACTACCTTACTAATCAGAATACCTATGGTAATATAGAATGTACTTTGCTTAACAAAATATGCAGCCAAAAAAAAAAAAGTTTACTTGCTCTGCCACACTGTCTTTAAAACTCCTCCAGGTTCCTGTGGTATCTTCAGTTACCAATGGGCCAAAATCTAAACTTCATTTCCAAACTCCTTTAAAAGCTAAAAGTGCAAGAATGTTGGGTTTGAATCTCTGGAGCTGAATCTACCATTATAAATCTTGTGGTTATATCAGGTATAAAATCAGATGGAGACCTACTCTTTGGCTGTAGATTGAATGTCATGAGAATGGCTTTTGACCCCATTTACTGGAAATCGCAAGTGCAAAGCAAATCACATGAAGCCTTCCAAAATCCCTGGGATCATTTGGTCCCTGGTTTGGGGTCAAAATCTCTCAAGATTTCAGAGGCATTAAATCCATATCCAGAATTTAGCTCTGATTTGGCAAGGCTGAATCCTAATTTTAGCATAAGCATGATCTGTATCTGGATTTAAACGATGCCTCTGGCCCCAGCTCAACTTCCTGTTCCTTCCTCCTCAAACTGATAGTCTTCCTGGGGATCCTTGCTCCCTTGAATACTCCACAGTTGAACCAGGTGTAAGCCATGAGATGTATGTGTGTGGCTCAGCTGAGTGTCTGTATGGAACTCTGGACTAACCCAGATCAGAGGCTTTTTTGAGGTCATTTCAGCTGAATAGTTTCCTTAGAAACAAAAGGTGGGAAGGATTTATGGCCTGCCAGTGGGTGCCTCCCCCTGAAATTGGTAGACATGTTATGAACATAGATGATCACAATGTGACCATTGTGATCTTACTGTGTTTTCCAGAGGGAAAGTATAAAATATAAAATAAAGGGTCCCTGCCATGGAACAATGGGAAGCATTTCTTCTTGACTCCACATCGCAATAGATATTGTGGTCTGTTTAACACTATATGCATGTGAACCAAGACTTCAGATTAGCCACAAAAAAAACCTCTTTAGCTATGAAATCATGGAATAAATTATAGTTACTTCAAAAGGAAACAGAGTAGTTATCTTTAAAAAAAAATACATTAAGCAAGAAAAATAATATAGCCACTCATTTGTTTTATTAACTAAATAGATGCATATAATGTATTCTTTAATTAACGCTGCCATTGGCTATGGAATCATTTTCCTTATTTGTAGTATTTCTTTTTTTCTAAGGCAAGCTGTATTCAAACTGGTCAGACATCAGCAATGTAATTGTGGTATAACCCCAGAGAAATGAAATGGTCAGGAGGTTTTGAGCAGGGCCCAAATTCACCAAAGCATGCAGCTGAGCACAAAAGAGCATGTTTAAGTGTAAGAATGTGCATGAGTGCTTTGATGTATAAGGATGGATTTAAACCTGGGTATAAATACTTTGCTGGATTGGGGACCTTAAGCATCTGATCCTGAAAGGGAATGAATAAAGATCCTATAGGCAAAGATGTGTGTTCAGTTACAGTATTCCTGCCCAACCACTTCATTTCCAAATTATGCTGTCCAATACACTTGAGCAACAATGAAGGCTAATATGGTTGCCAGGTTTAAGGGCATAATTTGGACACAACAGGGTTGCACCAATATTACTAAAAACAGAATTGGTTTGTTTGAAGGATCTTTGCCTGTTAGTGATGATGCATGAAGAGAAAAGATCCTTCCTTGATTATCATGTGCTGGCTAAGCTGAGTTTGCCATGTCAGCCTGTAAACGTCCGCACCTGTCCGGGTGCACAACGTCCGGTTATTTGGGGGAAAACTTAGCTCCTCTGTGCGTTACCATGGAGTCGGGAGTCTATTGGCCGCTGCCCCTGGCAGGGCGGGCAAGTCAGCAGTCTATTGCCCCGGTCCCTAGCAGGGCGGGCAGGCACACAGTTTTATCGCCCCAGCCCTTGCCAGGGTGGGCGCGTCAGCAGTCTGTCGGGTCTCGGGGTACTTTGGACAACGCTAGGGACGAAAAGGGGGTGGGGGACGCAGGCCCACCCGACTCCACTGCGTCCCAGCCCAGGGCCCTACCAGTGGCAGGAGAGGACTGCCACCGGGTTGGCGGGGATCCGTCCGCAACATGCCGACATAGGATTGGCCCCAATCTCGGCCACCACCTGTGGCCTCCCTGGGCCATTTCCTCCCGCCCAGCCCCGGAGTACCTGTGTCCACGACTGGTGCCCGGGAGCAGGGGGCAAAGCGGCGAGCGGCAGGCCGGCCAGGCCTTCGTTGTTAGCGGGCGGGAGGTCGGGCCAGTCGTCGGGATCGTCGGCGAGGGGTAGCTCCTCTAGGTCACAGGGGCCTGGGGTTTCTTCCGGGCGTCCTCCGTCTCCCCACGCCGGAGAGGGCTCACCCGCCTCCGGCAATTCCTCCAGGATTGGAGCCCAGCCTCAGGAGGTCTCGCCATCCCTCCGGGATAGTGGTCCGGGGCCCAGCTGCAGGGCTAGGCCGGTCTCCCGGCTGTGGGGGCCGGGGCAGCGCCCCCCAGCTGGTCGGGTCTGGCGGCCCTGGAGGGTCCCAGGGTTTGGCCGGCTCACCCCAGTCGTCCAAGTCTGGTAGATCCGGTCTTTCCCAGCCGGGTCTGTCAGTCCGGGGTGGTTTGGGCCTGCCCTCGGCTCCTGGGTCAGGCCCAGGCTGCTGCCTCCGGCAGGGCACGTCTGCCTCGGCCAGGAGCTTCCCCCTGACTGAGCTGCCTGGCCTGTCTTTTATACTTCCCCCCCGGGCTCCTAGCTCCGCCTCCTGGCTTCCGGGTGGCTTGGCCTGTAGGGCCGGGTTCTGACCACTGGGGGCGCAGGGAGCGTCTCTCTGCCTCTGGCTCAGGAGCAGGCCCTAGCGGTCTGCTACACAGCCATTAAAAAAAGCCTCTTTAATATAAACTTGTAGGGAAGAATTGTTGGGTGGTTAGGGGACTCCCTTGGGCTTAGGGAAGCCCCAGTTGAGTTCCTGCTCTGCCATTGGCTTCCTGTGTGATCTCGAGCAAGTTACTTAATCTCTCTGTGCCTCAGTTCCCCATCTGTAAAGTGGGGACAATTGTACTTTCTTACTAATAGGTATATGAGAATAAATATATTGAAAGAGAGGCATAGATATTACGGTAATGAGGGCCATGTATGTACATAAGATAGATAGGAACTGAGCAAGCAAATGTAATGTAATCAGACACACAGCAATTCTCAATGCCATGTTACAATCAATTTTCAAAGTCCAACTGTATTTAAAAAAAAAACACAACAAAAAAACCTTGGTTCACCTGAGCTAAACTGTGGAAAAAGTGACTCAACTGGGATCTCAGGGTTTTATTCCCAGCTTGCCTCCTCACGTGCTACATGACTTTAGTTAAATCACTTCATTCTATGTGCTGGTTTCCTCTGCTACTATTTGTCTGATTTGTATATTTAGATTGTTAGCTATTTGGGCCAGGGAACATATTTTACTATGTGCTTGTCTAACACAATGGGTCCCCAACCTAGGTTCAGACTTCTAATTGTTATAGGAATATAAATAATAAAAAGAATTCCCACTCTAAGAAATTCCCACTCTATGAAATACCATAATTCTTTCCCACAGATTATACAAAAAGAGGGAAGGAAAGAGTGACCAAGAAAGATAATCTGTATTTTCAACATTTCCATATGTGAGGTGAATTGTAACAATTTGAGAGAAATCAGCTCCTTTGCCAAATATGCTCCCAAGATTTTTTAAAATATAATAAAAAATAAATGTTTCCTGCTTCTAATATTAAATTCAGCTAATGAAATATTTGTATGACTTTTCTGTTTTTTTTCTGGTTCTCTCATTTTTCCATCTTCTCTTGCTGTTTCTATCTATCACTACCCTTTCTAGTAGTTGTTGCTCTTACCTATGTTTTTCTTGTTCCAAACTACTGTTCCTCTAGATTTCTCCCATATACTTCTGTATGGTTGGATTTTTTTTCCTTTTTGCTTGATTTTTTTCTTTACTCTTTTCTTTATTCAGTAGCAGCAAACTGGACAACTGTAAATACCCCAAAATAAATTATTTAAAGTTTCATTAATACAAAAATATTGAGACAAACCCAAAGTTAGACCAAGTTCACTAATGTTTGAGAACCATTGAGTGTATCTGGGGCACAGATTTGTATTAAAATCATGTGAAATTCGATATTTAGAATGTGAAACCTGATTAAACTCAGTGGTTTGGACTGGGTTTTGCTTTAAAAGCTTGGATTCATTTGAACCTGAAACTCAAAACAAAAATCAAATCAAACTGTAGTGCAGAATCAAAGAAAATATTTGAATATCACAGTCCTAGTGCTGTCACACAGTTGCACTTCATTTGCTCATATGCATTCCTGTTCACCAGTGCTCCAAGAACTACAACTCCCTGAATAACCTGCAAGAACTTCTTCTTTCCCGCAAAGAAAACTGTTATGGGTTTGTTGTAAGAAGATTTATCTAAACCCAAAACATTGTCTCTTCTGTAAATTAAGGGATAATAAGGAGTTACACTTTGCTGGAAAGACTATTTTCCAGAAACCCTGATTCTCTCTCATGCTCTCTCTCTCTGTCTCGTGTAAATCAGGAGTAAGATTTCTGGGTTCCGTGGATTCACCCTGGTGTAAAATGGATTGATTCATAAAAGAAGCAGACTGGGACTGTCCAGTTGCTAGGGTGCAGTGTGTGCTCTTACATATAACAACTGCTGTCTCATCTGGCCACAATACCATATCATACACTTTAACATTGTTATAGTATCAAAGCATGGTAAATGTAATCCATTATTGGCAACAAGTGACAACTCATCATCTCTGCCTGGAAGGACACAGGTTCTTTCTTTCTTTCTTTCTTTTTCTTTCTTTCTTTCATTTTATCCTCCTGATGAAGTAAATATTGAGCCAGATTAAGAATTAATGTAATGTAATGTTTCATTGACAATGGACTAGCTCATCATGAAAGTCAGTAATTTTGGCTCTTTGCACCATTGTACTGGAAGTCTTTAAACCTACAGTGTTTTTACCTTTTTACACTATTGCACACTTTCCAATCTGTTCAGTCATTTTCCAGGAAACTGTTTATGGCCTTTCTTCTGAAGTCAGAAAATGAAATAATGCAATATGTTGAAAAATCAACCCAATGAAACCTGAATATTTATTTTGTTGGTACAGTATCTCACTAGAAAATCTACTCTCCTCTCAGTTTAAGATTATTTTTTAATTATAGTGTTTATTATCAGCATTCAGTGACATATTGACAACATAACGTGATGTGATGGGATGCTACCTGTATGACATGATGAGATGGTTAAAATCTGAAGCTACGCTCAATAATTTGTTTTCTAAAATGCCTGACCTGAGTAGATAAAATTGATCCACACACAGGAATAGATAAAATCCCTGTATGTATTCACATGGTTGTTAGCACACTATAAGGAGGCTTAGGCTAGTGAGACAGACTGCTGACTCTGGCTGGTAGTCTTACTTTTTCTTCATGTAGAACAAACATTTTAGGATGAATTGTGACTTGCAGGAAAGGGAGTTAGAACTCTTGTATGGGCTACTCTTACATTGGTTCAGCCACTGCAGCAGGTGGGTGAGGAGGGATTTTTATTGTATGTGTACTCTATTAACCATTCACTTTTACTGGTGGGCATCCGTGGGGGGGATCAAACATGGAACCTCTAGCATTTAAAGTAAGAGCCTTTATTGCCTGAACTAAAAAAAAAAAACAATAGTTGTTAGCTTATCAACTTCTCAGTGTCCTAGCCGCCATTACACGGGCAGAACACCACCCTGAATAGAGGAGTGGGCTGTAGGAATATTCTGTGGAAAACTGATATATTGACAGTAAAGGCCAGATCCTCAGTTACTGTAAATGTGTATAACCAATGGAGCTACACTCTTTACATTGGTGGAGGATCTCACCCTCAGACCTTGCAGTGAAGTGCCAATTCTATTTTATGAGGTTCTTATAATATCCCTTCCTTTCCTGTGATAAACCCTGCATCCTGAAGTTCATGTGCTCATAAAGATGAATGGTGAGGGCCTGAGAGATATATTCATTTCTAATTTAAGCAAAAACTGTTTCTCATCCATAAATAAAGGCAGCAAAACCACTTGGCAAACAAACTTGTATTAAGCAGCTTCCCTTTGGATTAATTTTTTGGGGGCATGCTTATGAGCTCCAAGCAGGGGGCGGAAACTCCCTGAACAGAGGGATGGAGGGCCAGGGGAAGAGAGGAGAGCTAGAGATGGGTGGAGAGCTGGCTCGAGAGTTGGCAAGAGGTTCTTTTGTGGCTGGCACCTGTGCACTGTTGCCTCCTGGCCCTGCCCAGGTGGTTGCACCTTGTCCCAGCCCCCACCCTGGTGGCTGATGTCCTGTGTGCCCCCTGCCTATGTGACAATCTCTGTCCTCACCCCCCACGTGTATGTGGAACATCCTCAGCTACTACTCCACAATTGCCTCTGCAAGAGTTTGGGGGGCAGAAGCATATTGATACCCCAGAATATTTCCATTGTGGGTTGCTAGCCCCACCTCTTGCCTCCATGGTTTTACCACCCCAGGCCCAATAACAAATAACTCTGGCAGGGCTGATTTAACAAGTATCCAGAAAAGAAATCCGTGAGATGCTGGGAAATCCTTCCAAACTTACTTTCCATTTGTAGACAAGAGCCTCTGGAAGATCCCAAGGGGCTCCTCCAGTACATTAGCACAGTCCTAAAAGAAGGCAGCAGCCTGCAGCAGTGCAGAGAGTAGGCTGCAGATACTGTCTATGGCGCAGACTTTCCTGTAGTGCAATATGCTGAGTCCTGTGCTTCAAAGCTTGCCCAGATTTGACCATCCAAGGAGGAAAAGTTCAGGGGGAACTTCTGTATTTTCTGACACTCTTATTTGTTGTTTGTTTTCCAGTAGCTCCGGGAGGCCCCATTGTGCAAGTCATACAAAGCCAATAAAAAAAGACACTGCCTGCCACAAAGAGCTTACAACAGACAAGATGGGAAGGTAGGAGAGGGAACGACTTGCCCAAGGTCAGACAACTGGTAAGTGGCAAAGCCAGGTTTCCTGAGAATCAGTCTGGTGCCCAGTCCACTGACGTTCAGTGCCTCCTCTCAAGAGTCACTGAGAAGTGTGGCTTGTAGGTTACAATATAAAATGTCCGCTTGTCCCATTTAGTTTCTTTACACTTTGAATAGTTATGCAATTACAAAGATGCCAGTTCTTACTGGGGGCCTAATGCAGCTGCCATATTTGGAAGAAGTGTGTATGTATGTATGTTTTACTCCTGCATTTTTTACACAGGCAATGGGAACTCAATCTGATTATGAATTGGAGAACAGGGCCTAGTATTAACCAAATTGCTCCTTGACCTGTATGTTGTAGGACATTGATTTTGAAATGAGTGCTGCAGAGTTAAAAGCTGAATGTTATAAAACTGCATATACCATAGATTAAGAAATTTTCCAACATTTCCTCAGTGTTTTCCCTCAAATTTATCAGTTGGAGAAGTGCTTCTTCATGAGCCAGCATAAACAATGTCAAAGGAATTTTGCAATGGCTGTTTGACCTTGGTCACTCATTTTAATTGCTATATGCTACCTTGAGACCTATTACACATCTCTTACCTTTCAAGCCATCTGCTATTTGATAGTTAGTAGTGCACAGTGTAAATCATAAAAGGAAACCTTCTCCATTCCTAGGTCATTTTGACATGATGTTTTATTACTTTCTCATGCTAGTGCACACACAGCAAGTAGCATCAGTGCTATCAAAAGATTAGCGTTAACCTTAAAAGAGACCTAAATTTATGGATAAGGTTCTGAGATGTAAATGTCAAAGGACGGAGCTGGAAATGCTGAAATAAGCACCCAGAGTGCCAAATACCAATGTATTAAAAACAATAGACACTACCTTGTTTAGTTCTTGTAATTGTTTTAAAGTTGAAATTGATCTTCGGTTTACAAAGAAGAAAAAATGAGATTTCTTCAGTTCAGGACTGCCTGAATGGACTTATAAATAAAACTGTCCATTTATAAGATGAGAGTACAATCAATCTGTTTTATGAGTATAAAGAGAACAAGGATTCTATATTTATGTTATAAACCTAGAATCATTTAAAGCCCATTCAAACCATCCAAAAAGTGAATCATCCTAAATTTCTGCATCAGTCATGAATTTCATTGGCTTGCTTTCCTGGTATTAAATAAAAATAGTTTTTAGAGGTATGACTTAAATGAATTTCCCTTCTGGGAATTTGCAAAGCTAGCTTTTATCCTAACACCTACTTAAACTTTCAGTTGATATTGCTGTCACTTTTTATTTAAAAAAAAAATTCAAATTAATGTTAGAAGGAAAATCATGAAATCCTCCAAATCACTGAAACTATAATGACTTTTTAAAAATATGTATTTCTTTTTACTGAAGAAGATAAATACAACTGCATGAACAATTATAAACTGCAAGGCCAGCTCTTAATACCAATGGGCAAAATTGGGATTGAATACAATTTAAGGCAGGAATGAGTTTGGTCAATTGTTTGTAACACATGGAAAAAAGAACACAACACTAGCATCTAAACAAGGCAATATAACTAGATATAACTGAGGAGGGAAAGGAAGAAGAAGAGTAGGTAGTAATGGCTGTGTTCAAAGTTATGTCATTGTCCATATGATACAGAATTTGACCATTCATTGTATTCACTAGTGTTTGATTAGGTTGGTGATGGGATGTACCAACCCTGCATTGGGCCAATGGGAACAGACCAACCACTGTGAGATCAGGAGACCACATCCTCTCACCCCTGCTGCTCATGCTCAAGGTGGAAGGGACAGATAAAAGCTACATAGAGCCCTGGTTTGGAACCTGGTGGAGTAGGTTGGGACTGGGTTTCCCTGTTCCTCTCAACTGCTATTGCCTGCCCCAGCCATGAGGTTTAGGGGCCATAGACCCCAGCCATGAGGCTTAGGGGCTTTGCTCTGCCCCACCCAAGGGCTGCAGACTGATTGTTTGTTCAATCCTGCCTAGATGGTTAGAGACCCCCAATGGCTTTTCTTTGCCCCAGCCAGGAGGCTCAAGAGGCATAGACTGAGTGTTTGCAGGGCCCTGACAGTGGCCCTGAGTGCCCCTAATCAAAATTGCCTGATCTGGCAGGAGTCTCAACAATTGTATGACGGGGTGCACGAACTTGCACTGGGTCGACGGGCGTGGCCTCACTCAGCACGACGGACGTGGCCTCACTCAGTGATACAGGGAATTCTTTATTTTAATTAATTGTGAATTAGAACATGAATTACCTATCACTTGGAACTAACTAGATGACTGCCTAAGCTGAGCGCTACTCATAAATACAGATCTTCAGAAGTTCATACAGTTTTACATTGCTAGATATAGATTCTTCACATGGGACCAGATCCTTCTGGAGAGGGAGCACTCAGATACCCCTCCTATCTTATTTAAGGGCCAGGTAGACATTCAAGTCCAATCGAGAAGGCATTGCCTCCTGCCTATTTCCTGATGGATTCATATTGCTCCAAAACGGGCCCCAAGAAGTAGAATGTAAACCCACTTTCTGACCTCGCCATCCAGTGAAACAGCACCAGTGCAGTGATGAGAGTAATCTGTGCTTCACACCAGATGCTAGCCTTTGGTTCTCCTGTTCACTATGGAAGAAATCTTTTATTCTGAAGTGCAGTTTGTGTATTGTTTTACTCAAGGCAATGCTTCATTGCAATCCTCATTGACATAAATGGGAGTTTTGATCGTGAATCTTGAACAATATGCAACATGGACCAGAGTAGTTGAATTACATTTGCTTCATTCAAAATTAGATTTAAAAATTATATGTGATCTTATTCTGCTATTCCTACTAATGGAGGGCGGTACCTATTCTGTATTGTAATTCTCAGTGAATAAGGTACTGCTCTGCATGAGTAGAAAGTATCAGAATAGGGTTCTAAAATTATTTGGGTTTTTTTGACAGATCAGAAGGATTTGATATTAATGAGCAGCTAATCATTTATTTTCATGTAAATATCCAAAAATGTGCTCTCAAAACTATAGATAAATATAAATATTTTTACTATACACTTCAATAAGAGCACTGCACTATGACTAAATCATGCTGACTTGAAAGGAAAAAGGTATTTTAATCAAAATTTCCTTCTCTTTTGTACTGACTATAAGTACCATAAAATCTGATCTACAGTTCTGTAATGTTTTGTTATATTTTCCCACCTCTCTTTAAGGTTGCCAGTAATCTTTGAATCGTTCACTCATTTATGAAGTCTCTTTCCACCATCATATACATGTTTTCAAAGAATACTGCGAATAGCTTGTCATTTGTATTTAGCTAAGCATGTGCATGACAGAAGAACAAGGAATGGTTTTCATTTCTCTCAGGGACAAGTGGTTTACAATAATATCCCACTTTTTTCTGTTTTGTTGTGTTTTTCAGACTTTAGAGATTTGTTACTTTAGGGCATAGTTCCTTCCCGTTGCCAGATGATTATAATGACAATCAAAGAGCAGCCCTGTTAATCGGATAAGTTCAGTGCATAATGCTCCCTAAGCAAAACAGAGGGTCTTTTCAAAAGCTGCTGCTGCCTTGTGATGAACTTTGAAGGCTGTTCCATTTAGAAAGTATTCTGTTCATCAAAGAGTAGTGTTGAACCATTTGTTTGTATACAATTGTGTGTGCTGCAGTGCTTGGAAACTATGTAGTGAGAAAGTCCCAAGGCCAGATCCTCAAAGGGTGTAAATTAATTTTAGTTCCCTTGATTTCAATGGATTTTGACCAGTTTTCGCCAGCTGCAAATCAGTCCCCAGATTTTATGTTAAATTAATATTTCTTAGCATAATCTTTTAATCTGAGGATATGATCAAATAACTTGTTCAAGGGTATGTTCCACCATATCCTAACATATATTGTCCCTTAACTACTATTTAAAGATATGGGATGGAGTCCAATAAATCTTCTGCAATATTTTAAATGGCATCAGTGTCACCTTTGCATCCCTTGCTGTTCTGCCACTGAAATCTATGAAGAGTGTAAGGAGACTGATTTTGAGAAGGCAGGAAGGTGTCAGTGTTCCAACAATAAATCACTGATATTTGGAAATGGCTGAAGCAGCCTCCAAATTAACATATAAACATGTACCATGCAAAATGAACAACAAAACGACAGAGTTTAATTATTTATGGTTAGAAGTAATCTGCTTTGCAAATAAATGCCCAGCTGAATGGGATTTGAATTACAACAAGATTGGGGAAATCAAGCTTTTGTGATTCTTTATTTTTATAATGCAATTTTTTATTATAATTCTTTCTCCTTATTTTCTGTTTGTATGAGTAAAGTCCTTAAATACAAATATTGTAAAAAATAGAAAAAGTTGCTTTTTTTTTAAATTTCTATTCTCTCATTCTTTATGATTTAAAGACATTGCGATACCATGAGATCTGTTTTAAGAGATTGTCCACCCTAGCTGATCCTTACTGGAAGTCAGAATACTATTATTATTGCAACATCCCAATTGCTTGTTGTACTAATTCTCATGAGGCCACCAGCTAAGCATTCTATGGCTTCAGGTAGGTACTAAGTAGCAGGATGTGTTCGATTTCATGGAGCAAATTCTGTTACATATCCTTGTAATAAAGGAAGATTGGAGATTAAATCAATAAACTGCAATGACTCTGAGTAGAGGCAAAATTGTTTCCAAAAATAATGTTCATAAAATTTTCCTATGAGGCACCACATCTTCTTTAATAATTTGCAGATAACAAACACACACTATTTATTTGCACTGATTATTGATATTTTATGTTTAGGGAGTAATTATGACTCTTCCTCCATGTGTATGGGGGAAAAATGGATCAAATGATCCTCTTCACCTTGCGGCTTGGGCACCCATGTACAACATAGGCAGACAGTCCTCTATCTCTAAAGCAGGGCGGCCAGTCACAATGGTTTGGCCTCACATTGATGTGTTCCAACTAGCACCTGAAGAGAGTGGGTGCTACAGAAGCTGTAGTGAGCACTCCGGAGTATCAAGATTCTCTCAGACTCGGCCAGACTTTCTGTCACAGCTCCTTAGCTAGTATGCATTGGCATAGTTCTGATGACTTCAATGGAGAGATAATAATTTGCACATACTGGGGATCTGTCTCTCTGCCTGCATCTGCACTGCCTAGGCAGAATATCTTAATAAAGTTCTGATTGGCCATCACGTGCTTAATTGCATCATTTAGGGTGTGATCCATTGCACACTGAAATGAATGGAAAGACTGCTGTTAACATCATTGGTCCTTGGATTGAGATTTTAGCCCTTAGAATGTCTAAAGTTTGCAGAATGACAGGATAGAAATAAAACATTTTTGTAAAAGGATACTAACCAGCTCAAATATTTCTGCCTAGCGCCATTAAGAATTGGTGATTTTTCTGACCATATCTCAGATGGATATGGCTAAACATGTATGATTTTTTTCTGGTAATTCTCTCTGTACCATTTTATTTTATTAACCTTTCAAAGTAGCATGACCCACAGTGCATAAACACAGGGGCCCACATTTACAAATTCATTTACATATTCTTTATTAGTTAAAAATATGTAACCCAAGAAGAAAAGTCAAGGCTTTATTACAAATTCTCATGGATTTTGTATTTTCTTAGTTATAAAACCCCAGCTCCACTGAGCATTGCCTGCTCAGACTCATGTATTGTGTACTCCTTCAGAGCAGATTAAGATAAATTAGCCAAACTAGAACCACACAAAGCAAATTAGAGCCATTTCCAAGGGAAATGGAAAATGTCTGTAAATTATACCTCTTCTCAGCGCCTAGGTTTGCAATGTTTCTTTGACCAATCTATGATCTTTACTAAGTCATTTTTTGAGCATTTCCTATGTGTTCTGTTGTTCTTGTCTTTCTTCCTCCTCCTTAATGCATCTATTATAAGTCTAGGAAAAAGTAGAAAAAATGCCTGTTGAGGGGACTCTTGTATTGATTTATTTGTATTACATATAGTTTTCTTGGAGCCTAGCTACAACCAGTAAAGTTTCCCTTGCTCGAGGAAAATCAATCCGAAGGGTGCTTTCTTTTATTACATAGCATAAAGAGGACAGAGTTGTTGCCATTAAAATGTCAGCCGTGGTGTCTGAGATGTCATCATTATATGCTATAATAAACATAGGTAAACAGTGGCAATTTAAAGAAGTTACTGACTTTAATGGTGACCAGTGTACGGGGATACGAGGAATTAAAGGTGCCACGTGTTGGCTCAGTCATAGTACGTCAGAATGGTAGTTACAGTTTACTAGCTTTGTATGTAATTGCATGGCCCGTGTTGTCAGTATTAGGCCTAAAAACTGACCAAGCTATAAAGCTGTCGCATATTAAATCTCTAAAGGCCAAGAAATTAAAACACACAGAGACAATTTATTCTTTAACTTGTCTTGAACAAACAAGTTATTAGCCAGTGCCCACATGTACTTAGGCAATTAGATGAGCTACACAAGTCTCTAGTCAGTGACTTCACAAATGGAACCAAACAAGTACAGGCACATACAGTTACTTGGAGTGAATTTGGTTAAATAAAATTGAACAAAAAAGTCTGCTGGATGGTCAATGCAAATGTCTTCCTGTCCCTCACTGAACAATCCAGTTATTTTAAAATTTGAGGCCCACTTACAGTTTATAACTATGTATCATATGTTCTTATGCAAAAGAACACAAGGAAAGATTTTAAACATGCTAAACATTTGATAAGTCTGCTTATCTTTGTCTCTTTCCTAAAATGTGCGTTCCCTCTCTCTCTCTCTCCCCTGAGAGATCACTAATTATTTCTTCAGGCACTGCTCTTGTTTGTGAAGGTTATATAACCTTTTAGCTAAGATATATGAAGATTAGGTCCTCCAGTCAGATTGCAGAAAGCATGCAATGTGGGTGTAGTGACTAATCACACACACACAAAACGACATACTGAAATCTGAACATTAAATATATAAAGAAATTCTTCTTTGAGTGGTTTGAGAAGCATACTAAATAAAAACATTGGTCAGATAATTCTGAATAACAGTTTTGGGGCAGTCTCCCATTGGTTTGTATCAACAGGAGAAAGTGCCAAATTCTGATCAACTAATTGATGGTTAACTAACAGTTTCATCACCTATTTTAGGTAATCCTCTTCCCATGCAACTCATTGAAAATAACTTTACCAATAATAAATAAATTCTCTCCATTTCAAAAAAGAAGTTCATTGTTACCGTACTTGCATCCTATGGTGTCCACTGAGTGAGGCACATCATTCATCATTTTAACTTGCAGGCATAGGACGCTTAGAGCATTTCATCAGGTCTCACTGATGCCACAAAATGTAACCTTTAATCTTAATAAAGGAGCCACAGATGCCAGCTCATGAACCCTCTGCAGTCGACACACTCACAATAAAAATCTGTGGATGAAGAAACTGTTAATACAGAGCTTAATAAGCAAAGAATGCAGAATGGTTCAGTTACAAGCTCGATTAGGAAAGTAGGCAGCCAAATTAGCAAAGCCCCATCCCAGCTGACGTGTCAGAAAACAAAGATTGAAGTATTCAAGTGGCTCATTAGGGTATGGAGCTCAACAAAGAAAGCATGTCAGTGGGTTCAGCAGAATATGGAGGTCCTTCAGCAGAGTATGTAATACATGCCATACTAAAATATGCAGCTCAGCGTATACTTGTGATTACTAAAATAATCAGCTCAACTAATAAAAATTATAATAATATGAGGCTAAATCTTTGCAAGTAGACTTGGAAAATGTGGAATTTTTTAAGTAAGGCATGCAAATATCATCTGGATTAGTCTAACAGAAACAGCCTGACTAGATAAAATATAAAGAAATTTAACTAGTAGAATCTGGAAGATAAAATAGCAAGGCCAAGTGTTTTGGTTAGGTGCAGTTTGCTGCTTTAAATGTTTGAAATGGCATGTCATTTACAGAATACCTGATGTAGCTTTAAAACTTTTTAGGACTATAAGAACCAAAATCTCAGCCAATTTGGTTTCAGTGGATTCGTTCACTGTATGTTGTTTTCCCTTTAGTTTTGGCTTTAGTTTTGGCTTTCATGATTTTAAAGGTGACCAGCTGTCCTGTATTTTAAAGGGGTGTCCCTCAATTGGTGACCTGTGTCTAGTAAGGAGTTACTAAGAAGCATTTGATTAAGCTATAATGGTGCAGTGGAAAACAACTGTATGGTTTTGCATCCCATCCAAAACGTTGTCCCTTAACAAAAGGATTTGTCCAGTAATTTTAAAAACTATATTTTTGTAGGCACAAAACAGTAAAACATGCAAAATCCAAATTCTGGATGCCCTATGAAAGATGGAAATCATATGATAGGTGTCATTGTGTATTAACTGAAAAGATAACAAAAATACATTTTTTCTAAAATTGATTTGGAATGCAAACTCTTATGCCAACGTAATATTTAGTGATTTTAATGCATCTCAACTTTCCAATAAAGGATTGGGTTTCTTGCAAGTATAACCTTACCCCTGAATTTCTGAGTTTCCAAATCATCTTTTATTGTTTCAACTTGAATGTTGGTGAAAGGTAATTTACAATCCAAAACACTTATTTATGCTTACCTCCTTAACTTCATCTTGACAGTTTTTTGGGGAGGTGTGGGAGGAGCTAGTTTAGTTATATGAAGGTATCTTTAATAAAAAAAATTTCACTACTTCATCTAGGTTGCGGGATGGAAATTATGGTATAAGAGAGTGGGAATGGACTGCAAAGAAAGTAAAAGGGTAAAAGTAATCTTCAGCGGTTGTTTTGGTTATCTTTCTGCAATGTCAACAATGCTAAGTCTAACAACTTCCTAGCACTTCATGTGCAGTCAAGGCTTCTCTCATAACTTAGTCTAACACCTTTAGAAGGCACAGAGCATAGAACACTGAGCTTAGGACATTTTTATGGTTATAGATAGTTGTTGTTATTATTAAAGTCAATATATTGACTTTTCTTGCCACCCTTCCGTCAACTTCCTTTCTCTCCACTGACAAAGCATGTCCGGTGCCCACTTTTCTCTTTCGTATCCTAAGATCAGCATGGCAACGACTACATTACCCTGGGAGTCAGACCAGGTTGGTCCATTTTTTCTAACCAAGGTTTGGAATGTCCTTTGCAAAGAAAGAAGGATTTAGAGGGCATGTTCTGCAAGGGAAACCTTAGGAAAAACTCCAGCATCAGGAGGAATCTTCGGCTGAAGTTTATATTTTGTTGTTCTTAAGGATAAAAGAAGACCCTAGGAAGTGGGGTCAAGTTATGGAAGCTAACCAAGTGTTGTATCTGTGCTAACCTGAGAACGGAGTGAGGACTCAGCCTATCCTTAGTCCCATTCATTAACTTACACAGTCCCCGCTTGTTCTTTCCCAAAAAATATTTCTAATAATTAGCCTTTCTCACTGCCATAAATAAACAAAAACATTTCTAAATGTTTCCTGTCTTAACTACTAACTACATAGGTACATTGGACATGGGTAGCATATTCTGAAATGCACTCTGTCACAGACTACACTGATGTTACATATATGTGGTGGTTACTGTTGTTGACAGCATTGCCCCTCACTATGTAATTATAAAGCCCGAGAGAGCAATACTCACTCCTAATTAAAATGCAAATATATGCAAAAGTGGATTTTTAAAGCAAGTTTTTAGGCAAGCATATTTTAATTTGAATCCCTTGCTAGTTACTATGATTAAAAACTTTTGGGAGGTAGATTTACCAATTTAATAAAGCAGAGTCCTTCAAAAAAGTACCACCATTTGTTATCTCCAGCCATATTTCACCTATTTGCAAGCTTAAAACCCATTTCTATCTTTGTCACAGCCTCAGTGAAATTGCCATGATGTTTGTTTGATTTCTGCTTTTAGTCATATTTCATAGAACTTATTCATTGCTATCTCGCAGAATATCATCTCTCTCATTTCTACAGCAGGCATCTGAATACTCATTGAGTGGTTGCCAAGGAAAACTAGGAGGAAGATGGCCTCTGGAGCAAATACTTACTGTGACTAGATTAATAGCAGAAGGGAATGCGGGGATTAGTAAAACAAGTTATCAGACATATGTCTGTGACAGATGTGAGTCTGGGCTATCTTGTGTAAAGGAACTCTTGGTCTTGTCGTTATTTTGCTCACTACTCTGATTACTATGTACGAATACAGGAGACAATGGGTCAGCTCTTCAGCTAGCATAAATTAAATCATGGAACTAAAATGACTTCCACCAGCTGAGGATCTAGCCCACTACATATAAACAGGTAGATACAGGTAACTTTTAACAGTAACAAGATAGCCACAAAGTAATTGGTGCTGCATTAAATCATATTGAATGGACACTTATACCACGAGTGTCCTGTATTTCTGTTCCTTTTTACTTTAGATAGATGTGACCTCATAAGTGCAATTAAAATTCAGTCAGTGTTTATTAAAATAAGGGCTCTTTTCCATCACTTTCAAATGGCTGCAAAGGTGAGATAATCCATTACTAAAAACACTTACACCACTTTTAAAGTAATTTCATTCTGCCATTTTCTTGTGTCTTAATCTGATTTTTCTCACTCTCCTCATGCCATTTGCCCCTGAAATGCTTAACTATATATATATATATTTATATATATATATAAAAGATTGTGCTGATGAAAGGTTTGAGGCTTTTAGGAGATTTTATTTTCTGTTGGAAGACCTTGACCATTTACATTTTTATTGATTTCCAAACACAATGGAGCTTCAAATTCAATAAATTATAGAACTGAAATAAGTGGCAAGAGTTCAAAGGTCCAAAATACAGAGAGATAAAAAATAGGAATGGAGGTGGGGATGTCGGGGAGGGAACACTATCAGTTTGCGAGTAATATTCTCATTAGTAATGGCTACTGACATTTTACTATTCCTTTATGAATATTCCTTAGGTTTGCACTGAGTACACATTAACAATAGACTAGTTTTTTCTCCAGCCTGCACTCAGAAAGTATAACTGATTTATATCAAGTACAGTAATTAGGCTTCCAGATTTTGATAATGCCATATAGTCTGCATCCGCTTCCTAAAGAGCTCTAATGCCTGTTTTAAACCTCAGTTAGAATGGTATGAATTAGAAATAACTTCACAGAAATGAGATGAGAATAGTATTCTATTTTCATATTGTTCACAGCAATATCAGCGCTGGAAGTATCAACAACATTTTGAAATATCCAACAATTTCAAGGTGAAACTCCGGAATTGTTTAATGATGTTACATCTGTGTGGAAGATGGAAATTCCATTTCATGATAGATTTAGAGATTTTGAAATTTGGCTTCATTTGAAATCAGAATGGAATCTAATTTTGAAATTCTCCATAAAAGAAAATTCAGGAGGGGAAGTGTTTTGATCAGACCATTTCATTTGGATTTTGACTTTTTAAAGTTTTACTATTAACATATATAACATTCAATTTAAAAAATCAAAACAAAAAGTCATTTCAAAATGAAAATTAAAATGTATCATTCAAAAGATGTTGAAACTCAATATTTCAACATTGTCGGATTTTTTTTCAGGTTTTCCTGCTAAACAAAATTTCACCAAAACTGATGCTGTTGCAAAGCATTTTCAAGGCCCTTTATTCTCTTACCAAAAATGGTTCCATCAAAGTTTTTTTGACCAGCTCTAAACAATATGATTCTGGTATCAAAAGTGGCTCCTGTTCTTCATGAGTGAAATTTGAAGTTATGTTACTTACTTAGGTCCCTGACAGCAAAGCACGTAAGCCTGTGCCCAAAGTCATCTCTTTTCAGCAAAGCACATATACACATGCACAAAGTCCATTGATTTCAGCCCAGCAATTACTTATTCACATGTGTAAAGCTACTTATGTTTACAAGTCCCATTGAAGTCTTTGCAGGATTTAGTCTTTAACTTTGAAGTCAAATATAGGTGTAAAGATCTTCCTTCGATGATTCACTTACAAGCTTGTGACCATAGTTATGAAGTTCTGAACTACCTACCTGTAATATTATATAAATATCCTGTCCAAGAAAAGATTGTAGTGATATTCCATTTTTCATCATTATTCAGCTTCCTCACAGTGACTTAACAGAATGTCTCTGTCCTTGCCTGCATGGGGGCAGACTGACATCAAGAATGAGAGGGCAGTTGTTGAAAATTAATAATAATATAGTATAGTATAATAATATAATAAATAAAAATAAATATATAAATAAATATAAAAATAAATAAATATAAATAAATATAAATAAAAATATAATATTATATTATAATATAATATAGTATAGTATAATAATATAGTTCAGAAAAGTCATCTTCAAAGAATTTTACACATTGACTGACTAATCTTTGCAACAACTTAGAAAGTAGGCTTAGAAGGATTTGATTTTTACTGGTAAATATTGGTAAACATCAATTTCACTGTATACATACAACCCCCCAAAATATTCCCATCAACAATAACTGAAAGGAAGAAAAATGCTGCTCAAGAACTTTTCAGAGTTTATTTAACAATATTTACTTGGCATATTTTGATAAATAATGTTGACGATTTGTATTTTAATGGGTATAAAGTTTTAACTTTTTGAAACTCAGTATTTCGATTTGTATTTTAATGGGTATAAAGTTTTAACTTTTTGAATCTCAGTATTTACTGTCATTGAATAATTATTGTCCGATGCCCTCAAAAGTTCTTGCAACTGTGAAAATTTAAATCAATTAAACATTTTTTTAGAAACCAAAAACATAATTTGGGGCAAATATGGACATTTAAATCAATAAAAAAAATTAAGAAAAGTTTAAAAATATCTGTATGATCTGTCAAAATTGTAAAAAAAAATATTTCTACCAAGCAAATGTATAAGGTAGTAGAATATGCAGACTAAAGCAAATAGGTTGGGGTTAAAATTGGTCAAAAGATGGTAAAGAGCTTTTGTGAAAATTTGTAAAGTAATTCTAGTTCCACAGAGTTCAAAAAGTGACTTTTTTAATTTATTCAAAAATTTTAACAAAAGTTCTTGTCAAATGCTCTTGGTTTTTAAAAAGAACTGTGAAGAGGAAATCTGAAACCCAACATAAAAGAAAAATCAGTTCCTGGTTCTGTTGTAAAGATTAATAACGTAAAGAAAAAATTGGTGAAAGTTCTCATTTAAAAAAAGCTATTTGTCCATGAAAATATTTTGTCCTAACATTTTTGAAAAGGTCTAGTAGAGGCTAAAATCTTCTTTAACAGGTTCAGAAATTAGGTTGATTCTGAGGTGTCAAAGACCTCTGAAAATTAAGCCACTTTTTAATTTAGTTTTGCTACCTTGGGAAGGGAGTCAGCATTCACCTCCCGACACACCTGACCAGCCATAGCCCCATCACTTCCCTGCTTCTTTGGTATGTCTTGCACCCCAGTGGTGAAGGGAGCAATTCTTGTGCTTTGTGGCGCCCACTTGCTGTAACTACATACTATTAGTAACAGGAGCCACAAGAGATGGAGGAACTTCTTGAAAATCCCTGGATCAGCAAACCACACTTGTTTTGTTGCACATAGCTGTTAAAATGAGCTCTATCATTAGCTGATCCAAAAATAAATACAGGTGCCCAGTGGTCTATTATCAGCACTGATTTTCCCTTTTATGTGTATTAGTGAAATATTTTCACCCCTAATGTGATATGCAGAGCAGAACGTCCACTGGTTGCACATAGTTCTACACAGATTTTACAAGATTAAAGTTTGAGATACAAAGGTACTCATTTTCCCCAGGCCATTTTGTATGAGTTGCATAAGGACTGTTTCACTCTTGCACACACATGTGCCACCTGCCAGTCTAAGCAGCAGGCATAGGGGGAGAATTTTTGTTTTCTTGGTGTTTTTGTTGTAAATGCAGTACTTCTGCTGAACATGTACTACATAGAAATTCACTGTGGGAGTGAAGGGTGAGAGGAAGGCTTTGTATATGAGTGTCTGTGGGGCTACTTCGTGTGGCTGTTTGGGTGAGGTTGTGTGCATGTGAGCAAGGCTGTGTCAGGCTGTTAGTGGAGTTGAAAGTGTATGTATAATGGTGGTCTGCCTCAAGGTGGACAACCCTGTTTAATTAGCCCCTCCCTGCCACATGTGATTTAAAAAGAGAAGATGACCAGTAATTTGGAGGTTGTGGCTAGAAAGCTGAACCAGGAGTTAACTCATGTTCTAAGCTCCTGGAACACAGAGACAGGCTCCAAAAAGGGAGTCTTGGGTCCCATTTTCTGCAAGGAATGGGGAGCTTAAGAGGGATGAGTAAATTTTTGTTACTGAGTTCTATTGAGGGATTCCATGGGAGAAGACCTGAGACCTGATGCTCTGGAAAAAAGAGTGTAATTTAACTGAGTTCCGTGGTGATTTAGGAGGATTTTGCTGTGGGCCTATCTGGGAGTTGAGCAAAGCAACTTTGAAGACATCAACTGAGAGAAGCCAGATTGGGGTCTGATCAGTTATGGCTGAATTTGTATAATCCCAGAAGGGGATTAAACTTTTAAGTGATCTAGTTGGAGGGCTAAGTCACAGAAGAACCAAGAGGAAGATGACTAAGGCCCAGCAAACCTCTCACCCAGTCATAGGGGGGCTTCAACTGGTTGGTCACTTCTGTGTACATAGGGCTCATTCTGGGCAAAGGATCCGTGTGTGTCTCACTCTCTGTGGGGCAGGAGTGCTATGTGAGGCTATTTACATGTCAAGTATGATGTTTCAAAGAAGCAATCATTGTTAAATTACTTTTGAAACAACAACAAAAAAGTGTTCATGTTTCTTCCATTTAAAAAAAATAGATTTAATCTCATAAGTAAAAAAAAATGGCTCAAGTGTTTTTGCTGAGACTTTCCAAAAAATTTACCCATGGCAAAAATGAAGCATAGAAAGTTTCAACCGAAAAGTAACTATGTTGTAAAATGATGTGTGTTATTATGGGTGTTAGAACAAACAATTTTTCAACTTTGCTTATATTATAGGCACAATAGATACTGTGGATGAAGTTTCAAGGCGGGTTTTCAAAAGATCTGTCTGTTCTCTACTTCCTTAACTGTGAATGGCCCCTCAGTGGAAGCTGCTATTTTAATGATACTTCTCAGCAGGAACTGCTGTCTGATGCTACAGAATAGGGCTGATTATACATCCCTCATGAATGCATGAATTTTCAGAGTTGTGCCATAAATTCTACTTTTTAAGGTAATACCATTTTTAAATTAACCATTGTTAAGTCCCCATGTTTACGCATATTCTAACAGGAGCTCAAGTCTGCTAGTTCCACCTGACATCATACAAGTGTCAAGATGAAAGCTGTCTACATGATTGTTAATTATTTTTAATGTATAACTAAGTGTAGTAATTTTAATCTTTTTAAAAATTGTTTTCTTTTAAGAGCTTGACTATTCCCTAAATTGTAGTGCCAGTTTCAATTTATTCCACGAGTAGTTCTCTTATATAGCAAATGAGGTCTGTAGATGGGAGGCTAGAAACTACTACTGTAGACAGATTAGCTAAGAGAAATATATTGTGGCATATGGATGTCTATTAGTTGAGCATCCAATTTTCTCTACTCATGGGTACAGAGTCTTTAGGATCTTATGGTCTTCCCTAGATATTCATATTCTATTTTGAAGCACAAGAGCATAGTCCCACATTAAAAATGTACTTGTGCAGGTAACAACATGTCATCAGATTTCAGAAGGTAAGATGAGTCAGCAGTTGAACTTAAGAACCATAGAGAGAGATTCAGGTTCTGCCTGAACGCATGTTTCTCATTCTTTCCTCTGAGGCAGTGCACGGGGTTAGTTTTACACTCCATTCAAGTGATGGCCCCTCCATTAGTACAGTGCAGACCACCTGTGGTCACTATATTTCATAGCCCTTTTTACAAGGTTTAGGGGAATTGCCTCCAGTATTATGGCCAAATTCAAGCCTCCCTAAGTTTCCCCTACATTTTCAGTTAGATACAGTATTTTTCTTCACTTCCTAGCCTAAGCTGTTGTGTATTGTTGCTCAGCAGTTGCCATATGTCACTCCCAGAAGAAGCTACATAACACTGATGAACAAAATATTTTCTGCATAGATAAGACCGTATTTGACTTGTATTCTTTTTATTTATTTTGGGGTTTATGGATTTGCACATGGTGTAAGTAACTGCCAAACTGAGCCCATCACTTGCTCCATTATTTAATTAAATACATATAAGGCTATTTTGATTATCAGTGATCATTATCAATGATTATGATTTATCGCATACAATACCAGTGTCTAAATTACTGTATAAAAAGACCCTCTGTAATAATAGTGATCTTTATATTACTAAGATGTATCATCTAACAGTGTCTGTCATGAGTAATTAGCTACTTTGCTAGAGGTTAGTTGTGCAGAAGGATGCATCTCTGATTAATGTTATAAACACATTTTCAGTGCTATATTGCTGTAGTTGTAGTAATGATCAAATGCATCTTTAAGTAAAGTTGACAGTGAATTTGGAATGTTTGTAAATGTGTACAGTGTGACGTTTGTGTGTGTGTGTTGTTGTGGGTATAACAGAAATTTTCCCATCAGTATGTTCAACAGAAAGGTCATTCTAGTCTGCAATAATCGATTCAATAATCTGCCTTGCTATCTTTTTCCTGATTTTTTTCCCCTTGGCTTTCTTTGGTTTTTTGCATTGTTACTGGTGTATCTGTCTTGCTTCCGTCTATCATTTTAAAGAAACCATACACATATTCCAGATTTACTACAGTACATATAAAAGCAGATTTTGGCCCTGTAAATCAACAAAAATGTAATAATTGAACTTAACAATGCATGCTTCAATGGAATACCATTGTTGACTGTAATAAGACAGCTTACATTCTTGTTACAACAAAAACAAGAATGGCATAATAAGATTTTGCTTTAATAAGCGTATAATTAGGAATTAAAATACTTGCTATCTTAAATCTTAACGAGCTTTGTTTAGTTGAATTAAAATAAGGGAAGTTAGTAGGATGTCATCATTGCCTAGCTTCATCGCTTCTTTTCTTGCATAACTTAGCTGTGCGCCGGCTTCTGCCAAAAAGTGGATTCTCCGTTTTTACAACATAATGCCAAACCAGTGCTACCGCTATAACATTCATTGTAATCACTGTGCTTCAGCTACTTGATGCACTGTAATCACATCCATGGGTGCAATCATCTTTCCAGAAAATGTTTCAGAAATACCAGCATGCTGTCTAACTTAATGTCTCTAAATTGGGTTTCATATTCTCATAGGGAAATCATGGAAATGTCAGAGCCCACATCCTGTTTCATTATTAACATTTTTGCTTTTAATCACACAAGTAAACTGATCCATTTCTCTTTTTCCTTTTGGAATTTTTATCTTGCGCATTTTGCCAATCAAACCTGACTCTTTCCTCTATCAAGAAATTAAATAACAGGATTTTCCTGTTTGTTTTAATCATCAATTGTGATGTTTGCTTTGTTCAGTTCTTTCTCTGTATCTGATATACTGATGAATATTTGCCACATGAGACTTCTCTTTTTCATTCCTTCTGCTTATTCCATGATTCCAGTTTTTCTTTTGAGTTTTGCTGCTTGTAATTGGGCGGTGTGCCATAGGCTAGAGAGCTGGTGGCTAAGCCAACCTGATTACAGAATATCCCCACCTTGAGATTGGTGGGGAGCAGGGGATAGGATACTGGGACTGAGAGTCGGGGTGATGGTGTTACACCGAATTTGGACCCAATAAACCCTCTCATGTCTTAGGTATACTAATGGACCAATCACAAGCCTTGACTCTCTAAGCGGATAACAGGAAGTGATCACCTGGAGGATTTTACAAGGAGTTTATCAAGGTTTCCCTTTAAATTATTGGAAAACTCCCTAGACCTATCTGCCTCGGTTTGCCCTTGCGAGGAGCTGGATACAGCCTTCCACTCTTAGGATTGACACTTAGACAATAATTTCCTCAAAAAACAAGATGTCTCTTTATTAAATGCTAATTCTAATACAATTTAAATCTTAAATAGAAAATCAATACATTACATAGAAAATCAATACCAATCCCAGGAGTTGGGAAAACTGGGATTGGCTAGACAAGGAGCTGTCAGAAGTGTGGGAGGGGGATGACTGGGAGTGGGGAGCAAAGATTGGGATTGCACAGGCAATCTTAATTCTGGCATTTCCTCATTTCTGAGTTCTTGACTTTGCAACCTTAATACTCTAGCATAATTTTTGTGTGTAACATATAATCTATACTTTATTTATTAGAGTATGTAAGACATTGCTATATTATTGTTTGAAAAATGAGATATAAAATTAAGTTCCTGACTGCAGGTGGTAATGGCTCTTTCTCTAAAGGTGTGGGCATTCATGCTGCTGTCATAGCATGCACATCTTTCTGGTTCAAAAAGTAGCAAGTTCACATTCAAAATTCAGTTTCTGCAAATATTCTCAAATACACTTCAAAATGAGCTTTCCACAAACACTGATACCAATAAACTTTTATTGCACATAAGGCACTCTGATGCCATAGTGATAGGTATGTTTACAAACCTATTTAGATAGATGGATAAGTTTATACAGAGTGTTTATGGGACAAGAGGGCCGAAGTAAATTGATTTAAAAATTCAAGCAAATATTTGTAGATTCCCCCCATCATCCCAGTATTTGCCCAGCTCTGTGACCTCATGGAAAAGCACAGAACCGGGTTTATTCTGAGATAAAAACCTATAAAAGTCTATAAAAACCTCTCCATGCAATTTTTGATATGTTCTGATAACTAGAGAGTAGAGAGAAAAATAGTATAGTTAAATCAGTACTGAATAAAGAATTTAAAAGGAAAAAGAAAATTATCCCTCTTGAGTAAGACTGACACTTAGCCAGAGGGATGAGAATTTGATCCAGGAAGGATATGAGCACCAAAGGACCAGAGATTTAAGAAAAGCTGATCAGGGCTGGACAGGTGAAGACATGGGGCTCTGGAGAATAGGGAAACTCTTTTTTTCTATCTTTGTGAATTATATATACAGTGTCTCATGAAGTATGTCAAAGCAGCTGATAACCAGATGAGAAATCCTCCAGAACTGGGAAACAAGAGGTCAAAGGAATTTGGGAACTAAGGAACCATATCCAGGGACCAGTGTAACAAAGACAGGTGCACAAATTTAGATGACACAACGACATGCAAAAGGAGTAGAGGACTAAAACGAACAGAAGGAGCACAGTAAGGACAAATGGAAACGACACAGCAAGGAAGCAACCGAAAGAGTAAAGGATATGAAGAACTGCTGGAATTCCAAGGACAGGATGTTTTAGGGTAATTGGGTTTATGAGGCATTGCAACAGCTCATAAGCAGCATAAATGAGTGAAAAGAAGGCAGACATCTGCAGGGGAAAATAGGGAAGTTAGAACCACTGACTGTTTCCTTAGATAGATGTTAAGGTATTAGGAGGAAGGGAGAAAGATAAATGTACAA
Organism: Mesoclemmys tuberculata; assembly: GCA_007922155.1. Taxonomy (NCBI): domain Eukaryota; kingdom Metazoa; phylum Chordata; order Testudines; family Chelidae; genus Mesoclemmys; species Mesoclemmys tuberculata. The sequence continues at coordinate 15,459,053 of ML675646.1, forward strand.
ATTTATTTTCTTAAATTCTTTGCTACTTCAATGATTTCCCTTTTACCTTTGAAGTATGATTGGAATTGGTTTATTATTGACCAATTTAAGCAGCTTTGGAGTATTTCCAAAATATCATAGAATCAGCCATTTCTGGCATACAGTAAATAGTTGTAAAAATGAGTTGGTAGCAAACTGAAAAATGGAATAACTTGAAATCCAAGTAAGGGGCAGAAATAGAAGATGATATGGTGGACAACTAATGCATTCTGATTGGATTCAGAAAAGTGAACTCAGTAAGTGTGTAATGTTTGTACCATAGGAAAGATAGAGTTGGTGAGAGCATGGTAATATCAGGATTTCCTAATATCTAACTCACTGTGAAGGTTTTAATGGCACTCATAAAAATGATCCGATAGCATTTCTTTTCCTGAGCTGTGCCATATAATGCAGTATCAGAAAATATCAAGATGGGAAGCCACTGTACAGAGCAAAGAAGAATTTTATATAAGGGGAAATATTCATTACTATATGGTAACCAGAAAAATATGCCCTACTTCTTTGGGACCAAAATTTAATGTCCCGAGACACAACTCACTCTGGAACTACCAGAGAACATTGCAACAGATAGATAAAAGAGGAAAAGAAACCTCCAGACTCATTTCTTGTCTTCACTGTCTCATTGTTCAGACTCTGGCGGCATGAATAGCACTGCATACTCAAATACTGCTCTGTAATTACCCTGTGTAGATGCTGCAGGCATGAATTAAAAGGTTCTTAGTTCACATTAATTTAGTCCCCTTCAAACAGGATACCATTAATTAGAACTAGGATTTTTTTTAATTTGGTACCACAGCATCCACACAAGGGAGTTACAGTGCAGCACATTTGTGCACACTGCTATTCACACCTCCATAGTCTGTACTGTGGGGCAGTGTAGACATGGCCTTAGAGCTAAAGGCACTGAATGATGAATGTGACCAAAGGCTACGCCACCAGATGCCCACTATTGCTTTCTCCCATTACTCCTGTGCTGCCAAACTCTGGTTCCAGGGTTGTGTTTTTCTAGCACAATAGTTGAATAGTAATAACGAGCATTCCCACTTCTGAAGTTCTCTGGGTTGGCATTTAACCTACATTCACCACTTTCCTCCCACCATAAGTGACATATCCGGAGAACTGCTCAGCAAAGGAACTAGTAAAGGAAGGGAGATAGGCATTAAAGACCCAGTTCAGGAGCCAGTCAATGGGACATAAGCATATGCTCATGTACTTCCTGAATCAGAACATAGAGCACAAGGTGGTTTTGGGTGGTGGTGAGGTGGTAAGGGAAATCTACAAGTACTTCAATTCATATACAACCCTTCCTCTCTCACCTCTCATTCTCCTATGTCATGGTACCTGTGTCTATATAATGGGTACAGATCCAGTCTTCATTCGATATACACTGAATGATGACCTAGCTCTGGTCTCATTGAAGCCAATTGTAAAACTCTCATTCACATCAAGAGGAACAAAGTTAGGCTAACAATTGAGCACTTTTGAAAAGCCCACCCCCTTCCTCTCTTTCTGTTGTATTGGAATTTTCTGGGCAGTGTTTTAGTATAGGGGCAAACAGTGGAAAAGCTGATGCTGATACATGGAGTTGGCATAAGGATTTTTAAAAGGTTAATATCTTAAAAATAAATTCAAATATAAATAATAGACACATAAATACAAAAGAAATATAATTCTCCAAAGCAACTGGTCATTCAGTCCGTTGTGATCCTTTCTCTCTTTAAGTGGAAATCACAGGTAGTTTTATCAGCGCCTTCTCACTCTTCTGCTGCTGGACCTGCTTCTGGGCCTGCACAGGTGTGTGCTTTGTCACCATCCAATTTGTTACCTGGCCAGCCCTCAGTTTTGTCAGCATTCTGTGATCACAGCAGTTATCTGCTAACATCACAGATTTCTAATGGTCTTGTAGTTCCTTTATATTTTTCTTCTAAACTGTGATAGTAGTTTCAAGACATGCACATGACCTGACATAAGGCCAGAAAACCACCCAATATAGTTTTGTTAGTGTATATAGCCTTAAATAATGTAGAATTTGAGCTCCCGTAGCACATCTGAGAAGTGTGTACTCTTGTACCCTTGCTCCTATGTTCTCTCTCTGTTTGCTGAACAAAAAACACATTTCTGTTACATGTGACAGCAGTGGGCACACAAACATTCTCCCAGGCATGTTGATGACATAAGGATGAAATTACATTTACAGTTAAAATTGTCTAGAATTTTTTGAAAGCAGGAAGTGTGGAGATGAAACCAAATAACTAGTGGGTCCTCACTTTTATCCAGATTTGTTAGCAAAAGCCCTTTTAACAGTTGCCAAGTGTGCGTTTATTGAGGGTGAGCTAACATGTTATCACAAGAATTGCCACTAGTGATTCTGCCGAGATGTGCTCAAAAACCTTTATGAAACATGACAAGCCAGAAAGGCCGAAAAGAAAAATCTTTGCTAGGTGATATTTTTAGTCCTAATCAGACTTAAGGATGAAAGAACAGAAGTGATTTTTAAATCTTTCAGGATAACAGCCTCAGAGACATATACTTTCCCCTAGATGGTAGCTCCAGTTCTCTTATGTAACTGCAGAACGTATGCTGTGATAAACTGTAAAGCAAGTGGCCGGCACCTGCTTGTCATCATAAAGCTTCCTGGACATTTCAGTGTATGTATAAAAAAAGATATATTGCATTTCCAAGAGATCTTTCCAACAAGACTTGGCATGTGTTTTTATTGTTCCACATTCTCAGGGTCAAAATAATGTCAGCACATTTCACTATAAAGCATACACCTATTTAAACCGTGCAAAACTCCTCTTTTTTTCCCCTTCCCTTCCTTTCATTTGTCTATAGCAGCCATTAATGGGGTTTCAAATAAAAAGAGCACATCACACATTAACACGGCTGGGCAAAAACATGTTAAAGCCTTGACGTTATTATACCAATCATGTTTCAGCAAGTCTTTTGCCCTCATATTCCATATAGGTTTATTTTAGTTTTAATGAATACACTGTCTGGGGCCCTGCTCCTGCAAGCCACAAATAGAGGCAGCTAAAGGAGAGTTTCAGAGGGGGTTGAGAGAGGAAGTGCCGGAGGCTTTCCTTCCAGGTTCAGCACTACATGTGATTTCAAGATGCCAGTGATGGAACAGTGGTAGTGACTTGCAATGGATGAGCCATATGTGAAGCCAGAAGGGACTTCCCTTGCATGAACTGCAAGTTGGTGGCCGTGTTGAAGGAAGATTCTTGGATTGGAGGGGCAAGTAGAGATGCTACCAACGAGCCAAGGAGTTCCTCGCCAGTCCGGTTTAGGAAACATTACTACCCCAGATTCACGGAAGAAAGGAGATGGCCACCAAGGAGTCAGAGAGGAGGTCTGGCAGTTCATAACAACTATAGGCAGGAGGTCCTGGTGGCATTCTTTGTAGCTAGAGACAGATGAGGACTGGCAGGCTGTAGCCACCAGAGAGAAAGAGGACCAGGAAGAATTCTGTACAGCTAGAAGGAGCAATGAAGCTTGGTCCTCCAAGTCTACCTAGACAGTATGCATCGAAGCAGCTAATCAGAGCCCAGCAAGTTCAGATAAAAGGAGCTGCAGGGCCTTAGTAGGTCTGTCCCTGGCTGGGGCCAGAAGGACAAGGCAAGGGTGCTCCTCTCTGGCCAAAGGACCTTGAGGGGCTGTATTTTCTAAATGTGGAAGCGAGAGAACATAAGGGCTCTAATCCTCAGGTAATGACTTAAGGTAAAGGGACCAGGTGGGAAGAGTCCCAGGGAAGGCAGCAGTAACTAATTGAAGGAATTAATGGAAGCAGTACATGGCTGCTGTTTATAGGGTCCTTGGCTTGGGTCCTAGAATAGTGGGTTTGCCCAGGTTCCCCCCACCAGCCACTGACAAAGTGACCTAAGCCCTGAGCAGGGAACAAGGTTCCTTTTAGAGGCCCGAATGAAGGGCTGGATTTAAAAGGCTCGGAGATGGGGCTGAAGAACCTGAAGATGGCTGATAGTTTGTTGAATTCTTTGCTACCCCAAAAGGAGTTCATTTTTTATTGTGTGACTTGACCAAATTAATGCAGGAGAAGGCAGATATCTTCAATAAATATTGTTCTGTATGGGGAGGGGGAGAAAAGATGTCATATTGACAACACTCTTTCCATTCCACTAGTATCTCAAATTGGTGCTAAACAACAGCTACTGAAGTTAGATATTTTTAAATCAGCCTTTCTGGATCATTTGCATCTAAGGGTATTAAGAGCTGGCTGAGGAGCTTGCTCGACCTTTAACGTTGATTTTCAAGAAGTGTTGGAACACTGGAGAAGTTCCAGAAGACTGGAAGAAAGCTAATATGTGCTAATATTAAAAAAGTTAAACTTAGATAATTATAGACCTGTCAGTCAGACATGGATCCCAGGCAAGATAATGGAGCAGCTTATGTGGGACTTGATTAATAAAGAATTAAGAGGGTAATATAATTAATGCCAATCAACACTGGTTTATGGAAAAGAGATCTTGTCAAACTAACCTGATTTTTTTTTATGAGATTCCAGATTTGGTTGATAAAGGTAATAGATGTGATCTAATAGATTTATATTTCTGTAAAGCATTTGTCATGGAACTGCTCGACATTCTGATTTAAAAAAAACTAGAACAGTATAAAATTGACATGGCATCCATTCAATGGATTGAGAGCCGACTGATAAGTTTCAAAATATAACTGTAAACCGGGAGTGGGTGTGTTTTTGGTAGGTCCCAAGGGACCTGTTCTTGGCCCTTCATTCGTTAACTTCATTTGTGACTTGGAAGAGTCACATAAAATCATCACTAATAAATTTTGTAGATGGCACAAAATGTTGGGGAATGATAAATATTCAGGACAGGTCACTGATAAAGAGGCAGAGTAAGAGCGGAGAGGTTATTTTACGTTTGTGTTGGGCTCTGGTGCAGCCACCGCTGGAATTCTGTGTCCAGTTCTGGAGTCCACAGTTCAAGAAGGATGTCTGATAAATTGAAGGGTGTACAAAGAACCATGAGAATGACTAAAGAATTAGAGACGTGCCTTATAGCAATGGGCTCAAGGAGCTCAATCTGTCTTAACACAAAAAAGAAAAAAGGGTGGCTTTTATTAATCTGTAAGGCAAAATATATTTAATAATGGGCTCTTCAGTCTAGCAAAGAAAGATATAACAAAATCCCGTACCTGGAAGTTGAAGTTTGACAAATTCAGACTGGAAATAACACACAATTCTTTTAACAGTAAGGGTAATTAACCATTGAAACAATTTCCAAGGGTCATGGTGGATTCTCCATGACTGGCAATTTTTAAATCAAGATTGGATGTTTTTTTTCTGAAAAGCATGCACTAGGAATTACCTGAGGAAAGTTCTGTGGCCTGTGTTATACAGTAGGTTGGACTTGATGATTACTGTGGTCCCTTCTGGCCTTGGAATCTGTGATCTATGCAAACTGTCTCACACAAACAGACCTTTACATCCCCACAGAGGTTGGTTGAAGTTAATGGGCTCCACCTGGTGATAACAATACTATGGAGATCCAGAGAGTTACACCTGAGATTTCACTTTCCTTATAACTGTAAAAACTAAAAAACGCTCTAAATATCTCATTAAAAACTGCTAGAGAAATTCAAATAATTTTCTAACTATTTAGAAACAATTGCTGTTTTCTTGCTTTTCCTCAACAGTAGAATATAGCCAAGTCTGGCATCTGCCAGACTTCCTTAGTGACCATGGTGGCAGGACAGGTACATAAAAGAAGTTGTGTTAGAATCAAACTCCAGAAAAACCTTGTTTAAAAAAAATCAACACTTGCTACACATAAGAATTCAAATCAGTAAGGAAGCAGAAATACTGTTTTCAAGTTTCTACGAAGTCCTGGGGAAAAAATGAAAACACAAACGAGCAAACAAAGAAACGAGTGTAGTAATAGTCTGCAGAATAAAAGGAAAAGTCTATCAAAATGAACAGCTGGTTAATCATTTGTGTCTTACATCCACCTATATTACCAGCCTATTGAACACCATTTAAGTTTATTTTTTAATTCCTGATACTGAGAATTATTAGACAGGGATTGGTGGACTCATTTGCAAAATATGTTGGGCCACAAAAACAATACTAACTGGTCACTAGCTAGTGGTGTTGTATGCCAGTACACATGGTATCAACAAAAATAACTTTATAAAGAATAAAATGAGGACAGAACTGGGGGAAGAAAAAGAAAGAAAATACTTTGTCTCCTAAAAACAGTTCTAACTTTAATGACATATTTGGCAGATCCAGTAATAGTTTCTGTGGAGACAGTGGAGGTCTGTCAGTTTACACCAATTGAGAATATGTCCATTATATGGACAGTAGAATTTTTGCCATTTTAGTTTACTATTCTCATAATAAGTTCACCTTGCCCTTATGGTGGGTGAAGTGCTGATTTTTTTCCAAAAACATGGCTGCAGATATGAAATGAAATGAAAAAGATTTTGTTCAAATAAATAAAACTGAGGGAGCCAATTTCCCTCTTAATTGTAGCATAGTTTTGATGATGATGATGATGATATGAAGGGAACCAACTTTGCAGCCCCAAGCTGGGATACAATGGTAGAATTTGGTCCTCAAATAGAGATGGCCAATTTCCCCATTGTCTTGCACCTTCCATGATTGGTTACACTTGTGCAAAGTTGGTGTAAAGTACTCATTGATTTGCTATCTTTTGACACCACTTTTTACAGGTATAATTTATTATCCTAGGTATGAGGAGTGAAGAATCAGACCCAAATTATCTCATCTTTTTTCAAAACCAAATTTGTATGTGTAATATAAAATACACTGCCCTGCTACTATGTGACGTTTTTGGCCTATACCATTGCATTAACTTTTTTTTTCATGGGTTTGAGCAGGTAGGGTAGGTGCTCTTTCATTCAATATGTCTGAAGCCACTAATAAAATGTATCTAAATATCTAAATACAAGTAATGTGAAATGTTGAAAGACTCGAATACTCTAGTTCACCTATTGCCCTTTATCTCAGATTTCAGAGATCTCTAAACTACAGTGGAAGCAAAAGCACATTAGAGGTATTTAGATGTGTTCCAACATACTATGAAATATATTTCTTGATTGGTCATTTTATAGGAGATGTGTAGCCACTTCAAGAGGTCATAAACAGTAAAATGTATCAAGTACCTCAAAAACAAGAGGCCAAGAATTGAAGTTAAGTTGGGGATTAGTTTGAAAGCAGTTTACAGAAAAAGTGGTCACCTTCTGGGACAAATTTTCAAAGACTGCTATGAAAACAGGTCTGTTCAAGTCAAAGCTTGTAAGGTAGATATAGAAAAGGGTTAAAATCTATCATGCTATGATCTAAAGATAAATTCACTACTGGCTTCTAGCTTTGTAAGCTGATATTTGCATAGCATGTGAACACAAATACACAGCAGTACAGAAGATGTGTATTGGGTTTTGTTGATGAAGGGAATAGTGTAAATGCTGAGTTCTGAAATAAAGCCAGGCTGAACTTTATTTTTCCATATTAAACTCATTATTTCATTTTTGATGAAGATCAATAACAAACTATAGTTACTGAGAGCCATATTCTTCAAGCCTTACACTAAATAGTCCCTTACTCCTTGACATTAGCAGGGTATGGTGCTAATAAGTGTTATGAAAAGCTGGCCCTAAATGGATTTTTTTAGAACAGATGGTAATAGATGGGCTGCTTCACTAACAGCAGCAGCATCTGCACATCAATGTTTTTTATTAAGTTATTTCCCAGAAAGTGATGCTATATGTATATTTTGTATCCAAGTACTCTACAGCCCGTACGTATGTATTTTATCAATGCCACATGATGTTAATTAGGAAGCAATGCCAGGAAGACGATTCTTTATTTTGTTGATTATGTCAGTCAGTTAGCTTTAGAATATTTCTGTTGGAAATTCTGAAATGAAAAAATATATATTTCCAAGACAGAATGAAAATGAAATTTCCCCTGAAAAGGAAATTCCAAAATTTCATTTTGAAAATGTTGAACCAACCTTTCGTTTCAGCATTTTGAAATGTTTCCAAAGCTCCCCAAGGTGCCCAGGATAGCCAGCCAAATGGGGAGCAGGGCTGCTTGGGGAACCTAGGAATCCAAGTCCCCACACTTTCTGCACAGTCAAGGACTTGGAAGCTTGGGAGCTCTGGCTTCAAAGTTCTTGGCTGCCCATCACTAGTTGGACCAGTGAGGACCTGGGCAAATGAGCTTGGTCTGGCAGGCAGATAGTTAGAAAATTGCTGGCTGCCTCTGGAATTTTGCCGAAGTCCATACGTTCCTGCAAAACATTCATATTTTGATGAACTGGCATTTCCCAATGGGAAAAGTATTCCATTAGAAAATTTTCAATCAGCATTAATTAACATTCCTGACTTCTATCTCAGTTTTTATAAGGTATCAGTGACCATGAGATCTGACTTGTCCCATTTCTTAACTATTCCTATAGTCCTGGCTACTTTCTGCTTGGAGATCGGCATGATAACACTAGCAAGGATACCAAAAATTCAATTTTGATCTTTGAAAAATTATCTTATTATTAGAAAAATGAAAATAATTAGAAAAGGGGGAAAAAAGTAAATTAAAACATGAGACTGTAATTCAGATGAGACTTGAAGACTGACCTACTCAGAGACAAGAAGCATCTACTCTTACTTTCAGATATCTGATCAACAAAACTAAACAAAAGAAAATGTAGGTTAGTCCAAGTTATTTCACTTTTTACCAAAGAGTGGTTTAACCAAGATTTCTTATCAGGAAATTGAAGAACTAATTTGAACTGGGGGGAAAAAAACAAAAAAACTGCTAATAAACTATGGATCTGAGAAATACACAGTTTTGCATATAATCTTGTTAAAAATTGCTAATGGCTGCCAGGATTCAAGGTTGTGCTAGAGTTGCACATGAAAGAAAAAGAAATATGGTGACAGGACATAGTAATCTGAGATAAGAATTCCAGAGACAGAGATATTAAATACTATCTGAACCACAGATTGCTTCAGGTAGTAGCAGAGTAGAAGCACCAGTTAATATTCCCTTGGGATAAAACATTTACTGGAGGGAAAATCATTTGCAAAATGTAAGTTACAGCTGACTTCTGAATGAGCAATCTCATCCTGTTTAGCTACAGAGTAGCTCTAGTACATATCAAATAGGTTCACTCTGTCTATTTTTGGACATGGGATGTCACTTTTTTTTTAAATAAACCCTTCTCGCTCTTGCTGTTACTGTCATTTCCCCTTTTAATCAGTAGTCATTATGTACACATCTATGTATTCTTTTGTGTGCATATATTATTTTTTATTGTTCTACTTTTGTTGGCATTAATTTCTCATGCAATCACAGGTTTTAATTTAACCAGGGACTGTCACCTTTCTAACAAAAATTGGCATAGCTCCATTGATTGCATGGACCCCAATCTCAAATCTCCCTTTTCTCTGGACGGTCATTAAGA
>ML675646.1:15468571-15870788 GCA_007922155.1 Mesoclemmys tuberculata
AGAAATATCATTAGTCTTGTTGATCAGTGCAATCTCAGGGCAATGGAATATAGTCTTTGAGACTTTTCAGCAGCTTTTGATACCATTTATTACAATGTTCTGCTGTATTTTATCATAGGATCTGGCAAGAGTGGACAGGATTCCTTTATTCGTTGTTTGTATCAGAGAACTATAGACCACAGGGTTAATTTGAACAACTGCCCTTCCTGTCGAAGGCTTTTTATTTGCTGTATCCCACAGCAACTGCTTGTCACCACTCTAGTTCAAGATTTTCACAAGCCTATGGTGAGGCATGTTGTCATCCTTATGCTTATGAAGGCTTACATCTGCTTTTCTACAGACTCGATGTTCCCTTTTCATACTCTTACACATTTATTTGAGAGAGTTTAGGACCATGGGGTAGCGGCTTAAACCCAATCCAGATAAAATGGAGACAATGCTGATTGACAAGGAAAGTATTCTGACAGAATCTAGTGGAGTCTATGACAGCAGACTAAATTGAAAGAAAATAAGCAGGCAATATACTGTATGGATATGGTGAACAAATGTCCCAATTTTATAGAGATAGTCCTGATATTTGGGGCTTTTTCTTATATAGGTTTTCTATTACCACCCTATCCCGATTTTTCACTTGCAATCTGGTCACCCTATGTGTGGATTAACTCCCTACCTTTTCGCAACTATTGCAAACGTGCTTTTGAATACTGGGGGGTCATCATTGCTTGTGGATTCACAGATAGCACCAGCCACAAATGCCATCTCCCGTTTTCAGTTTTCAGTCTCAGGGCATTATTTCTTTTCAGATGTGTACCTTGCCACATTCATCCATACCTTATTTTATTACAATGCTACTCGACTGCTGTGTACCCTGCCTGGGGCTCATCTTGACAGAACCTCTATTTGGTTCTTATGTGCCCTCTAGTATCATACTATCTAAGCACCTCAGCATTTTTAATTTATCTATCTTCATCACACCCCTGTGAGGGAGGGAAATCCTGTGATCCACATATTACAAATGAGGAACTGAGGGACGGGGAGTTGCCCAGGGTCATGCAGGAAGCTTTTGGGTGAGCAGGGAATTGAAAAAAGTTTCTCAAGCCCCAGGCTATCACCTCACCACTGAAGTATCCTCTCTCACTAGGCTATTCAGAAACTTCAGCTAGTATAAAATGTAGCTGTCCTCCTTTCCATGAAAGTGGTGAAAACATATCATATCTGTAATCCACATACTGCACCTGCTGCAAGCTTACTTCTTGGGGAAATGTTCTGTAGTGGTTACTATGCACATAATGTATAATGATCTAAGTCCTACTTGTCTGAGAGACCTCTCCCTTCTGTTCTGGCAGGTCACTTTTATTTAGTAAGAATGATGTAATTATTTATCCCAAATATTCAGCTGATAGGAAAGGAGATCGTTCTCCAAGGCAGGTCCTCATTTTGGAAAATTGCTCTCACAAGTAATACATCTGAACCTGACCACCTGTAAATGGTACTGGGAAAGCCAGCTTCAGGCCCTGTCTACACTTACCTTGGAGATTTGGCAGCAGTCAATGGGAGTTACGCAAGCTATGCAAAAAACCTGCATAACTCCCGTCGACTTCTCTGCTTCTGTTCTGTGCGCTGTCTTCACTGCTCTGCGCCAATGGGAACCGCGTTCCCATCGACAGAGTGCTACGCCACTTGAGAAAGTAGTCTTAATACGTTGATTTCTGGATTGACTGAGCGGGTCTTCACTGACCGCTCAGTCGATCCAGAGAAATCGATCTGACGGCAGTGAATTTGCTGCCATCAGTGAAGACATAGCCTTAGTGAGATGTTCTATTAAATGCACAGTGTGATAATTTTGGTTCCCATTCTTAGGAAAATGTATGCACTTGAATTTCCTACTTTTTAGATAGTTTGCCCAGAATCTATAGTCATAGGTATATTATAAACTTATGAAAGAATAACACATTGTTAGATTATCCATTACATGGTCTCTTGGTATCTTTTCGGTTTGATGCATCTGTAACATATTCCTTCAGTTTAACCTTGTTCAGCAAATGTAAGACATTTTCTCTCTCAAGTATTCACTTCAAGGATACATTGTACAATAGATGGCAGGACATTGTGTTATTATGCTTCTTTTGTATGGAAATTCCTCCCTAAATCTATTTATTTTATGATAATGCTTTCTTTCCAACAGCAGAGCTCTCTAAGGTGATTTTATGTAAAGCTTTATGTAAGTTCACATTGACTACCTTTCTATGGATTTTTTGCCTTTAGAAAAAGCAATACATTTTGAAGTGTTTGCAGTGCTGCTGTAACATTGAATCTAAAAGTCTCTAACCCTGCAAACGAGCGTGTCACAACCAAACTTTTGTCATCCTGTTTACACCATGTGTGTTTGTTTCAATATATAAATATGGTCTGCATGGCTTTGAGAAAATAATTTCATCTCTCTTCCTCAGTTTCCCCACTATGAAATGGGGATAGTACTTTGCATACATGTTATAGTCAGTAAAGGTAATAATACATTTTGTTTTAGCTTGCCCAACACTTTTCATTAAAAGGCCCTATTTTCATTTGCTTATAACTTCATCTGCCAAACTTAAACCTCTTGGGCAGAAATTTTCCATGTCTGGTGTCTGCCTCAAGTTGATTTTTTCTGTTGGATGTGTCAGCCAAAATGGTTCAGCTGGTTCTCAGAATGAGATTAGGGGAAAATCCATTGTTTCCCCCCTGTTAAAAATATTCTTACAACCATTTTATTGAGAAGTTCTTGAAGGTGCATGCTTCGGAGCATAGCTTAAGATCTGACGGCATTCACATTAGTGTCAGGGATGTGCCTTTTGCCGTGCGACTGCTTTGGTACTGGGCACAAGAAATGAGAACAAGGAGACTCTCCTCTTTTCTCAGTGTGTCCCATGCTAGCATCCAAGCACTGTTGGGGAGGAGAGGCAAACTGACTCAGGGTCTGCAGAATTAAGAAATGCAGAAGAGACAAGTGTTGATCCTGGAGGGTGAAGAGAAGAAAGAAATACAGGGAGGATAGAGGCTTGAGGGAGAAGGCTTAGGAGGAGGAGCTAGGTGAGGAATACAGGGGGTGAGGAGGCAGAAGTCTGGATGGGAGGGAAAGGGAATAAGGTGGGGAGAGGGGCAGGAGCTGTGGAGCAGAGAGGACATGGGCAGGATCTGGGAACAGTGGCTGGAGCCTGTGGGAGGCTCAGGGGGCAAAGATGAGCTGGGGGGATGGGAGTGTGGGGTTCGGTCATGAGTCAGGCAGTGGGGTGATGATCATAAAGTGACAGCAGATGGAACGGGCAGAAGTGTGGGCGGGTTGATAAGAGTAAAATGAGAAGGGAGAGGATAGGTAGGCCAGTGCCAGGTTCAGAAAGGTCTGTAACTATTACAGCATACACCCCTACAGAACTTGAAATGGATTCCAGGAGTCCTGCATTTCTATATTCCTCTGCTGGCTGCTAATAGCTGCAAAATCCACGGGCAGTGTGTGTGTCTTATCCGCCTGTAATGTCTCATCCTCACAGAGGATAAAAGTCATTTATTGCTCCTAGGTACTCTGTTCAAGTGGTAGAGGTCTGTAATTGTGATCTAAAGATCCTAACCCTGCAGATGTCACATGTGGGGTGCAATGTGGTGAAGTTTGTTTGTTCATTTTTCAGTTTTTAATTTTTTAAAAACTTAAGGTTTTTTGGCTTTAATTTCCTATGTTAAAATAACATTCAGGTTGCCAAGTTAAATACCCAACGTTCTTGTACAACCTTAATTTGGCCTCATTGTGCATATTCATTATAGTATAGTCTTTAATTACATGATCATTTTTCCCCCACATAAGAAGACCAAATTAAGTTTACATGAACAAGCCTTAATTCTAACATTTCCTCACCTTTGAGAACGTGACCATGCAACGTTAATGTTCTTTAAAAATGTCTCTTTTAATGTAATATGTATAATATATGTAACCCAATACACAACAAATTAGATTTTTTTTAAAAGATAGTTTTGTTACAATGGCACACAGCAGGCAAAATTATTAAATGTAATCCAGAAAAAAACTGCAAACCTTTAATACGTTAGTATATCAGAGTGATTGTTTACCGATTTGTTAAAAAAAGAGAACCAAAAAAATCTCCAAAATAATCCAAATAAACTCCTATCAAGATCTGAGGCATTATTACAGATTAAGTAGTTTATTGAAAGAAGAAATTGTAATTACACTATGCAGGTCACATTTCCCTTTGCAGCAAGCTAAGAAGAAAGATTTTAATTGTAGTTTTAAGTCTGCCTTTCAGCAAGAAGGATGACTATCCATATAGAAAAGTGCAATTGAATCCTATCCAAGAGATAGCAATCCCAATGAAAAAAGCCAAAATTGATATCAAAAGTTATGCCCAGATCCGCTGAAAAAAATTGCCTGTAGCAGCCCATTAAAAAGAATCCTTTTTTTCCCCCTACACTTCACTTCCAAGGACCAGACATAATTCTATGCAGATTGTCTACTACAAATTTACTGTGTGAAGTAACAGCTTTTAATGCTTTCTTCTCTTCTGCTCACTGAAGACTTCAGCATAAAAATGTGTCAAGTCAGCTTTTTATTACTTGGAATATTCCATTTGACTAAAAAAGATAAGCCTCTAAGACTATGTCTACAGTTATTACCGAATTCAGCACCAGTTGACGGAAGATACACAAGCTACGTAGAGTAGCTTGCATATCTCCCGTCGATTTCCGGGTCATTTGAGCGGGTCTCCACTTCCGTTCGATCGATCCGGATAAATTGATCTGACGGCAGCAAATTCACTGCCATCAGTTTAGATATACCCCAAATGCCTAAATACTTATCCAAAGTTTATAGGAATGATCTCAATCATTGTGTGACAATTTTTCTCATTTTATAAATCCCACGCTGCATCTCCAAAATCAAGTTATTTTCCTTTGATTTCAGCTGGACCAAACCAATACTGCATATTCTTCTTCCTAATTATTTCCCTTGATTTTGAAATCCATTTAATCAACAACCTTTCCTTCACCCATCAGCCTTTCCCTTGTTCACCTACTCTGTGCTGCCTTGTGCAAATTTGGATTTTCTGGTGTGGTCTTTTGCACTTTACCGTATAATCTAATCAATCATCTTCCCACTGGGAAAGAAGTGCATTGCAATGAACTAAGGCTAAGAATGAAATGCAATTGCTGAATTCCATATGGATTTCCTGTCTGGTTGTTTTTGACTGACAGAGCAGTAGCTGTAAATAATGACAGGTGAACCCCAAAAGGTGATGAATCTGATAAAAGATTACACATTTTATTAAGGACACTTGTATACCTGAGTCTCAGTGCCCACATATTTTGAGTCTACAAAATTGTTGTTTCTTACTTATATTACAATATCACCTAGGAGCCCTTCTCATGTATCAGGACCTCATTGTGACTGACAATGTACAAATACAGAACAAAAAGACCTGTCTCTGCACTGAAGACCTTAATTATATTGGTGATCTCATGAGAGCAGTCTTTTTGCCAAGTTTATCGAGTTTCTTGCTTCTGATCTATTTGGGGGAAAAAACAAGAAAAAGCATTCCCATAGCTCTTTTGCTTTTGGTCCCAGACAAAGCCATGACGTGCAAAGGAACAAAAAGAGGAGACTTCTTAAAACCGTTACTAAATTTTCTTGAGCTTTTGAAATGAGTGGGTGTTAAGAAATATTAGGTGCCAACCATAGCTTTTCTTTGCAGAATATCAAGTCAGAGACATCAACTATACTTTTTCTGGAAGACAGGATGATCTAAATCTGACTATGGGATTGTCAGAGGGAAGATGTTGGAATGCAAATGTATTTAGCAAAGTAAGTACAATAAGCATTAAGGGAATTTATCTTCTAACAGCAATTCATCACTTACAGCTGCAAATCACAGCTGTTTTGACTGTTGACAGAAGTTGGGAGAAAACTATCACTTAATGTCTGATAATCCTTCTCTTGTTGTATATTAGAGAAGAAGAGAAAAAAATGAGAACAGTGGGCATTTAACAAATTGTCATAGTGTAAAAGCAAAAATCTGACAACGACCACTGTTTTTTGGCTAAATGTATTTAGTGCTGATAGTAAATCTGATTTACTCTAGAAATCCAATTTTGGCTGCCAGGCCCTGTGTATTTCTTTTTTACACAAGCAACTAATAACTAGGACACACTTGCAAATAAAAACTTTGACTTAGGTCTCATTTGAAAGCATGTGAAGATTTATTAAAGTATGAGTCAAGAATACGTACAGGATATGAAGGTGGTTCTGGAGATGTTTCAAGTAACCCTTTGTATCTGCAAGCTCTTAGGTATCCTGTAAATTAATGTAGTATGTCTGTGTTTGTCAAACTGGTTATAAAGTCTGGCAAATCAATCAAGATGATACAAACACAAAGGAGGACCTGCCATTCAAAATGATGCCTGGTTTGTTGGAGTGGAGCCAAAGGAGTGCTACTACCTTCATATACAGCAGCATGGTACCTACAGCCCAATGGAGGGCTCACATTGTTAGGAAGGCTATCTGTGGTCAGTCTTGGAAGCTCTGTCAAATGCTAGGATTGGGCAGTGGGCAGTGACGGGTGGATCAAATGTACTATACTATTGTCCATAGCATACTATTAGCAATTACCATATTATATTATATATTAGCATACTATAGAAATTAACATACTATTGTCCGTAGCATACCCACCCTCCATTTGTTTTTGATCTGTTGCTGAAAGCATAATTGAGCTAGTTAGTATTGGTTGCTGTTTTTTCCTCCTCCATTATGTGCAAGTGGATGGCTTGTATTTGTGTTATGTTTTGGGTAATAGCATGTTTCTGGATACTTTGCATGAGAAGTTCAAACCCATGCTATCATGAAAGTCACAATGTACTTAATATGGACTCCATTAACCTAAATGGTGATCACCCTCAAATTCAATTTTTATTTCTTGGTTTTTCAGAAGGTTGGCAATTTGTGATAGTATGTCCTAGCAGCAAGAGTCACATTAGCATTTTGGGCAAGGTTAAAAGCAGTGGGGGAAAGTGTTTCTGGAAGACAGACAGGAAGATGCTCTTTCTGATTTATTGGGCATCAGTCCACCCTCCCATACCAATGAAGGTGGGAGAAAACCCATGAGAAAACCTGGAATTTCAGTGTAATATTTGGTCATATTCTTTGCATAGTAGCTTATTCAGCACTGAGGACTTATTTCAGTCTTGGAATTATGAAGACCCATCAATGACCTTGACATTAAGTAGGCTCTTTAAAACCTTTAGACAGTTAAATCTGTGTCACATAAACATTAAAGAAGAAGAAACCAGAGTTTTCATGGGAGAATATAATATTTTTGAAAACTTTCCCATAATGAAATGGAACAAAATAAAAAATATTGGAAACTTCCCTGAAACAAAATTCTGAATAAAAAACAACTACCCTTCATGTTGGATTGGGTTTAGTAAATGAAACAATGTTGTTTTGCAATGAAAAATTGAAAACAGTTCTGAAAAAGGTTTCAACCTTATCAAAATGGGTATTTTTAGGTTTTTTTCAAAACAAATTTTCATCAAAATTTTCACTTTTTCATGAAATGCTTTGCTTTTGACAAATTTTTTCAAGGAAAAAACATTTTGTCAGAAAATTTCCAAATAGCTCCGTTGAGTGTCAAAAATAGGAGGGACTGACAGTGGTAAAGACTGATGTTGCTTCCCAATTTCAAATCACTGACAGAGTATGTTGTTGGTTACTGCTGTTATTATTATTAATTAACAATATTATTGTACTGTCTGGGAGCCCCCCATCAAACAAGGACTCCTTTGTATTAAGCAGTGTACAGAAGACAAAAAGACAGTCCACTTTGTAGATACTATCTTGCTATTTTGACAAAGTTGTGGCTAAGAGTTCAGATAAAGAGGAACTATGCTGAATATTCTTGAGCACCATCTATGGATATCTTATCTATTAATATTTACATAAATTGAGATATAGAGTTCTCTTTTAACAGGTCATTCACAATAGTTTAGAAAAAAAATTAGTCTTAATTGGTTTCTGACCTCAAAGTATTATTATTGATTAGCAGGGGTATCTTTAACAGTATAATTACTTTAGAAACAGATTTTCTGAAACAGCCTTTTTTTAAGCGGTAGATGAAAGTGAATCTATTTTCAAAGGAATTTGGAGAAAGAAGCAGCTGATAGGAAGAAAAAGGGGGAAGTAGGTTCACTGACTTTCCAGCCAAGTGAACAATCTCAGCCCTAGTATGTTTGCTTTTTATCTTGGAGGTTCTTGTTGTGCGCAGATAAATTACCTCTGCCCTTGTTTGTAGGTGACATGCCAATTTGAAGTCATTAGAGGTTTGCTCTAGTCTTGTCCATTGCTTAAGAGAACTGATGGGATCTTCAGTATTTTCTGTTCCTTTTCTTAGGTCTGAAAGGGAACTACTAGATCTTGACAGGAGGAAAAGATTGGACAGCTGGTCTGACCATGGGGAAGAGGCTGAAAGGGGCAGAGCAGGAATTCTCTGGAATGGCCTCAGATATCCAGGAGTAAGAAGGGAACAGGCCTAGCCCAGGGAAAGGAGATGAATCCTAGAAGTACTGTAGATTTTTCCTTCCCTTTCCCATGTTGGTTCCTGATAAGGAGTGCCAGGACTTCAAGTTTCACTGAGGGATGGGAGGTAGGGATCACAGCAGCTTCTGCTGGACTGAAGCAGGATGAGTGTTGCTTCCCCTACAGATCTGAAATGTAATAGCATCAGCTACTCTTACAAGGTGGCTCATATTGTAGGAAAGAAAAGAGTTAAAAGCTGGACAAATAGTCAGGCCTAAGTTATAGGGAATGGGGTCATGGCAAGGGCAAACCTTGTTTGTGCTAATTGGTATGAATTCTAGCTAGAGTCTGTTATCTCTCTTCTTTTCCTCCCTTCCTGGCCATCTGCACAGGGAATGAGGCTAACTGTTGTCACTCCTTAATAAAGCCTTATTATTGGTGGGGAGAAAGCATTATCTTCCTTCCCCCAGCATACCTTTACTTCAAAGAATGTTAGTGTAAAATTAATAGGTTTTAAGGTGATGTGCCTGCCCTCTGTATGGTAATCCTGTAAACAGCAAACAGGGGCAGGTATAATTGTATTCATCACGTAGTTGTTAATATTCATTTTATAGATGTCAGTGTAACCAAATAAGGGTCTATGGTGAGTTGCTGAAAATGTATACATTTATATACTGTTATGTATAAAAGAATTGTAAAGTAACCCCATTGTTGCTCACTCGCGAAATCCAGGTGGAACAAGCAGGCAATAAAGGGTTCTGTCTCCCCAATCCGCCCCAGGGAAAACCTGTCTGGTAATTTCTAACACACATTTTTAAGGTTTTCTTCATAATTATATGGGCTAGAAACTTTTACTTTATTTTTGTAATGAAAGCTTAGGTTCTGCAGTAGTTGATGGCCTTTTTCATATTCACCTGGAAGAAGGTGAGTGTGATGTTGCAAGGCTGTTACAGGATGACTGTGATTAACAGGTCTTTTGTCTCTGTCATTTCCCAGTAGGATGGGATAGACTAACCTCCATAAAGACATCTTTTGTGGAATGCAAGTAAAGATGACATTTTCTTTTTAGTCACTTAGAAGTTCTTCATGTCCCAATCCAGGATTGTGATGTGAAGTAACTGTTAAACTGCCTGGGGCCATCCAGTGCTTTTTCCCTTCAGATAGGTTAATCACTGCAATTATATAACATTTGTAAAAACTGAAGAAAAGCTGAACGTTGCCTTCTACACTTCTGCAACTGCTAGATATGCTGGGCCAAATTAATCCCTGGTGTAAATCCATTTCCTGCAAAATTTGAACTACCATCTCTTCTCTACTGAATCCTGGATGAGCTACTTGAAACTAAAGTTCACCCATGTTATGATTCTTTGCCCAGTTGAATCAAATGTCACAGATTCCTTCTCCTTTCATTTTTGTTAGTGCTTTGTGAATTTCATTGTTACTTTGTCAAATGTTATTACTTTGTTAGCTAATTATTCAGATACTTGCCTTGTATTTTGGATCAGACACTGTTCAAATTCTAGAAAAAATGAATATATATAATATGAAATATTAAGATATTCTTCTGTCCTTTCAAAATAGTAAAGTAAACAAAATTATAAAATAACATTAATTTTATGTTAATTAATATGTATATGCTATATGCCCTGGCTGTCCCTGAATAGACAATAGAAAGAGTCCACATTTCCTCAAAAATAGCTTCTCTTGTCCTGAAATTGCAGATACATTCTTGAATGTTGACCAGTTATGTAAATTTGTCAGTAAAGAATATTAATCATCAGCAATCCCAAAATTTGATATTTGTGGTGATTGTAAAATAACTAACATTTACAAATTGGTTTAAGTACATAGATTTCGTAAAAATCTTATGTATGGAACAACACTTATGTCTATAAATGGCTCAGAACTAAATTGGTAGAACTGAATTGAGGAAGACATATTATAGCCTGAAGAATTTGTTCAAAGTGGTAACTGTGTTTCCTTTTTGAATGAGCAAAAGGGGTTTGAAAGGGTTAAATTTCAACCAGTACTCAGTCTTTGGACAAACACGTTAAATAATACATTGGACTTTGATCACATTTCAGAGATGTCAAGTTTGTTCCCTTTGAGCTCCTTAGGCTTAGGAATGGTTTTTATAGAGAGAGAGAGAGAGAAAGTACATGTACCTCACACAGGGACTTTTAACAGAGGCTTTCATGCAACAAGGAGGGTAATTTAATCCATTTTATGGTATTTGCAGCCTTAGGTACTAACCAAGTTTTAACCATGAGGTATGTGGATATAAATCATGTTTAAAGCCAGACATGCCACTAACTGAGTGCAAACTTGGTTAAAGTTTGTATTGTGGAAAAAGGCATTTTATCTCCTTTAAGGAACCTTTTATAAATTTGTATGACAGAGTTCTGGCATCTTCACCCATCCCATGAGTCTTTGTAGGTTAGTCAATTTGTTATATAATGCTTTCTGTCATGGTCCCTGAGTAAGCTACTCTTTTTGAGACCTTTGTCCATACTTCTGAGTGTACCCCTTTCAAGTGACAGGTCTGTACTTCCACTTCTCTTTGAGGTAAGAACTGTGATCTAACCGCTCACCAACTTACACTCAACCAACGAAGCAGGCAATGGGATTGGCACCTGCACAATTTTTCCCTGGGGGTAATTCATTGAGCCTGTGGGCAGTGACAGCATGTAGTGACAGAAGCAGTTTATTCAAAAGGGACATAGTACTCAGAAAAATTGATTTAGCACAGATCTATACTCATGCTATCTTACCTATGTTGGGCATTCCCCTCAAGTCTCTAGATATGAGTGAGCCTTAGTGCCCCCTCCCCCAGTCTCTTGGACCAGATTATAGCCTGCTTTCTGTAGACCCTGACAAACCATCAGCGGTATCAGTCTGCTGCAGCTGTCAGCATCCCCACTCTCTTATTGAAGAACATATCTTTTAACTGGTCAGTGTCTCTTGATCTCTAGGTTCTCAGACTTGGCAAAACCTGACTATTGTGTCTGACTTTTTGTTGGGATGCACCTTATCTAGAACACTGTTGCCTTCCATGCTCTGTTCCCCAAGAGCCCCCTTTTGATCTAACTCCATAACAAGTACCCTGTCATAAACACACACAGGGATGCATAATATTCATTAAAAAACAACACAGATATTTTCCAGTTGTCTGCATCCTCATCATCCACGTTTTTGTTTCTTTCAAAATATCCCCTGAACATCAATGCCTGCTATATTAGCCTTGCTGCCTTTTGGTCTTATGTTGGCTCACTTCCTGAGAATAGTTTCACTTGTAAAAATGAGATGGGATTTCCATAACTGGTCAGCATTGGCCTAAACTCCGTTCCCACTGAAGTCAGTTGGACTGTTACTATTGACTTCAGCAGGAATAGAGTTAAGTCCATGTCCGGTTGTTTTTTTTGAAAATCCCACCGATGCAGACTGGCAATATACATTTTCCCAGCATAGATTTACTGTACATCCCAAGCCTTAGGAAATCTCAGAGATGTTTAAGAGCCCACAACAACTGTGATCTTCCTCTCAGCAGCAATCTAGAAAATTGACTGTTATCTAGACCACCTCTGAACTTGGCATGATTTTGAAGCCTTCTTGATTCTTCTGGGGAGTTCAGCAGTTACAAATAGTAACATGCTGTGTCTGCTCCCTCCATAGACAATCTTGCTTATATGAAATGAAGGTCTATTTCGGCAACATCCAATTGTGTTTTTAAAAAAAATTCACCATTTATGTTTAAGCAACCAGAAAGAAAATCTCTTTTCTCCAAAAAATAACTCCTCTTCATTGTAATATCATTTCTTAGCTCCCATTATGTTTCCCATATGATTTTAATAAAAGTGCATTTGTATTTCTATTTCAAATATTTCTGTTTTTGAAAATATGGAGGCAGAGCACATGGACCATGCAAATAGAAATAATAGTACAAACCACTAAAACAAAAATAGATTGCTTCTGTTTAAATATGTAGGACCAGATTGTCATTTCCCTGCTTTCTTTTTTGTGATCAGTCTGCTGTCACAATCTAATGTTGGGCCCTGATTGTGCAAGCTGTTCCCTGTGAGCAGGACACTACATGCAAAATATTCCATCCATAAAACTGTAAATTAAAAGGTAAGCTAGATTTCAATGAAACTGAACATCAGGCCTTTTAATATATCAAGCTATTTTATATAGGATGCCATATTTAAAGCCACCTAGAGGATTTGGATGCTGTTAATGAGAATTAAAATCAAAATCCCTTATGCAACATTGAAACTGTCAGCCATAAAGTCCGTAGATGTAGAAACAAGGACCCAGATTTCACCAGATCCCCACTCAGTGCAACAGAGAGGGGATCTGTCAGGGAGCCGATTACAGCTTCCTGGTTGTGTGCATAGTTCTTACATGGAGACTGCTCTAATCTATGCTGATCTTCCAGGAACCATCCACCATCTGGAAATAGTCAGAGATCAGCACACTTCAGCTGCACCCCAACACACTTCTTATACATCCTCATGCAGTGTTTGGGGGGGGGCAATGGCCTAGAAGTAGGCCACACCAGTCCTGTGCCAAGTGAGGACTCCCCTATTCCTGAGATATTGTCAAAAGAAGGTGTTTCTCTTCCCTGTGTGCCACCAGAGCACAGGATAGAATCTGACCAACAGATTGAATCCCCTCAGAATGATTTTCTTACGTTTCAATTGACCTTTCCAGATTTTTCAGGCTCTCCCAATCTTTATGTAGTTGATCCAATTTCTCTACAGTCTTTTCCACCAGATAAGCAGCCTGGCTTTTCCCACAAAGAAATGAGACCCCGAATTCTACATCTTTGGTTCGTTAGTAAGTCTAAGAATTTACACTATCAAGCCATTATGTCCAGACAAATTCATGATTTGTAACTTGGCTTTCAGTGCACAGTTGATGATTTGCAGCGTGTCCAATGATATGGAAGCATAAATGTGCAAGATCACAACATTCTGTTGTTATCCTAAGAGGCTATTTAAAAATATATATATAATATAAACAAAATCAACCATCTTCTCATATTTTGTCTCAGGTTAGTCAGATAAAAAGCACTATTGTCGTATAAAAATAAAGTTTAGTCCCTTTGCATAAAAAATATCCTGCATGATTGAATGACTCGTTGTTGAATTTGTTTTGTTTTAGCAATGAGTAAATAATGTATTTATGCTGAAACTTCAGGTAGACACACTGCTTTCAAAACTCACAAGTATTCCCTTCAGGCACTTGGCTACCATTTTTTTTTTATTATTATTATTATTTTTTTTACTAGTTTTTTGGTTTCTCAGTTTGTACACTCTGGCATTTCTTCCTTAGAATGTTCTTGGCAGAGCTTCTGGTGTTTTCACCCTTTTATTGTAGACAGAATGATGGGATTGAAACCCCTGGTGCTTCATTCACTCAGTTTGATATAGAATGATTGTAAAGGGTGGTAGATATAAATAATACATGTCAAATATAGGTTTTGCATAATCAGGTGTATAATTTATAGATATGTTATCCTTAAATGAGAGTAATCAAGAGTGTAGTTCAGTGCATCATTAAAATAACTACTGTAGATTTAATAATACTGCACATCAGCTGAGAATATGATATTTTTCCCCGTTAAGGCCCTGAACTATATGCTGCTAATGAGAACTTCTTTAATGAGTTCACATTTGCAGTGCAGTGGCGAATGACTGACTATAGCAGAAATATTCACAAGATGTCAATTTTCTTCTTGACCTTTCAGATTTTCACCAGAAGAACAGTTAGAAATATGTTCATGATTCTAAGATACGGTGAAAAAGAAGCAGCTATTGTGTGATACTGTCAGATAATACTGGTAGTTAGCACTATTGCTGATAGCAAGAGTATCCTTCACATCTTCCATTCATATCTTTGTCTGTTCATTGTATTCTCAGAATAAAGGAATTCATTTTAGCATTCCTTGACTCCTCGACAGATCCATTATATTAGCTCACATAATAAAAATACATTAAAAAGTTAATGGTCTATCACAACCAGCAAAAGTGAGGAAATTCATAGTTAAGCCAGAAATCTACTACCTGTTTTTTAATATCTAAAGATAAAGGAGCACCTTCAAGATATTGTTTAGGATCATGGAGAACAGAATAGAAGATTTTTTTCCCATTAATTGGGATGCTGTGTATTTTCTTTTCTGTTTTATGTCTGAATCTTATTTAACTTCTTTGGATTTATAGATTATATTTTTTTAACTAATTCAAATTCAAGCTTTGTGATTCAAAGCATGTGATTACCTTGCTGTAGAAAGAGAAAGTGCTACCCCAACGAAAGCCATAACAAACCTGACCATAGTCAAGTGATATTATCTGGCTCCATGCTCTCTCCATTAAATGCTAAAACCAATAATGGGGAATAAGAAGAGGTAAGAAAGGACCAGACTCAACAGGGGTAGTGCTGCACATTGCTACCTCTCTGGGACCAGACAGAAACAGAGCACTGCATGGTGGAGGCTTTATGTATTTGTGGGGGTATATCCTGAGATGTATGGGAAGCAGAGCAGTGGAACAACCTGTCTGTGTGGCATGACTTTTTAAACTACAGATGGAGTTCCTACCACAGGAATTTACAACTGCAGGTTGGAAATTCATGAGATAACTAATACTAGTAAGGCCAGATCTTTGAGGTGGATTTGCTCCTATGAGTGCAGGGCCTAAAGTTGTCCCTGATCCTTGCATGCGATGGATGCCCAGTTTAGACTCATTGTATCCTTCTGTCAAGCCACCTGTGTATATGTGCTAGGGCCCTTTATCAGTCGTGCTCTTTAGTGTTTTAAGAGCTGTTTTAGCACAGGCAATCATCTTTGATGCTAATAAGATACGTTTTTAGGAGTAGGTGCCTATGTCCGAAGGTCTGTATCTATCCTTATAGATACAAGAAAACACACTGATAGTAAACAAAACCAATGAACTCAGTAAAAATAAATACATATATCTCAGGAGCCAGAGAACTAAACTGAACAGTAAAACCAAACAATAAATAAAGAAGTTTTGAGTGAATGCGTGCCCCAGAGAAGCTACAGAGTGTAGCAATCACTGTCTATCTTAGTAAAATACAGTCTTGCAGCTTTCAAATCATTAAGAAAAACCAAGACAGGAAGACCTGTTGCAGGAGAAAGACAGTGTTAAAAGGTCAGGTTCGTCCATGTTTAGCCACAGTGGCTGCAGGAGTTTTTAACCGAGTGCTGAATCTGCCTGAAAAAATATGACCAGGGAAAAAGCCATCTGGCCAGCAATAACATTAACCAATGGCAGAGCAGGGAGGTGCAACTGTCTGCCTGAGTGAATTCATTCGCTGGCAATATATGCTCATTAACATTTAAAACATTCGATGTGAATTCTGTCCTTGGTCCTAAGTCTTGCAAAGCTCAGCGTCAGTAGTGCTGGATAGTCCTGTTCATGCCATTGTTGTGAATGCAGCCACACTCAGATGGCTGGAACAGCTGTTGCCTTTTGTTTTCAATTAGTTTTAAAAGGAGCGAAGTATGTATTCATTTTAATGGCAACACAAGGTATGGTAGTTGGTAATATGGTTTGCTTTGGAAGTGCAGCACCCGAGGGGCTGCAGCGAGCAGCTGTGTGCTCTCTGGGAAGCAAATGAATTTGTTTTGGGGAGTTCAGTAGCATAATTACTTAGCAGTAAATGCACTGAAGACCAGTTTCATTTCACATTCATAACAAGTTATGTTGTCACTTGGACTAAGATATGAGCCAAATGTAAGCAGCCTCTACACTCATATCATTTGACTTCTTCTGAGGATGAAGTGGGCACCAGTTTATTCTATGATCTCTGAGAAGATCTGATACTCTCTCATGTAAGAATAATGCTCAGGGTAACATTTTGTTAAAAGAGATTATGCCCCATCTCTCCTCTATCTTCCTTTCAGTTCCCCCCTCGCCTCCCTCCCTCCCTCCAGCATCCTTATTTTCAGCGTCACCAGCTTCCATGCTGATGTCCTGTCTGACATTCTTAACTTCGGCTCATCACTTTGACCTTCAACTCTGGATCAGATCCCCTACTCACACGGGCCCAATTCTGCCAGGTTTACTCACACAGAGTAGTTTGCTCCATGAAAGTAGTCCCACTGAAATGAGTGGAATCACCTTTGTATATGCCTTGTCTTTTTTCCAGGTAAACAGGACTTGTGTTCATTTTGTAAATGAAAATAATAGGATAGGAAATATCTTGAGTTTTGGTCACTAACTTTTTTCCAGTGAGAAAGTTTCTAATGTTTTCTAAACCTTTGATCATTTTTCTTTCTCTCCTCTGGATTCCCTCAAACATGTCTGTGTCTTTGCTAAAGTATGGTAGCCAAAACTGGACAATTGGAGAGCTTTGCCAGTAATGGCTATGAAAGTTTACTTTGTGTGTTTGATTCCAGCATCAGAAAGAGCACAGATGAAAGAAAGAGGAGGGATCAGCATATACTGTGAAACAGAGTAAGCAGGAGTAAATAGTTTGAGCTGCTGCTGGATGGACTTAGGGTCACACACACCTGCTGTCTCAGTGTCACTTCCTGCCTGATGGAATGCCATTAGTACTGAATACGTATCTGATTAGAACTCTTTTCCCCAGCAGGCGCTTAGGATGACATCTCCTGCTGCTGTTCTGCACTGAGGGTCACAAGCTTTTCAGTCATCACTTGGTTTCAGGATAAAGAAATTGTAAAGCATTGCTCAGGTTTGTTGCCCCTATTTGCAGGTTTTAATGCTAGCAAGCTGACATCAACCGAAGGCAAAGAGAGGACCCTTTTAATACACTGTTGTATTGGTTGGAACCTCAAGAAATATTTTCTTTGTCAAATACTTCTTTTCTTCAGTTACTGTTTCCTTCTGGTTCTCTCACAAGTACCCAGTCTGCTGTCAGATTTTCCCCTTCCCTAGATGATTTGAATCATTATAAAAATAAGATAGTTTCCAAAATATGAGTACCGTCTTCTATCTGGGATTAAAGTCAATGAGGCTGAATGATCCACTGAATGATCCTAATAACACAGGTACTGCTTTTCCCATTTAAAACCTAGTCATTTTCTGAGTTTTTGTGGTCGTAATGGCTGGAATAAAGGAAATGTTGCTTGATTGGCTCTTAGTCCTTGCTATCTTGCTGGTATTAGGCAGTGTTAATGTGCCAAGTTGAGGAAAATATACAACATGATAATGGGGATGGGAGGGGAAGTAAAAAAAGATTAGAGAGTGGGGTGCACTCACGGTGCTAAGGTCATAACATAATTTGAGCAATTGTTCTGTTTTATGATATTGGCAATGTCACCATTCATCATACACAACAGAACAGAAAAAAGGCAAGTTTTATACACCATGGCATCTTCTAAAGACAAATTATTCTAACATGATTTACTCAGTAAGTAAGCGAATGTTTCCTGAATGCTGCAAACTAAAAGAGGGAGTTATTCCTCTGCTGTTCTGATATTAAATAAGCTCTAATGCTATTGACCACATTGTATCAGGTAAAAGAAAGAAAGATGTCTAATTCCTTCTCTGTCCAGGTAACACATTGAACCCTGAAGCCACTGCTCATTATTTACTCAAGCCTTACTCAAGAAAATCTACCATCAACCAGTGAGTGTTCTGCCTAATGGAAAAGGAAGTATAAACTAAGCAGTGGCTCAGTTTGGCTCATTAATTATAATTTCTATTTGGAGGATGAAACGCAGCTTCATGTTGCTGATGATCACTCCTAGGTATGTGACAAAAGTATCAAAGCAAGAACCTTCAAAATGTTCACTTCACCTCTAAAATAGTCTGTTGTGTCTAGATATTTCAAGTTTCAAGATAATCAGAGCTGCTGTATGTCCCAGAAGACTTATAAACAAAGGGTGATGAGGAAGGATGAATGGGAATTTTGAATGTTCTTGTCTCCATTGATTCTACAGTGGGTCAATGAACAATATTAACATTTTTTCTCTTTTAAACCAACAGTGAGAGACTGTTTTAGATTAATTGAAGCACTTACAATTTTCAATTATCTAATGGTGGAAGAATTTGTTTTGCTTAATTTTGAATCTGTTTGAACACCACAGGTTCCAGTGTTTAACTTGAACATATGTGGAAAGAAATTGAGCAAAAATGAACAGAGAACAGAAGCATCTGATGATCCTAAAAAAATACATTTGGTATAGGTTTAAAATATCAACCAAGTATCAATTTAGTGCAGATTAACATTATTAGAAGATTTGTCTTCACCTTTCTCATTTCTTTCTTATGTTCTCTGTTCACCTTCCACCTACTTGAATTTTTTTCTTCCATTATATCCCACCTCCTTCCGCCTTCTCACTTGATCCCATTTGATTTTCCTCTGTTTTCCTTTACTACAAGGTTGTGGTCAGGTTATAAACAACCCCCCTCTTCAGATAGTTTTTTATTTTGTTTTAAAGAGTTTGTCCTAGCCCTATTTTAAAGCAGTTTTAGCCACTGTCAGCAGAATGCTTTCCAGATGAGAAGGCTGCTCCCAAACCTTACTTTTTAAGGGGTCAAGGAGCATTTGGAGAGAAATTGGTTAATTTGGAGACATATGATAGTCCTCTTTCTGGCTTAATTTATTCCAGTGTTAATCAGGTTCTTTACTGCCTTTAGGATTCAGGGATAGGTCAACACTGTATGCTCTTTACAAGTACATGGGCAACTTGATAGGATTAGAACTGAAGATGTGCTAATCCAAAGGTCAGAGCTCCAGTAGCAGAGAGATACTATAGGATTATCTCAGTACACTCATGTAGCTGGTGTCAAACTATCAATCACTGCATCAGATATTGGCACACACAAAAATTGGAGCCGAATTCAGTTTTTGTTAAATGTAAGATACTAGGTCATTTAAAATGCTGTGTTTGATAGGAATTGAAGTAACTGTTTTTTAACAACGAGGCTGGCAGTTGATGCCAATTGTTTTCTTTAATTTTTTGCTTAAAGCTAATTGAATTGTATCATTAATTCCTAAAGGTTCAAGAACATATCAGTAAATGTACCAATTCTTTATTGCTTCATATTGCAAATAAGTCTGTAATGAATTCAAAGGCTTAAAACCTCACTTCAAATGGGTAAGCATACTGTACTTAGTTTGCTGCAAGTGTAATGATTACTTGGAATATATTTATCAATAGTAATGTAATACTGTGCTGCTTCAATTCTTAATTTCACCTTATTCAATTCATCTTACTTTCAATAAATCAACCACTAATGATGATAATTAGTATATGACATAAAGAGATCTATTAAAGTATTTCTGCATGTTAAATCTTTTCTTTTTTATATTTTCTCTTAAAAACTGCAAAATCTTTCTGGTGAGAGATGAAAAATTAACAGCTCTAGTCACTGAAGTATTCTCTATATATTCATATAAAACATTAAGATTAAGGTAAGGTTTCAGTGGACATCAGTAGTATAATATCTAACTCTTGGTATAATATCTAAGTCTTTCATTAGCAGATCTCACAGTGCTTTACAAATGAGGCAGATATCATGGCATCTGGGGAAACTGAGGCACAGATAGGTGAAGACTGAATGTGACATTTTAAATATTTCATAATTAAGAAAAACATGGAAACCTATGAAAACTAGAGATCAGGTTAAGTTTACAAGGGATCCAAACGTTTGGAAGTATGACAGTTCACAGTGGAAGTAGCAAGGCTATCTTTATTGTATTGGAGAGATACCAGCTTTCTGTCCTCCTTTATGTGTAGAGTATTGTAAATGTGCACTTCGTATAATTGGTTTTATAGTTTGTTTCATACGTGTTTCCAACACTCAGTGTGATAGTCACCTGACCAGCTTTGGCTCTTTTCATAGTTTCTGAGGCTAGAAGAGACCATTGTGATCATAGTCTGACCACGTGTACAATGCAGGCCCTAGAACTTTCCCAAAATAATTTTGAGGATATCTTTTAGAAGAAGCATTCAATCTTGATTTTAAAATTGCCAGTGCTGGAGCGTCTGCCATGAACCTTGGCAATTGTTCCAATGGTTAATTACCCTCCCTGGGGAAAAAAACAAACCAATCCCTCCCCCCCATTATTTCTAGTTTCAATTTGTTTAGCTGCAATTTCCAGCCACTTGATCATATTATTTCATACTCTGCTAGATTGAAGAGCCCCTTATCAAATATATATTCCCCATGTAGGTGCTCACAGACTGTGATCAAGTCATACCTTAATCTTCTCTTTGGTAAATTAAATACTTTGGGTCTTTGAGTCTACTGCTATAAGGCATGTTTTCTAATCCTTGAATCGTTTTAATGGCGAGGTGTCCTCTTCATTATTTACTACTCCTCTAATGTTTGTCATCTTGTGACATTCCTTACTTGGGGGTTGGTTAGATGTCGTCTAATGTTCAGGGTTAATGCCTGTGACTGCAGAGAGGTTGTTGTAGGGTAGCCTGGGCCCTCCCACTCCACTGGGCTCCGACCCAGGACCCTTCGAGGGCTATCAGTGATCTGACAGCCGAGGCTGCTTAAGGCTGCCCTCCCTGGGCCACTTCCTATCTCTTGCTTGCAACCTCCTGTGATTATTCCAAAGTCACCATGCGGATTAAGGTGGTGTGAGGGGTGCTCGCTCACCACAAGGCATCTTCTGGTGGTGGCATGCAGCATGGCAGCATTCTTCCATGGGGAAATTGCCTTTGCCTGTTGAATGGCCCACCTTCCTGGGCTAGCTCAGTCCAAGGGCTTTCACCTTTAATTATTCTTTAATTTTAATTTTTCCTTTTATTCTTATTAATTGAATCATGTATCAGCTGCTCTATTATCTTGTCCCAGATCAATGGCACACTGACAGGCCTATAATTATCCAGACCATTCAGTTTACCCATTTTAAATATTGACATAACATTAGCTTTCTTCCAGTCTTCTGGAACTTCCCCCCTGTTCCAAGAGTTCTTGACAATTAGCATTAATGGTTCAGCAAGATCCTTAGCCAGCCCTTTTAAAACTACTGGGTGCAAGTTATCCAGATCTGCTGACTTTAACATGTCTAAATTTACTAGCTGCTGCTTAACATCCTCCCAGAATTACTGGTTGAATAAAAGAGTATTATCATATGATATGACTATATCATCTATATAATTCATACAAGTGCTTTAATTTTATAATCCAGAAAGGTCTGTTCATGGAGATATGCTAGCTCTTCAATAAACACATGTGTAATTAAGAAACCTTAGGACCTCTTCCCTTTGCAGTGCAGAATATGTCCTATGAATTGCTGTGTCTTTAGTATTCAACAGGAGTGGGCCCATAATGGGCAGCAGGAAATGATGGCCATCAGTGGCCTACTTATCTCATTAAGAATTTGTAAAATGTATTAATGGTATGGCATGTGACTACAAAGAAAGCTGTGAAGAGGCCCAACCTCTGTACATTTAACGTGAAGGCACTGAAATTTGTGTGGTGTCTGATAAAGTGAGACTATTGGCTATGGATGGATAAGTTTGAATGAGTTTCTGACTTTCTGAGGGTAATGTTATGGGGGCAGAGTTAATGAGAATTGGCTACTCTAACTCTGGATTTCCATACTTTTCTGTAATTGCTTCCTTTTCTGTTTTCTCAATTTTTAATGTGCTTTTTAAGCTATGTAGTCTAGAAAAGTAATATGCACTGATCCCGCTGTGTACTTGCAACCTTACCTTCATCTTAAAGTTTTTTGTATGTTTTAAACAACAACAACCAAATAGTAATAATAATGGGAGGATGGGGGGAGGCAAAGGACAGTCATGAAGGCCGTCCAATCTTATATCTTTTTGTTTTGTTTTCATGTAGATTTTTATTTACTCTCAATGCACCCTGCTAAAATTATCGTAATCATGTACACTGACTTTGGACGTGGGGGTTTAAGGGCCCCCCCTCCACACACACACTTAAAAATCTCCTCTGTAGTTATTAGATTAAGCTAAAAAGATAATAAAAATATTAAGAAAGCAAATGCTCAAACACAAAACAACTCCCCCCAAATCTCTTCAGTACTCAATGTCGTCATAATATCCAATGTTTGCTATTCAAATTTTAAAATCTGCATCTGAATACAAAGGAATTTTATTCACTACTTCATTGGCTTAGATTCATGCAAGAATTTCTAATACTTCAGTACTTCAAGAGTTTGAGGCAGATAAATTTCATTTTAAATGTCCCACTTCTCTCTCCCTTTCTTTGTCCACGAGGATTCAAGGATATTCTGTCACCATAACGATTTAAGGTAGGATTTCCCAAACTGTGCAGCATTGGACTAACTCTGTCCCACTTCAAGTAAATGGCAGTTAAACCTTTGTGTTTAAAGGGAGCAGTTAAGCCAATGCTGTGAACTTTTGAAGCTCAGTTCTGCACAGAAAAATGTAAATCCAGCATTCTGTTTTTATTGTGTGCCATAGATTAATCTCAACAAGGTCCCAACAGCCACGAGCACTCTAGGAAGCTGTTGGTTCCTGCTATAAACCCTAGGAAGTTCAAGTCCTATAAAGCTCCCCCTGGTGAACAAAATCCAGTGAGCTTTGAGAGGCTTCTTTGGATCTTAGGTGGGACTAATCTGTGGCCAGCCATATAACCCTTAGGTGACCTCTTGGGAGCCTCTCACATCTTTAGTGGTCTCCTCAGCCCCAAATTGGCTCTGACACCCAACAGTTAAGATTATGCTTGTCAGGTTAGATGAGGTGCTAAAAAGTCTATTAGAGCTGGGGAGAGGTCAGGGATGATCCTGATGAGTCTTAGAAAATTTGGGATGGGTGTTTAATGGGGAACCACAGTATGCATCATATGGCCTACTGACAAAAGGGGTCCAACAACCCTTCTAAATCTCAGTGAGAATTATTCTGTCCTATGGGCCTTCAGAGAGCCACAGTAAAGGGTGAGGAATGACCCATTCACCTTCTCCTCCCTCTCTGCATGAGTCCTGATTTCTCTCTAGTACCTAATATTCTGATTAAAAGAGGTTCTCTTTTATTTTGCTATTCTGTTCCCTCTCACCCCACAGCAATGTTTTAGTTCTTTCCCTTTAATTTCACACTCCATTGCCCTTGGTTTTTATTCTTCCTAAGTTGCTATCCATTCATCCCCTAAAACAACTTATGCTCATGCCCTTCACCCTGAAATTGTTCAAAACACTTGAAAACATGATTACTAGAGTGAAAAAATCTTAAACCACCTTTTCTTTGTTATGTGTCCTTCTACTTACTTTCGCAAAATGCTGTCTGAGGTTTAAAAGTCCTGAACTCTGAGTTAGAATAACAAAAAATCACAGTGCCTTCAAGAACTAAAAGCATCTATGATAATACTTTCTTACCTCTCTTGTTTCATATCTCTTTAGTTGATGCACATTCCAGCTTTACCCAGGTCACATGTGTTTACTACTGGAATCCATGCATTTATTACACCTTATTAAGTAAAGTGGTAGCCATTGGATTCTCAGTGTTTACCAATTATTACTGTGCGTGAAATACCACAGCTGTATTCTAAGCAAAGCGCTGATATTTCAGAAGGCCACTGTAGTAACTTGAAAAATATGAACACTTAAATAGTGTCCACAGTATAAAAGCACAGACAGTATAAGAGACATCTGTAGCTACCCAGTATTCCAGCATGTTATGACACTAAACCACAGCTCCCTGTAGAAATATGAGTTTGAGGACCATTGAACATTACATTTTCCCTGTGAATCACAATTGCATTCTTGTGTTCATCATTTCTCAGTGATCACAGTATTCCTTTGCTTCTGTTTATGACTTGTCTAAAGTAATTGCTTGCATACAATAGATGTAGAGAACACTTCCTGGGCAGATGAGAAATATAGTTTGTGAGAGGTTTAACGACATTCATATTTCCACAATCTATTTTTCTTAAGATGCATTGGTGTGGTTAATTTACATATGCTGTATTTTTACTGTTAAATTTGGAATATACTTCTGGAAAGATATGAGCTTAAGATGCTGTGTGGGAATGTACTAAAGATGGTAAACCATGCACATGCACCCTGAGGAGACCACTCAAGGCCTTACACTTTACTCTGTCACATGACATGAAACACACCAGTGTCTGTGAGAGGAAGGAGAGGTCCTTTAATTGCAATATTGAAGAAGTGGAGGGTGAGGTTGAGATGGCAGGCAATGATTCAGAGAAAACTAGTCTGGCTGAGTCAGAGGATTCATTGTCCGTTACAGACTGACTAAGGATGCAATGCTGCTTACAGTGCTGGTTTCAGTTAACTTAATGGTATCTATGTCACCTATAGCCCTGATTCAAAGCCCACCCCACAAGTGACACCAACACACATTTCTTCTGCCTGCCAAGGCCTTAAATTATGTGACTCTGAAACAATAGCAAGGGGAAGGAAAGATAATCTAAACTGGATAATAAAGCAACCTACAGTAACTCACAATTAAGACACATTTATTTATTTGTTTAAATTGCTATAGTAACCTCAGGAACAATCAAGATATTTTCCTATGCGCTGTACAGTTTTTACCCCAAAGAGCTTAATTTGTTCCTTTCCTTGACAACACATACCGCTTCAACATTATTGCTTTAGTTGGAGGCCAAACAGACACAGAGAGAAACCCTCTGGCACACTTTTCAGCACTAGTACAATGCCAGGTAATCATCTTGAACCTCTTTCTTTCTCTCCTATAGTTCATTTTCATTACTGTTCTATTGACTGATATTTGGATGGTTTTCCTGAGCATGAGATTCATTTTCACAGAAGTGGGTGGCAGTGATCTTAGGTTTTTAATCAGTTCATTGTATTTATTTCAACCCACTTTAATAAGGTATGCATGTGGGGACTTGGTTGGAGACAAATTGGGCTAGCTCTCCCTCAATTTATGCTACTGCTGCAAATCAATGCAAATTTGCTGCTACATAACAGTTTATCTTATATCATAACTGTTCAAGCTGTGTTGCTTAGTTGTGATTGTCACAAAAGTCACTTTTTGTTTCTGTTTCCTGAGTAGATGAACTTAGTTGATTATTAAGCTGCTTGAATCACTATTCACAAAAAGAAAATTTTAAATGTTTTCCATAAGTATTTGAGTGCACAAGTGAGAGACTATTCAATAGTGTGAAATTTCATGGAAACAACACAAAAGGGACAAAAATACAGTGGACACAAATCTGTGTAAATATTTTGAAGCTTTTGTCCATTTATGCCCAAGAACAATATTAAATATGTTGCTCATTGGCAACAAGGAGAAAAAATTGCAAATTTGCATTGACATCAAATCTTAAATCTACTATTGATGCAGGAGTTAGAGCTCATCCGTCAATATTTATTGACAGTGTTGAAATCACTGTCCATAGTAATGATTAAAGAAGTTAGCTATCACTGTCCCGATTCTTCTTTGATCTTTGCTTTACAAATATAATAAAAGTACAAATATGCAAATAGATTATTTCTAAAATTTAAGATGCATAGATTAATCTAAGAGAATATCCACTTTATACAAGTTTTTTCCTGAAGCTGCTTCATCAGTTCATTTTAATAATGCCATAGCAGGCAATCAATGTGTTGTCTCCATGTTAATGGATATGAAACTTGTCCCACCTCCAAAACACGTAGATAAGGCTTTATGGTCTAGGATTTATTGTGAAAATTGCAGTAAAAAGTATTGATGTTCCCATCAGTTTGGGTCTCAGCCTATAATTAATAGCTTGTTTCCTTCCTTTTAAATGGAGGCAATCAAGTTCTAAGCTAATTAGGTATGGGAAAGCCATAAATTACATTTCAAGTTAAGAGAAAAATTTGGCTTTGAAACAAATGACATTCAGAAGTTTTAAAAAGAAAATACATTAATGAAACTTGATGTGACATTTAGAAACCCTCATTTTTTAGGACATAAAATATATTGTTTATTTTTTTCTAAAACCAATATTATATTGTAGAAGCCATGATTCAACTGTGGTCAGAGCTGTCTTTAACTGCAGCAGTCTCTTGGGAAGCACAGCTAACAGTTACAGTGAATTCTCTTTTATAATCCCATGTACACAGGTTAGGGGCTCCATGAGCAATGTATTTGCTGCAGCTGCAAAACTTTAATATTTCAGTATATTGTCAAGCAGGATGTTTTGTTAGTATGTTGTGGTCAGCATTAATTAATTAACTTTTCAATTTCTAGCAGGAGTATTAGCAAACCAGTAATTTATTTCTTTTCTTGTTGTGTTTATTGATCAGTTCTTTGCTTCCTTACAGAAGGATGTTCTTTGTTTTTGTTTAAATGATTCAACAGATATTAAAGGTGAACTGTGAAGCAAAAATATGTCTTCCTAAACTTTTTTAAATGCCCCTTAAAATCATGAACAATTAGATTCTTTTTTTATGTTTTCATTCCAGCAGCACCTAGAGTCTCCAATCACGATTGGGTCTCCATTGTGCTACGCTTTGTATATAGGCATAATCAGAGACAGGCTTTGCTCCAAAGAGTTGGCAATCTAAATAGAGAAGATATGGGTAGGTGGGTGGAAACTGAGGCAAAAAGAGGTGAAATGTCTTGCCCAAGGTCTCATAGTAGCAAAGCTGGGACTTGAATCCACATTTCCTGATTCCCACTCCTGTGCCCTATCAAACAGACATATTGCATCTCTGAGATCCTTGGCAAGAATTCTGGAGTACCTGAATAGAAATGGCGCACACAGCTGTAATCTAAGACTTTTGCTTCCCTACAGTTGCAGGGAAGGAGAGTTGAAATGCAGGTTCCTGCTTCACTTTACATCATTGTTCATGTCTTCAGAAAAAGGAAATAATTCTTCCAGCAAAGAGAGAGAAGTAATCAAAATGAATCTGGTACAAATTATTTTTATGATGTATTTATGTTCCATAAACAAGCTACAAGGGGAAGTGTGGACATAAAAGATATGACAGCACAGAAATGGTAGCAGAAGATCATACGGAAGTGATGAATTAATGGAATGGATCACATGGAAAATGGATTGGGGGAACAGCACAGCATCAGAGAGAGCCAAAGACTGGCCAATGGCATTTTCAGGCGAGAAAATAGCAAATGATGTCAGTCTCTCATTGGCCATCGTCGCTCAAAGAAATGTTTTAATTTGCAATGGTACATTAAATGGTAGCAGAAGATCATACGGAAGTGATGAATTAATGGAATGGATCACATGGAAAATGGATTGGGGGAACAAGTATAGACTTTTGGTGTAGAGGGTGAGGGATGGACCAAATAATGGATTTTTGGTAGGTCAGTGGGAATCAGGATAAAGGAATATATTGTATAAAAGAGAAAAATGGAGAAGAGAAAGGGGCTAAAATGGATAGCGAGCAGAAATAATGGTTTTAAGAAAAGCAATAAGTGGATCCTTTTGGGACCATGGGGTAGAGAGAGGAGGGAAGGAATGAGGGAAATATTTGGAATAGGAAAGAACAATATGAAGTGTGTGTAGTTTTGTTTTGATTTTTTAAAAGAGAGTAAGAATGAGAGAACATAGAGGAAAAGTGCCACAGGAATACAAGGACAGGGATGTGAGTGAGTGAGTGAGAGCAGTATGTATCTGGCTTTAAAATTAGGTTTATAATGCAGAGCAACTTTCACCTCCTCATAGTGTTAGTGGATGGTTGTTTATGTGTTTATGTATTGTCACAACCTGGTCCAGTCCCCCTGTCTGATTGGACATGAGTCTATGGGGGGTAGAACCAATCAGTGAATTGCATTTGCTTTCTGTTCCTAGCATTGAGTCTCTAAGGCACATTCCCAGTTACAGAAGTTGTTGGGATGCGGGACTCTGAAACCCAGTCACCTTAGTCCCCAAAGTCAGTGCCTCAGTCTCCCAAGCCTTCTGAGTCCACTATGCTGTGGGCATTCAGAGCTGCTTGATGAACCCCCTTCAAGTACAACATGGTTGGCAAGCAAGGAACCCAGGTTTAGCAAAGCAATTTGATAATCAGAGGCACTTTTACTCTTAAGACGATACTGGAGTATTTTAGATCTTTGGAAAATAACAAACAGTTCCGTGAAGCCTCCCAACCTAGTTAGATTTCATCCTTACTGGGAGACTGAGGTCTGGTCCATGTTCCCTCTTGCCTTCTCTCTCTCCAACCTGGTCTTCTGGCAGTGTGGTGGTAGATGGTGCTCCTTCTCAGAGAGCACCCATGACCCCTTAAATACTGTCTTTGTTCTTGTTTTGCCATGTGCCTAGACTGCGAAATTCCAAACCTTAGCCAGTTGAGTCTCATGTGAGGAAAACCATTGTCTCCTGAGGTGAAACTAGGCATTGAGAGTCATTCACAACTGATATTCCTTAATGGTTTCTCATTGATAGTTCTCTCTGAGGCGTCTCACAACCTTCCTAGGCTGGTCAATGTCTGGAATAGACTAGTCTTCTCAAAGTCAGGCTGTCCTTTCAACACACAACAAAAAAATGGTAGTTATCACATAAAATGGAAGACACAATACAAAGTTGAGTTCACAAAACAAAATGGAGTTTATGATTTCATACAACCAGATCTCCCCTGCCCCCTTTTCAGTTATACGTTGTACATTGATTAACCAGTCTAGAAACTTTATTTATTTTGAGGTGGCGGATGAGTTACGAATGAAGAAAACAAGTCCCCAAAGAACTAAAGGGGTGTGTGTGTGTGTGTGTTTCACTTCATATGCTACTCCATTTCCTTATTCATGGAAGGATAACAAATACTTTTCTTCCCTACTGACTTTCTCAGATTTCTGTTTTCCCCCCTCAGGGTCATGAGCCATTGTTGCTTGATTTTTGTGTGCTGCTTTTTGGTTGCTGTTCAGTTCTCTCTGGCTCCATAAACACCTACTCTATATAGAGGCAGTGTAAACCTGTCCGTGTCTCGCTCTCTCTTAGTTTGCTTAAACTAATAAGAAGTATGCTGTAACAAAATGCCCCCCACCCCATTTACATAAGTTATATAATAAATAAAGCAGTATTGTATTGAAAAGAACAAAAATTTCTTTGCAGGTCATAAATCATTGTATAAGAAGCCATAGATGATAGTGTACATCTCAGAGACTGAAAAATCTTGTATAAGTCTTGTTCCTCTGTCCTGACAAGTTGATGGGAGTATTCAGATTAGTTAAACACTATAGGGGCAAGACTCCACCTAGACATATCTAGAGTATGTCCAGCTCTGATTTAAATTCTGTGCAACTCCTGTGAGATTCTCAGTTTCAAAAAAGCACGTGTAATCTAAGAGCTCTAGAAAATGAGGTTACTGATGTTGCCATGCACTATTCTGAGTTTTTTTATTAAACTTTTTATAGGACAAGATCAAATTAAAGTCCAAGTTTTGTGAAATTATTATTTAAACCTGAATCTATATTTCAAGCATCTAAGTGAAAATGAGTTACATATGCTGATTCCTACTTTTTTTCATTGAAGATCAGAAATGTGCTACTTTCAACTTTATGCCTTCGCAATAAAACAAAGAATTCAGATTTCATGTGCCCAAACTTTCACAGCTATGCAATGAAAGAAAGAAATAATTTTGATGCATTACAAAGATGGAATATATTCCATTTTTAAGAACCAGAACCCAATGTAAAGTCATGTAGTGAAGCAGAAAATCTAAATACTGTTGCACAATAGTTTGTAGGCTATGATGATAAAATTCCTGATCGAGTTAATGGAGACAATCCAAAATATTTTCTGTGGTCAAATTTCCAACTACATAAATATAGTAATAAATTAGCAGTAAAGATATGCTTGAATAAAATTCTGTTTTTCCCCTCCAATCTCTTAAAATTAACACCAGATAAAATTTCTTGATATCTCACATCTTGTTGAGCTCTTTTAACCATGGAAAAATTCACAGTATTTAAAAACAATAAATGTGTGCAATATTATCCAATATAAGCTCTTTTTTAATATGTGGACATTCTAGCAGTGATATAAAGCGTGCCCTTTAGTCCTTACTAATTGACACAATGCTGTTCTGCCCTTCATGTGTAATTTGATTTATTGATTTTTTTTTAACTCCTCTGTATTATTACATAACTCTGTAACCCAGTATGTAGATGGTGTATCATCCACATACTCTCTATGTACATTTTGTTCTTGCTCTCCTTTTTTAGTTTGAGTTGAATGCATCATGGAGAGTGCATTTTGAATTCACTCCTGCAGGTATATTCATGTCAGTCACACTCATGGAGAAGACAAAATATCATGTTACTTATGCAACCAAGTAACATCGCTCAAATATCCTATCTTCAATACTAAATATCCAGAGCAAACTGTTTATAGTCATAGTTGATCTGTCAAAGTAAGAAAATAAAACTATTCTGGAAAAAAAATTTGAGGAAATTGTAGTCTGCTTGATCCTATAAACAGAAAGAATCTAAATTCCTCAAAGTATTCTTTGAAAAATATTAGTTCAGCTATGATAAAGTGGTAGCATTTTAAGCCCTCTTTGTACTTTCCAAAGATGTAAATTACTACACAAGGTGCAAGTCATTGGAGATTTACAGCCATTGTATCAGTTAATCTTAATAATAATTCATACTGTAATTATAATTAACTATAGTTTAATATTTGCAATATTCTGTAAGAAAATCTATTTCTAAAAATAGATTGTATGTACTATAATGTTAGTATTTACAAAGGTTATAAAACTACATTAAAATATTAAGACTGTTAAGAATGCAAAGACAAGCACTCAATATTTTTCATGCAACCTTAATTCAGCTCTTTTGTGCTTATGCATTGTGATACAGTGTTTAATTTCCTTATAACATGCTAATTTTTTCCCATAGGACCCTTGATACTGCCATTTCCTAGCTTCTGAGTGCTTGACATTGTAACCTTAACTTACTTTAAAAAAAACACATTAAAAGAAATTTCCTGTATTTTTAAAAATGTAAAAATTGAGTAAAGAAAACTTTCCATGTGTGAATCCATATTAATGATTTCAGTAGAGCAGGGATCTTTTGATCAGTGTCAGTCCCCTACCACTTGAAGTAGCTGATAGCAGAAGAAGGCTGTTAACATCTATTTGGACATGCAACTCTTGCGGGATGGAGATACATGCTTTTCCAGTGTGTTTCACATTTATTTGCTAGTCAGGAAAAGAGTGATCAGACTCAGGAATAAAAGCCTTAATTCTTTGTTCTAGAGGGGTTTATGCTCTAGGGGTTACAGACCCTGCTGCTCTAATTTCCCCTTCCCCAGTCCCTGCTTCCACATCTCTCCCCACTGACACCTGTACATCCCCTGCTCCACTCCTATCCTCCCCGCTCAGATCCCACCTTCTGCCCCACCCACAGCTCTGGTTTATGGTTACTGCCACCTCCCCTCCCCAGCTCTTACCCCTGACTCCTCATCTCTTGTCCCCAACATTCTGTGTTCCTCAACCCCGTGCACTTGAGTTAGGTAGTTTCCTCCTTCCACTCCATGCTGACAACACAGGCACAGGACGGGCAGTACTGAGAACACAAAAGAGACATTCTCCTTGCTCTCACCGCTGGAGCCACAATATCCTGCAGTGTGCAGGAGAAGAAAGTATAGGGAGAGTTCTTCTCACCCCATGGGCTGGAGTATGCTCTGTGGAGATGGTGCTTGTGCAGTCCAGTCAGCAAAGCAGGAGTTGTGAGGGGATGGTAAGTGTGAGGGGATGCTAAGTGCAGACGGAACTTCTAAGAATGTAACTGCCACATTCTGACAAAGCTCTTCTGAGCTTGCGTGAACTGAGGGCTTTTTCTTGGTTTGGTTTTGTTTCGCTTTTGTTTTGTTTGTTTCAGAGCCTTGTAACTTGGCAAAATGTGAACAAGTTTTCATAAGGATGGCAAAAGATGCATCCCTGACATGACGGTAATGCCAATGCAAAATTTCAAGTCCCTCATGCAAAGCACAAAGGCTTTCGTGCTTCTCAACAAATCAGTTGTAAGAACTTTTTAATTTAGATGCAACAATGTATTTTTTCTCTAATATTGTTCTAAGAAATGGTGGAATTGGTTTAGCTGAAGCTTTCAAAAAGTTCAGCCTGAGGCAGACTGATAGGATTCTGGTTTTGTTTGTATTGTATACCCTTTTTGAATGACTTACTGGTCAGCATTTTTCTATCAAGACATTTGAAGCCCGCAATATCTCTTTGTGCTCAAGCTACTTTTAAAAGCTAGCTGTTACTCTATACGGCTATATGTCGTACAGATTTTCCTTCTCAGGTGAATTATGACTCCCCTGATGCCGCTGCCCAACCTTGGAGAGTAATATTAGGAGGCAGAGTTCATTTTTATGTGCTGCCAAAGGTTATCCAAAATTGAGCTTCCTGGAAATTGTGCGCACAGAGGTAGTATTGGCAAAATGCTATTCCTGTTAGAAACAAACACATTTTCATGCACCTTTGAAACATGTAATGATTGGTGTAAAGACAAGAAGAATTATCATGGCACAGGAGTGAATCATACACAATCATAGTCTCTTGAACAATTACTGGCAAGCAGACTAAAATCAAGTTATTCCTGTGTTTAAAAATTAAGGTTTGTGTTAAAGAATAAAAAGAGAAGGAACCATACCCATTAACAACAAAGATCATTTAGGATTAGGCACCAGTTGACAATATTAATAATGATAAATATTAAGGATAAATAATAATGATATTAAGGATGAGTTTGATGAAACAGAACCACTACTTTCACAGGCATGCAAACTTTACAAACAAAATTCCTTTCAAACTGAAACACAGCTGCCGTCTTCTCATCCTCTCCAGCAATTTATGGACCTAGTCTCTTGCTTACCAGGCTGAAAAGTTGTAAGCAAAATCCATGTGCTCATTTCCTCCGAGGAAAAGAGGGCCTTCTGTCACTCAATGGCAATCCTTCCAGATGATTAAGTCGTGATATTGGTTAGTGCTGCAGGGATTCTCTTCTGTCTGGGTTTATGCTATATTCATCACCATAGAAACTAACCAATATAGTATCTGGACCTCCATCCAGACCTCCTCAAGGGAAATGATTGTGACTGTGAATTAAAACTTTAAGGGATATAGTTGTTAAAGCAGAGGAAAAATGAAAGTGCTGTACAGAACAGGAACACTGAGAACATGCCGGGGTGAAACAGTGACAGATGAGGTAACATGGGGTCATGGAAACCAGAGATGGAAATGGAATATTATATGGTTTTAGACTATTGCCTTTAAGATTGAGCAATGTTCTGTCAGATGACTGTATCGATATTAGATTGATATTTCTCTTGTGCAGTGGACAGGAAAAGATAGAGATTGAACTGTGATATGACTGAGACCTCTATTTTAAAATGATTGTTTTCTTTTTCCTGTCCTTTTTTGTTTGAGGGTCAATCGTCACATGAAAATCATTCATAGCGTCATGACAGCTGAGTTTAAGTCTTGAGTTTTTGAACCGTGTGTGTATGTAATTCAGTATTTCATGTAGCCACAGTTGCCATAGCATTTCATGATGATATCTAGTTTTCAGTGTGAAATGCTCATTTTTAGTTACAATAGCAGCTATGTGACATGCTGTGACAACCTACCTCTTATGGTCACCATTTTTACAAAATTAGGATATTTTTACAACGTGAGGTATCATTTGAAAAGTCATGATTTGCTGAAACGCACTCTCCTGTTAAAATGTTTGTATCGCCATTGTATGTGGAGTTATGAGATATT
Organism: Mesoclemmys tuberculata; assembly: GCA_007922155.1. Lineage (NCBI taxonomy): Eukaryota > Metazoa > Chordata > Testudines > Chelidae > Mesoclemmys > Mesoclemmys tuberculata. The sequence goes on from ML675646.1 coordinate 15,502,737, forward strand.
GCTATTTGTTTGTTACTGAAACATTTTGTGGGTTTGGGAAATGCTCACAGACCAGTTCTTAAAAATAACAAAGGAACTCTGAACACAAACCTTATATGTCAAGCCTCACATACACAAAGGGTGAAGGCAAGAATTTGCAGTTCATATGAAAGACTGAATGAAGGGCACACAGGCTCTGCGGATGCCTAGCCCCACGACATAGCAAGGATTTTTCTAGCACTTGGAGGAGAGTATAAAATAAGGGACAGTGAAATCAGCAGGCCACATCTCCTCCCCCAACCAGCAACAAGATCATTCGGAAGAAGAAACATCACTGAACTGAGGGCAGTGCTCCTCACAGGAAAGGTGTTCTAGTTAGCACAGACTGCTGTAGGTTTTTGGGTAAGAGAAATTGTATTACTTCAAATGTGACATAACTTGATAAAGTTTAGGGATTACACTGCAATTTTATTCTTTTTGTAATCAGCTCCGATTTTCTATGCCGATACCACTTTTAATCACTTAAAATCCATCTTTCTGTAGATGATAAACTTACGTTTAACGTTGTATCTAAGGCCATGTGTTTTTAATTGAAGTTTGGAGAATCCACTCAGGTTACAAGTACTGGTGCATATTCATGCCCTCTGATGGAATGACAAAATAATTAATAAACTTAGTCTTGGGCAGTGTAAGACACACATTTCTGGGACGTAAGTCTGGGGCATGCAGTGTTGCCCTCTATGTAATTCAAGAGTAGCTAGGCACAGCCGTCTGGTATTTGTCTGGGGGTGACTTGCCTGGTGGCTGGGGCGAGTGGGCAGAGTGACAGCTCACACAGCAAAGCAGGGCATGTTGAACCTCAGACTGGTGAGGTAAGGGGGCTCTCTGATCCAACAGTCCATATGTCCCCTGGGGCATGTCACACATGTATATCCAGCTTCTAGTGTCAGCTGCAGTTTATCCATTAGATGCAGTGATCCCACTAGGGCCCTGGCTTGCAATTGACAGAGTGTTGCAGCAGCACGCCGCTCATTAGCAATTGTAGAATCAACGTCTAATTCTCGAAGTTAGTTTTAATATCCCTGCAGCAGCTGGCGATCACCATAGGAACCTCCATAGAATATATTAGTTTTTCATGGACTAACTTTGTTAGACTCCCCTACATATATAGGGGAATATATATATATAGGGGAATAAATTCCTAGGAAAATGTATTATTGCTGATCACTTTTGTCCTAATTATTCTTCTGCGACAGCCAAACGTGTTATCAAGGGTCTCAGCATTTACTTGGCACCTCTCACAGCTAAGCTGACTGAATAATAGCAACAGTACCAGATGTTCCTTGCTGTAATAGACTTATGAGCCAGCAGGCCACAGTGGCAAGGCAGGGATAGAAGCTCTCTTATTTAAAAAAGAAACCTTGTGGTTTATTAAAATCTCAGGAGGGTTTAACTAACCCTTTGTCAGCGTTTGACTTCCCCAATAGCACTTCTAAATAAGACCATCATTAGAGGTTACTAAAATAGACATTAGAAATAGAAAATAAGATTCTTGGCAGCCATTCCACTTTAGTGGTGACTGAAACAAAAATAAAGCAAAAGAAGTGAATGATCGATATGTTGAGAAAGATGGTAAGGCATCCCTTCATTCTTTCTGTCCAGCTAACAGTATTTTCCTACAGCTGACGAAGACTCATAAGACTGAAATGTCTTCTTCAGTATGTTTTCTGTTTAATTGTTGTTATTTCTGCGGTGGTAGTTTTTTTTTCTCCTTCACACATGCATTAATGAATTTTAATGCTCACAGAAGTGAGGAACTAGCATCACTAGCCAAGAACAGTGTGAGCGGAGGCGTGCAGGTATCCCGTGCTGCTCTGTAAGGTGTTTTGGGGATGTGCATAAGTGAGGTCTAGGAGGTGACAATGAAGCTCTTTCACTAGTGGCCCTCAGGCCTTATTTAAATTTGGATCCCAAAAGGGGAAATTCTGGTGACTAAAAACAACTTTGTCACCAAGGTGCCAACTTTGTTCTTTTATTGTATAGTTTACGCCATCTACCATAGTAGACTCAGCTGAAGTATGGGCGACGATACCTAATCCAAACGTGCAGGATTTAAAGGATCTTTGAACCGAGCAGGGGAAGATTAAACTAATTGTGCACTCTCAGCCTCTGCCAAAAGTCCTGAAGATATTGCAGCTGATGAGCCATCTGCCTCTCACCCAAGTGGGCAGGGGCAAAGAACAGAGGGTAGGAAAGAAAATGGATGAAGAAGAGAAGTGTGGAAGGAGCAGAGAAGAGGAAATTGGGGTGAGGGAATAAAAGAGTTCAGATGGAGGATTAAGGGGTATGTGTAGAGAGTCTGTGGAAATGAGTGGACATGGAAGGGAGAAAATGGATACAAGGGGATGTGAGGAAAGAATGAGAAGAGTTGGTAAGAGGAAAGCCTCATAAAATTGGGATCACAGAGATAGCCTAGTTAAGGATTAAAGGCAAGGTAAAACTAGGATCAGGAGAAGAATCAGGTCAGGTTTGGAAGGAGCAGAGTGATTTTAAATGGTTCGGAAAAGACTGACTAGGAATGAACTTCAGATAGCTGCTTCTACCCCCTGCCCTTCCAGAGCTCAACCATTGAAATACCATTTTTGTGATATGCTTGTAAAAATTACATTGATTTGTCAATTGAATTCACAATTGGTTTCACGAGTTATTTAGAATAGATGGTGTATTTATGAATGGGTTCTATGTAATTGGTTTGCACATGAATCTCATTGGTATGGAGAAAAATTGTGTTTGTATATGGTAATTTTCATACATGATGCATTCATTCAATCAATAACAATGGGAGCACACAGCCATTTCCAAAGGTTTAATGTTCATTGGAGGTAGCTGATAGATTGTGAGGATGTCAAAGATCATTAACTCCATCTGGTCATCATTTGTCCAGGAAATGCCCTGTACAGAGGTCATTTTTATAATCAGAATCACGTTTACAATAAAGAGTGATGAGAGGGTGAATAGGGAAGGTGCACTGTTGTGTCTTTCTATGGAATTAAATTATATTTGGATCATATTTACTAAATGAAGAGCTAACAAAATATTCAGTGTCATTTTTTTAAAAGCTCAAATTATGCCTATTTTCTAGCTTCCACTAATGTGTATGAAATGATATTTTCATTACAGTTTTGGATTAAAGTTTTTCCACAGAAGTCCATGGAAATTGTGAGGCAGCTCTTCTTGATGTAGAATTTGAGTTGAGCTTGGTAAAAATCCAATAATTCAAGTCACATTTTTTCCTATTCTCTGACTGCTATACTGAGGAGGGTCACCAGAAGGTCTCCCTAACCAGAATGGAGGGGGCCTGGCATCCTGAAAATGGGTTGGAAGGGGCAGCAGGCCACTGGTCCTTCTTTGTCTCCATCCAAAAAGACAACTCTATGTTTACAGTATGGAGAGTGTACATGATCCAGGGATTAATGAAGGAAGGCAGATTTTATGGCACAGCTTGCTGCAGGATTTGGTGAGGGCCTAAGTAGCTTTAAATTATACAAATAAGCATCCAAACTTTGGAATGTTTACCCAGACAAAATGCCAAAAATTTTTTTATGGTTTCTGTCTCATCACTGTATTCACCAATAGTTTTGCTATACTGAGGTTGCTTTACTGTTTGCCTTTTAAAGGTAGTTTTGCCCTAACTTCACAACATTCAGCAGTCTAATAAATATAGATTGTTTTACATTTGCATCTTATAGGTTTTACACCATATATTAACTTTTCAGGAAGCCCCTGTCCATGAAGGATAATGATTTTGAATTTATATTAGTCTCCTAGTGTCAGAGGCAAGAGGCTAAGAGAGATTTCTTTTTACTGAAACTGTAGTGCTATGTTGAGAGCCACAAATATTTTCCTCAATAGGAAGACAGTTCTGCTGGTGCTGGGATTTTCATAATAGATTGACACTGATGATGAGAATTTAAATTGCTAAAAGTTCTGAAAATTAATCTAGAACATGGATCTTTGAATCTGTTCTGGAAATCATATGCAATACTTTGGGGGAAGTATTTTTGGCATACTCTTCAAAAGAGTTTCCAGTCATTCTGGTTTAAGTCATTCCAGGTATTCTTTAATCTCTCTTTGAAATGTATAGAATAAAAGTGTATTACTAATGTTTTAGTTAAAAGCTGTTTCTGAGAATTAGTTAAACTAACTGCTTAATTTATTTGTAACGAAAAGGGGCACTGAAAAGTTTTCTGAGGAAGTTATTAATCACATTGACTGTAAATATTTACTCTGAACATTACATGGATAGCACAATCTAGTGGCTAAGGCACAGGATGTGGGAGGTCAAGCAACAGGTTCTACTCCTAGCTCTACCACTGCTCTATTGTTTGACCTTATCAAGGCACTTCTCCTTTGTCTTCCTGCACTTTATCTTATCTCATCTCATCATAGCACAATGGCCTCTGATCCTGAATGGGGCTTTTAGGTGCTACTATAATACAAAACTAATGTGTGTCTTACGATGGAGAAAGCCCAGGTTAGAAGGCAGTTAGGGCATGTTGCATTTCTTCAGATATGGGGTTAAATGAGAAGCATAGGTTCCTTTAACTATGAAGCATGGTAGGGAGGTAGTGGTATTGACATTTTGTCAATGCATCTTTGGTATGCCCTATTAAAGATATTACCATAACGGTGCCTAAAAGTGTACAGCATGAATGAAGGATATAAATAGAGAAATGAGTAAACCAAAATGAACTTTTCTCCTGAGATCTGTTGAAAGTAATGCAAACTGCATTCTTTTTCCTTAACCTGCACTAACAACCATGAAAGTGTGAGTCATTTGAAGAGAAAAGGAAAGGTACCTAGGACCTCAGTAGCTTGGCAGAGGCTCTTGGGTTTCTAGAGTGCTCATGAACCCTTATATTTTTTTTATTAATTATTATTCGAATAAGATGTGTGGATCATTGAGTAGGGTAATAGACTGGGAATCATGAGGCGTGCATTCAATTCCTGATTCTACTTGTGACCTGCTATGTGACATTGGACAAGCCACTTCACTTCTCTTTGCCACTGTTTCTCCTGTCACCGTTAGTCTGTCTTGTCTATTTAGAATGGAAGCTCTTTGAGACTGTCTCTGATTAGGTACAGTGCCTAGCGCAATATGGATCTATGGTGAAATTCTGGCCCCATGGAATTCAATAGCAAAACTCCCATTGACTTGAGTAGAGCTAGGTTTTCACCCTGAGCTGAGGACTCTAGGTGTTATTCAATATAAATAATGAACTTTTATGGTGAAACATTGCATTCATTGATATTATTTTGGGCCAGTCTCCCAAAGTAAGTGGAGTAAGCCTCCTCTCCTGTGTCATTTTTAGACAAAGCAAAGGAGAGTGTAGAGTAAGGAACAATCCTGCATTAGTTGATGAGAGAGAGATTATATATTTTAATAGGACTTTTCCAGGCATGGTGGCAACCAGGGAGGGAATTGTGTGTTGTTGAGTCAGAATTTCTTCCAGGAGCTCATCCCGGGGCAGTGCAATTGCAAAATTTGCCCTATGTAAAGTCTCAATCTTGTCCATGGTAATTAATATAATTTATTTATACCTAAGACCATATCAAAGTTTCAGAATTGTTTTTTTCCTTCCTATCCTCGCTTTGTATTTACTCATGAATGTCTGTTTTTATTTATTACATTTTTAATAAGAGACTTATGTTTGAAAATATTTTAAATTATGCTAACATTATTTCATTCAAAAGACCTCCTGGTCTCTTAAAGAGTAGAGTGTACTGAAATATTGTGGGCCAGATCTTCAATTCGTATAAATCAACAGTTGACTTCAGTAGAGCTATTAGAGTTTACATGGTATGAGGATCTGGCTTCTTTTAACTATCTGAGACGACTATTTTTTTAACGTATGGATTTGATAGGGGTTACACAAGGGTGAGGAGTAAAATGCAAAAAAAAGCATTTTTCAACAGTATCAGAATAATGATTCCCCACCAGAACATCCTTAAGAATGTTTCCCTTCCCCTTCTCGACCTAAAAAACTGAAGTAAATGGGAGAGATCCTTATTCAATTTGACCAGCCAGGGCTTTCAGTTTTGTCCAAAACCTCAACAGGAGCATATTCTTCCCAAAACATCTTAATTTAGAGCAATTTTCAGTGTTTGAGCCAGTATCTCCTGGAGCCCAGAGTTGTGTTTATTATTATTATTGTTTAATTTATTTGTTAGCTATCCTGATAAGTAGTTTAGCTGGAGTAGATTTTGTGAAATCAAAGAAATCTGCTTCATAAAATTCAGCACATGCACAATCACACAATTTGGGAGGTGTTTGGGGGGGGAGGAGCGGTGGAGGGATTGGTGAGGGGGAGGCAGCAAGATGAAAGTTTAGAAGGGCTGAAGGATTTGTATAGTTATAAGGTTTAGAGTCTGACTATTAATACTAAGAGTAACAGTATTCCTTTTGGCTTCTGCATCCTCATTCTGCCTTTTTCCACCTTTCCTTGAAATCGATACAGACACCTGGCCTAAGGATTGGTTTGGAATAAGGCTGAAGAAATGGATGGCTAGTGCTCCTCCCATGAGAGAGAGATAGTGATCAGCAAGCTGTCAACCTCTGAGATTTGTGAGAAGGAGAGAAGAATAGAGAAATTGTTCAGCAATTGGAATCTAGTTCTTCCTAAGGCTGCTACACTTAAAAATTAGATCAATTTAGCTACACTGCTCAGGGCAATGAAAGAAATTATGCCCTGAATTCTGTAGTTAGGTCAATTTAACCCCAAGTGTAGATACAACTAGGTCAATGGAAGAATACTTCCATCAGCTTAGCTACTGCCTCTCAGAGAAGTGGATTAACTACATCAATGGAAAAACACCTTCCATCAATGTAGTAAGCATTCAAATCCCAGCACTACAACACTGTAGCTCCAGCACTGCTGTAGTGACTCTAGTGTAGATGTACCCTAAGTCTCTGCAATCTGTTAGCAGGGGATGCCAAAACTTGCAGTGTTTATGGAGATGTCTGCTGAGAAAATCCTCCACCTGGTGTTAACTTTAAATATAGCCTGGAGTAAGGAAACAGAGGCAGTAGTCAGATACGCTTACAGCTTCTCATTGAGGACCTTGCAAAACCACTCAGTTCAGGTTCCTCTCCTAATACGTTGACATTTAAATATTAACCAGATAGCACAATCCAGAATTACATAGATCCATAACAAGGCTCGTAAGGACTATCTGTTCATGACAGTGCCAACAGCTCGTTTGGAGAGTTTGAGCAGATTCACCATTTACAGTAGTAAAAATGAGCTCCTGTTCCACACTTCTCATCACCTTCATTCTCATTTTTTATTTCTGTCTTATGGTCTATCTATGTTATAATATTTGTGCTTAAAGACTTAGAGCCACATTTAGGGCTCATTATCATTATTATCAATAAAAACAAAATTCAGGCCAACTGCTTGGTCTCAGGCACTCACTTGCTTCAAAATCCCAGCTCCCTGCGAAGGCAGGATTGGCAGGCTACCTATATAAGTAGGGAGAGTTCATTTTACTAGGGGAAGGTATGATCTTAAAAGTATGGTACAAATAATTACAAGAGAGAAAGGGCAAATTTACAGGGACCTCCCTTTTGAAATCCTACCATTGAAGTGGCAAGTGCAGTTTATCCTTGCATAGGGAGCCAACACAAGGTCCACATGCTACTTAAATCACCCTTAAACCTCATTTTGTGGGCTCAAGTGTGACTTAAATGCTCCATAGGCCTTATGTTGGCCTTCTCCCCAGGAATGCATTTCACCCAAGGAGGGAGATGCCAATGTTACTTACGATTAAAATGGGTTATGGAGATCTTTAAGAGATTGTGGTTCAGCTGTACAGGAAATAAGAGGGTGTTAAATGTCCCTTTACTCCCTTGCACTGATATTCTCCACACCCTAAACCTGAGATATTCATATTGAACAGAGCTGGTCAAATACGTTATTGCCTGGAAACTAGGGTTTGCAATTAAGGCCCTTCTGAATCATAACTATGAGTGATGGATCCCTGTAATGGTTGATTTACAGGGACAGCATGAGTACAGGTATGTAAATATTTAATCTACTACCCACAAGCCTCTGATTGCCCTGTGTTGTTGTTTATAGTATAGACTATCATAAGCCTAATTTATCATAAGACTATCATAAGCTAATTTACATGGGTGTAAATCAGTTACTATGGATTTATCCCAATGAAAACTAGACCAGGATTTGACCCCAAATCTATTAGCTCTTCCATTTCCTTTTTATCCTTGTTCCTTAAGATACAATTGTTCAACATAGCTCTTTGCCAGTTGCTACAGCCTTTCATACTATGTACATCATCTTTCATTTCTTTGCTGTGTATACTTTTCCTATTGATTTCCTGATGATTTCCCTATTGTTACTAGGTAAAGTAATTACCAGAAAAAGCTTCTGAGTTGATTCTAGTTCATTTTCCCCTCTAATTTCTGTCATTTAGAGTTGAATATTTTATGTTTTTTTGCTTCCACTTGAAGTGTCAATTCCTTAATGATTTAAAGAGTTTACAACTTATCAACTGGGGATGGGATCTGTTGTACAGAACAAAATGGGTGATGATGTAAGGTTGCTGTGAGCTAGGCGTGTTAGGTATGGAAGGTAACTTACAGGGAAAAATAGTTCAAGGGCAGTGATGTAAATGCTCTGCAATGGCATGAGATTTACAGTCTAGAAGAACAGCTGGCAGCTAGCCAGGAGTGCTACAACTAATGCTCTGGCCACTCTACTAGCACACTGGAGGATGTTTTTCAAGACACAACTGTAACATAAATAGTACATTATACTCAGAATAGGCAAGCTATCTTTCTTGTGAGACGGGGTGCCTCATGCAAAAATGGGTAGTGTTAGCCTCCTGGAAGGCTTCCTTTGCTGCAGTCAAGGAGGGTATGCTGACACCTTTACAGAAAACAGGTGGATTGTACATGATAGGTTGCTGGATGCAGCAGAGCAGAAGGGTACGCAGAGCTCGTTACAGCTTCCTAATTCCCTCTCCTGCCCAGGTTCTGGCCAAACTTGTGGGACCACAGGGCTTTTCTAACTTGTGCCAGCTGGCTGTTGGCCCTCTAAGAAGAACCAGAGCGCAGTGCACTCTTCCCTTCTCCAACTCTCTCTGCTTGTGACACAGCTACTGGGCCAGGGTCTGCAGTGAGGGAGGGTGGAAGGTGACTACACTGCTTAGAGATTCCCACACAGGGAATGGAAAACATCAGAGAGTCTTCCCTGATGATCACTTCCCTTTTCTCCTGCTCCCACTCATGACTTCTTGATCCCTTTCAGGAAGGACCAAAGAAGCAGGATGGAGTAATGCTGTGAATGATTCCTGGCCAATGGAATACAGAATGTCCTGCTGTTTCCAAACATATATGGGCCTTAGTCAGGAAATAGGGTGTTGTGTCCCCACATGTTGGATCTCAGTCTGAGTCTGAGAGATAGGTCCTGCCTTTGACTTGTCCTTCTTTCTCACTCCTGATTGGAAGACCTCATCAGCCTAGACAGCTCGACTCCCCTGCCATTTTCTGGAATCTTGGATTGCTGCAGCTGCCTCTGAGGGCTAAGTGAGAGAGGGGGCGTGTGACTGAAATCTTGGCCAACTGGGCCTTGAGGAGGGAAGAAGGGGGCTAATAGGAATTCTAATGCGTTTGACATTTGATTCCTGCAGGGGACAGTGCATGGGTTGCTCAGTGGAGGAACAGCAAAGATAAGAATAAGTATCTGAGAAAGAAAATATCCAGCTTAATGACAAAATCGTGCCATGTGCTGTGCCGGAGGAGGAAGACATAGGAGATTATTCCCTTAGTGCAAGCAATAGGCAAGGATTTCTCCTTAGCACTCAGGACTGCTAGATGAGACTGCCTTCAACAAACTTGAACACTGCTGTTCCAGAGTCATAGTCTTCTGTTTAACAGGCAAGTATACAGATTCCAACCCATGGATAAGGTGCAATCAGAAGAAAATAGTTCCTGGGAGAGCCAGATGCTTCTTTTAAAAGAATCATTAAAGTGTTTGGAACACTTCCGCCTCATGGTTGCCCTGTGCTCTGCTGTGAGACATCTCTGATGCCAGACTCGTGACTGGTGCTATTCTGCTTCTCTCATGCCCTCCAAACTTGGTCTCTTCATCTCAGTACCAACTTTTTCTTAAAAGAAACTTGGAACAAAATCTGGCAGGACAAAGCCTCATGTGGATGTACATGACAGACAGCGCAAGAGAGGAGAGTACAGATAGATGTACAGGAAAGAACAGAACAGGATTTCAAATGTAAACCCTGCAAAACTGATCAGCTGGCCAAATACAGCTACTGGAAGTAAGCAGTCACAATCTCAGCTGCACCTGCTTACACCAGGACTGTATTTGGCCCAGTGGGACCGATTATGGCCTCACTTAGATTGGTGTAATTCTGTAATAATCATTATAGTCAATAGAGTGACAGCGGTGAAAACCAATAGGATCACAAGACCTGATCACTTTAAAAATGATTTAATGTAAACGGCAGGAAAAACAAGGTGGTTATATTTTTATTTTATGAACGTAATTTGTATTGTATGCAGGGAGATTCCATAAGTGCTTGGGAGGGAATTCCAGCAACATCCACATGCTACCTTCTGCAAACAATTCTTAGCATCATTTCTTAGAGCAGTGGATTATTTCAGGTGATTTTACATAGCATTTGCAACACTGATATGTGATGTCAGTATCCAGAAAGTTCCTCTGATGGGGAGAAAATATTCACTCTAAGTGTTAGAAGGGACCACTGGAAGAGTAAGGGGACCTGACCTGAATAAAATTATCAGAACCTGGACCTTTAATTATTAATTAAATTTTGTTTATTTAGAGTCAGGTTTAATTAAACTGGCAATTCCTGTCATTATGGTGATGTTATCAGATGTTGTTTAGTTGTTCCCTTGTTAAAGTTCATATCACATTCTCATTATAAATATTAAGCACACTGACAAGTATTATGCAGAAACCTGTGGGTACTATGTTAAGTATTTTGACACAGTTATTCATAGTGTATGTGTGAATAGACAGCTCCAATCCTTGTACTGTTATTAGAAAGTATTATTTAGTTGTTCCCTTGTTAATGTTCATGTCACATTCTCACCAGGTCACAGAAGCTGAAAAATAAATCTGGTAAAACTTTTCTGTGCTTTAATTATTCCCAATACCTCCTCTCCGCTCTTGTATGAGGCTTGCCAGTGGGATTTAATTTCAGGTAGTAGGTACACTTAAAAAGTGAATTCCTGTTTTAGAAATAGTGGGGCTGATCCTCAGCTGTTGTGAATTGACATAGCTCAGTTCTTCATTACTGCTGATCTGATTCATTGTGATTCCTGGCAGCATTCCCTACAGTTAAAATGAGAAATATGGCTAAAAACTGGTATTTTGATCCAGAACTGACACAAACATTTTAAGTGCATTCATTGTAACCTGTGCTTTTGGCAGGAAAAGCTGTGGTTGGCACTGGCTAAATCCCCTTTCTCCTGGGTGGTAGGAATGTGCATCAACAATGGCTTGCCATGCATGTAAAAATAAACTAGCAAGCACAGGCTTTAACAGTTTTTTAAAATAAACAAAGGGCAAATTCACTCAGATTACACCAGCTTCTCCTGGAGTAAACCAGGCTGCAGGCATCCTATCTGCAGAAAGTTGGATGGGGTAAGGTTGCTGTGGAACAAGGTGGTCCAAAGGAAAGAGAGCAACCTCATAAAGGAGTGGTCAAATTTGTTCAGGGAGATGACAATGCAAAAGCAGTTGGAGGAAGTTCTGATACAATATTTCCTTGCTACAGTGTCCACTGGAGGGGTTCCCACTGAGTTCTTGACACAATCTAAAGTTGTCCCTATATAATTGAACCCCTGAACTCACTTGGAAAGGGTAGGAACACTGCTTTCCATCCTATTAGGATGAAACTTCTGTAGAGAAGAGTGCAAGGGGCTCAAAGAGGTTTGGATGAAGGTGCCAGATTGGATGAATTCACCCTAAATGTTTTTAATTAGCTTGAACGACACCCAAAGCATCAGCTGCCTAGTCTGTTGCTATCTGCCACAATTTAAAAAAAAAATCCCACCCTTTTTGGGGGAATGCAGTTTTTTCATTAAAATTTGTTTTTTCTAAATGATCAGGATTTTCACTGAAAATGGTTTTTTAAAAAAAGTTTTGGATTCTGGCTTTTCCATCAAAAAAAAAAATCCTAGAAAAAATGTCTGTAACAATTTTGGGGAATAAAACAAACACACACAACACACTTTTGAAATATTTAGCAGAAACTACTGAACATTTTCTGAGCTGATCTACTGTTTATGTTGTAAGGTCCGATTATCTTACTTGTTATGCACTACTCACAGTTTCATTTCAGAAAGACTGAAAATCATTGTCAGTATGCCATTATGGGGCGTGGATTTGAAAACATAAAGATTTTTATTTTTGTGATGAGAGTTAGGAACCTAAAAGCTTCAAAAACTGAGGATTGATAGACTGATGGACTTTGGGCCAGATTTTAAAATATTGTGACCTGTTAGATAGGGCACTAGACTGGAAGTCAGGAGATCAAGGTGTTCCTTTTCTGACTTTGCCACTTACTTACTATGTGACCTTGGGCAAGATATTTATAGCATCATTTTCAGCAGTGGAAATGCAGGTGCTCGGTACCTCTGAAAATCAGGCCATTAACCATGCTATTCATCAGTTTTCCATCTATAAAATGAATATAATTAAAACCCTGCAAATCCGTGGATATCCACTTTATAGCCGTAGATGTCCACATCCACGGTTGCAGATACCTGCCGACCATTCTTGTGGATCGCAGATGGATACGGATCTAAATTTTATATTGAAAACCCTATAAACCTGCGGAGCATTTTTGTGGATCCCTGCGTACAATGATGCTTATCTACCTTTGTAAAATGCTTTAAGCTATACGGATAAAAGCACCATGCCACATCTCACCTCCTCAATTCCCTTTGCTGCCTTTTTCTTTGTGAACCTCAAATTCAACAGCTTCACTTTTAAATCTACACTCAGCTATGCCCTAGCTGCTGTATGCCTTGATGTTTTTTCTTGTCCCTTCTGTCCTACCCATTCTTTCGTTGTTGCCCCCTTTGACCTGATCTAGCGAAGCACATAAGTACGTGCATAACTTTAAGCATACAAGCAGCCCCATTTAATTCAATGCATATTATACACGTGCTTAAAATTACACACATGCCCATGTGCTTTACTGGTTCAGAACCTTTTGTCTCCTCCACTCTTCAAACCCTTTTTCATTTGCCTGAAATAACATCCATTTCCCCCTGTGCCAAGTGTTCTCATTCTTCCACTTCAAAACCATCCTAACACACTTCTTTTGCCTTCATTACTACTGTTGACTTCCATATCTATTCCCTATCCCCTTGCTCTGACTCGATCTGACTTGATCTGTCAGTCTGTACCTGTCTTAGGTATTTCTAAGGCACTTTTCACTGTGGCATGGAAATTCTGAATAGCTAACCTGCTGTGGTTACCTTGAAAACAGAACTGAAATTAGTCACCAGGTACTTCCCTTGATTCAACACAGATTCCCCCCTTCCACTCTGCCACTTTGCAGCTCCTTAAGAATATGTAATTTTGGCTTTGGGAAATAAATCTTCAAACTTATTGAATCCAAGTTAATTGTTAAAAATATTGAATCTGCTAATAGGACTTCTGTCCTTTCCCCCCGAATTCTCAGGCAACAGGACTCAAAACTCATCAGCTGTTCTTTGATCCCACAAAATCCTAGTCATATCCCCTTTCTTGGATCAATTAGTAGAAAATCATCCAGCTGACACATTATTACAAATTCTACTTTCTGCACCACTGCTCATGAACAGATCTGTAGGAAAAAAAACCCAAAAATATTGTAATTCCAAGTTACAATTATTAACAAAGAATGTTTCTTCATAACTAGAAGTTAATAAATGAAGAATGGTTTCTGTATTACTCTTGCCTACATGACCTACATCTATTGCTTTGTCTAATAGGAACAGGAAGATAAGCAACACTCCAGATCAATAAAGTCATTTACAGACCCTGATAACATATTTGAAAGCTAAAGAATTTGCCTACGTTTTTCAAGGACATTTCCAAGAATCATGCTCATTAATAAATGCTGCATCCCTTTTAATGGAAGTTTTGTTAAGAGTACATATTCTGGTCTTAACTCTTTTTTCCTTGTAATATATTTATAGATGTGGCACCGTTGGCTTTTTAATTGTGAACATCAGTGACTAGCCTTAAACTCTCACAAAGTATTTTAAAACTATCTTTCAGACTCTCCAGGGAATGTTTCCTCATCTGAGCGATATCACAAACATAAGCCATTCATCTACTGCAGCTGTTCTGGTCCACAGAACTGCCAAGGATCAACAAAATCCTTTTTAATAGTATGCATATCAAAATATTTGCAGAACCAATTAGTGGGATTGTTAGTTGTTGGGAGAGGTTGTGGCCTGTGAGGATTGTTCTCTTATAAAGTGGTCCACTGAAAGGGAAAGATGGAGAAGTCAGATCTATCCCAATTACTGATACGCTTGGAAGGCCATTTGAAATCCTGTTGCTCCTTAACACTGCCATTCTTCTTCCTGAACCTTAGTCACTAGTCACTCTATGCTCTAAATACTTGACAAAATCTCCAGCTTGTTTGTTAAATATATTAGGCCAGATTCATTACCCTTTTCAAAACCCCTCTTTATCAGCATTAATTATCCTTACTGTAAAACTCTCAATACACAGGTGGTGCTCAAGAAATAATTTTATCACTGAAGTAATTTCAATATCTTTCAGGCTTATGTTTAATAATGATTAAATATTGACCCAATGCTTTTTTTCACTTCCGGTAGCACACTATGATCTAATGCTTTGCTCTGTAAATAAAGTTTGTATACTCACTAGATTTTGAATTTATTTTGGGGGCTGCAATTACAGATGAGTGGTCTAGTTGAAACTAAGCAAATGACCTATCCTTTGAAATCAATGCAAAGCAAAATTTTTTTTTAAGGTTCAGTGAAGTTCTACTGTTTTCATTCATTCTTTCATACATTTTCAGATGCCCTCTCTCTCATTTTTCTCCAGCAATCTGCCATGTTATCCTTGGGGGTTTATTTGATAGACTGGATCTTGGACAATTATGTCTTTTAGCTGTCTTTCTGGATATTGTCTGACCTCCAGTCTTGTTCCTGTTTTCTTTCCTTGAAGTTGCTTAAATGAAACTCTGGAGACCTTCCATTCTGATTCTTCAGGTAAACCTTAATCAAAGAAGTTTTTCTCATCCTGGCAATGTCCCATCAGCTGGGGTTATTCCATTTTTCCAGCTTTGTACTTTATAAAGTTCTTTTGGAAGTGGTGAAATGCCACTTTATTCACACCTCCCAACTGAATTCCCATTACTTCCCAAAGTTTATATCCCTGCTAGTTTGTTGGCTTTAACACATACACGAAACTGGAGATTTTATGTAATCAGGTCAAGAAGAGACTGACATAAGCAAATTATATTATGGAGAAACAAGGAAAATACGAGAGCTATCATGTTAAACTCGCTTCCATTTTCTGTTCCGATGTAGATAGACTGATATATACATATAGATATAGAGGTGGTCTTCCTATGGGAAACTTTCTTATCAAAGAGTAGTTTACTGTAGTTAAATAGTTATTATTATTACTATACTTGTGCTAGATATAGCACATTCTGATTGCTTGCTGGTTTGCTCAGAGCAAGAGTATTTCCATGATGGCCAGGCTGGCTAGTTGATTGGCAAAGACTTGAGTACAGTGTCTCTGATTAGTGTGTTTGGGAATTCTTGGATAAAGAATGCTCTGAAGTGTGGGTAGCTGTGAAATATTGAATTGAACAAGAGTGTTCCCGAAGGTTCCGAGTGGTGACAGAGGAGGCCTTGATTATAGGAGATACTGACTGATGGATGGAGTACTAAGGGGAGCTAGTCTGGCCCCATATATAGGCACTGGGGAATTCCTGAGTATAACACATTCTGATTGTTGGTTTGCTATGCTATACTAAGGGGAGCAAAAGCATCATGTGAGTTTAGAGGGCTCTGATTGGTGGGCTGAGATTTTTATATTGATTGAGCTAAGCTATCCTTTAAATGCAGCTGACATTTCCAGCAGCACCAGGACTAAATTGAAGGGCTGCTGTCCCTCCTTTATCCCAAGCCAGGCCCCACCTCCGCTGGACCACAAGGTTCCTGGGGGAGCTATAAGGCTCCAGATCCTGGCATACCCATAGATGCCACACCCAGCAAGACTCAGGCACCAGAGTGGGAGGGGAGACTCTCTCTTCCCCTCATACTTAGACCCCCTTTTCCTTATTCCTGCCTTCTGATTTGCCTTCTTCCTATTTAGATTGTAAATTGTTCAGTTTGGGATCATGTGTTTCTTCTGTCTGTAATGCCTCTAGCACAATTTTGGGTAACTGGTAAAGAACATAATTGTAATTGCATTGTTATGGACAGGATAAGTTTGTTGCCAGTCTATTTCGCTCTCATTCTAAGTTTTCTATAATTAATTCTTCTCTATAATGTACCGATCTGCTCTTTAGACCAGCATTCCTATTTACCTTTAGTGTGAAGTACTTGCTACAGTGCTAAAGCGAGCATTATATTTGGAAGTATTAAATTATTGAGAAGCAGATTTTCCCTCCTTAGGTAAGCTCTAGCAGCAATGATTTAGTGCATTTGATGACTAGAAATAAATCATCTCGGTTTTCACCTTTGACCTGTATAATTCTGCAGGGAAATGTATAAATGCCAAGCCATTTTTAATAAATATGTATGGAGTCACTTAGAACCACTTCAGCACCTTGTTTCTGATATACCATTACTCTTCTGATAATTGCTGATATTTTTTTCTTTTAAGGCACATGGGAAATTCTTTTCCTACAACACAATTGTGCTTCTTACAGAGGGTGCAGTAAAATATTCTCTTTTATTGTTTTACAAATAAGCAAGAGGTTAGCAGTTTTCCCTATACTCATGGTGGGAAATACAGCTAGGACTTTATTTCTGTATAGCTTGCCTCTACTGCTTCTACTACCAATAATAATAATAATACCACATGTGAAATAAATAAATAAAAGAAAATATTTTACTGCATCTATTATATGTCATGCATGTCCGATAAAGATAATGAAATGAATACACACTTCAGATGAGTTTGCAGATGAATGTAGCCAAGTATCCTTTATTCTGTTCAAGCTGTGCTGCACCACAACAGATTTATCTTTCAAAGTAATTTTATCAGAGCCTGAGGCTCATCTCTGTTTGTCTATGTTTTACGGTCCCAAGTCAAGGACCGCCATCACTGCAAGGTGGTCTAAATCTGTTGCACTCTTAGCGGTGAACAGGGAGCAAGACACCAGTACGTTTGCATAAGAGTGCAATGCTTCAAGATTAGGTAACCAAACAGTCCTTAAATAACCATCTTAATTAGATAATCTATTAAATCTTTATTGTTCCATAGTTCTTTCTACTGGAGTAGTAAATTTAGTATAATTGGTACTGTGGTCAACATTTTCAAAGGTGGATAATTAAACTCAGGCATCTAAATCCATTTAGGTAGACACCTAAATAAGCGACCTAAAAAAGATGCTGAATACCCATTGATATCAAAGAGAACCACAGGTCTTCAGCACCTTTGAAAATAAGGTAATTCATTAGGTACCTATGTATGGTTTTAGATGCCTGACTTTAGGCACCCAGCTTTGACAATAATAGCCTATTTTTGCTATAGGGTATTTTGCACAAATATTAAACAATAATTATGGGAACCATACACAACCCTTTCATTGGGCTGTAATTTACTTTGCAGTGTAATATCTTTGGCAAAGTTTTCCAGGTCCAGATGAACTGGTTCTGAAATATTAACTGTTGGTGTCTATTTTAAACCACATAATTAATGAATTGAAATAATCAAATGTGTGTATGTTGTGGGGTAAGAGGGAATCTTTGTTTATTTGCAATTAAAGGATCTGACCAGGACTGGAAGCAATGAGGATTGGAAATCGTGAGAGATTTCCAGCCGTTTTTTGTAGACCAAAGAGATTTTAAATAGTTTGGATAAGCAAACGTGGATGCTGCTTATCCAAACTCCAAAGAATCTTTTGCAGGTCATCCATCCTTATTAATTTCTAGAAAGATTTCAGCAGTAGAACTGCTGTTTATTCAGGCTTATGGTTCTGTGTAATTTGTTGTTGTTCTTAGTACTGTGCTTTTCAAAATTTTAAGTATACTTCAAAAATTGTCCACCTCAATCACTGAAACATGCAAGGTAAGATATTTTACCTCAAAAATAAAAGAATCCCTCAGTTCTATGTTCTCCCTCCACCCCAGAGATCCATCAATTCTATATTCTACGTCCTCCCAAAACAGTCCGTTATTCCCAATTATTTTCCTGCCAAAATATCCTTCAGTCCTGCACTTTCCCCCTTTTCTAATTCTATCCAACAGTCCTTCAATCCCTCAACCATCCTTCAACCCACCCTGTTTCCCCTCTCCACCTACCTCACCAGTACTCCTTTAGGTGATTTCTCTATATGGCTGTGGTTTTTGCAGCAGCAGCAGCAGATATACTGTTGTGTACTCTCTTGATATGAGACAGTCAATTGGATGAGGAGTGGATTTCCAGTGGGGATGGGATGGGTGGTTATTTGGAGAACAGGTTCACCTACATTTTTTAACTGGGCTGTACTCCTCTGGATGTGGGAATTGGAAGTGAGAGCTAGAGTTAGGATCTCCACGTGATGGTGAAGGATCAGAGAAGCAGGTCCACCCAGCTGGATTGTGGGGGAATAGGACTCCTGGTTCCCTCGCAGTTCTTCAAATCCCTGGCTGGGGTGGAGAAAGCTGGTGAGAAGAAGCCTTCACCGGGTACAGGTCTCCTGCAAAGATATCAGAAATTGGGCCCTATCGCCTCTCATCCTTGTGCACTGCTGAGGTGGCTGGTTGGGAGAAAAGCAGCAGAGGTAGACGGTGGAACCTCCTTGCACATCTCCTGGTATTCACGGGAGTTTCAAGAAAGTAGTTACCTTGCAGCTGCTGCTTCAGTCACAGCATTCAGCATGACTGAAAATGTTAACAAGAACAGATATTAGTGTAAACAGAAAGTCAGAATATTTAGCATAGCCTTGCTGGGATCAAATAATTCTTGAGCTGTGGAGCAAATCTTTACAAACCCGCAATGAATAATGCAAATTGTGAATGACAAAGCACTATTTTTTTATAACCTTGTAGATGTAAGCAGGGACTGAATGAACTCTCCCCTGACAGCTAGCAGGGAGGGGAAAAGGTTTCAGGACCAGACTGTATTTACATGAACACACCCACTCTGCCCATGTATCCAGCACACAGAGCTGTGTTGCCAAAGTAATCAATTTTGGCTGACGTTGGATTACAAATCCACTTCACTTGAATGCCAGAGTAATGAACTGTTGTTATCCTTGTTGTATGAGTAAAGGACAGCAGAACTCTGCTTAGCCTGTCCTGATTGAGGGGTCACCCTCAACTTGCTAAGCATGGGGCTTATCTACCAGACCCCTGTGAAAGATAGAGAGGGTGGGGACAGGTGATCCTGATGGGAGGTGTGGGCACTGCCTAAAAGCCTTTGGCATGGTTCAACCTGCCGCTCCCCATGTTTCAAAGATAGAGCCAATTAAAGTTTTATTAGGAGTCTTTTGTTTTGTTAAGTGATCACTGGAGCTGAAATCACTTGTGGTGGGACAGCATTTTGGCCTAGCCTGCTTCAGCAATGAAATTCTCCCACCAAAGAGCTGAAAATCTCTAAGAGCTTGGAGGAACCTGCTGAAGAGAAGTAGGCAGCAGCAGAAGGTGATGGTGTGCGTCAGTGATGGCAAGCAGAGCAGAGCAGCCAGTGAAGTTCCTGGATGGCAGAGCGATCATGGTGCCTTCTCCATGGGACTCCTGGCTCCACTTGCCCTGGAATCTTGACTCCACTCTTCTAAGCATGCTTTTTCTCTATGCTTGCTGTACTCAGCACACTTGCTCTTGTGCTCATAAGTCTTTTAGGTTTCTTCCCCTGCTCACTGGAGCAGAGGGGATTACATTAGAGTTTTAGAACTGGTTGAAAAACCCAGTTTTAATCCCTGTCCTCCAAAAAACAGACTTACACTACTTAAGTGCAGGGTTGGCAAAATGATTCTAGGGAGAATTATTGAGATGATACATCAAGATCAACTGGCTCATCTTACATAAGAAGATGCATGTGTTGTGGGTGTAAAACGTGGGCCTTCTGCTGCAGAAATGGAGTCCAACTGCATGTTCCTTACTGTGTTAACCATTGCATCCCTTCACAATGGTTTATACTTTCAAGGATCTTCACTAGGAAAGGGGCTAGAGACTTGTTTTTGTATTCTTTCTAATAAAGGAAAATGGAGATCCTCCTTTACAGTTATCACAGGCTAGCTCTGTTAAGAAGGGTCTCATGCAATCCCGAGGACACCCCTCTATATCATGAGTGATTATCTCTACAATTCTATTCCACAATCTGTCGTCACCTAACACTCTGATTGTTCTGATGTCAAATATCACTCCTGGAAGAAAGGAGCATATTTTTAGCCTTTGTGGAGGTGGAGGGGGGAGAAGCATTCTTTGAAATGCTAATTTTAATGTCAACTGTGTTGGCCTAAAAGAGATGAGATGCCTCCACTTCTTGAGCGGGACATCTATTTCCTCAGTAAACACAGGGACTAGTCACACCTCACAATTTGTATTTCTTATCCTGGTCATCTGTGATTTGGGCGGAATGGGTGGGTGGGAGGGTTTGGTTTTGTTTATCTCAGTGCAGTGACTAATAAAAACAGTACGTTTCACCTCATGATGATGAAAACTTGGTGTTGTGGGAGAGTGGATCCAGTCTCACTAGAACTAAAGGAAAATAAGAGGGAGAAAATGAGTAGCAAGAAGTGAAGAATCTGGATGAGTATCCTGAAAGGGCATCTCTGTGATCAGTGACATCCTACACAAGTAAATAAAGTCATTTGGTTGTCCTGGAAACACTCCAAAACCAAGGAAGCCTGTTGTTCTTCAGTGTGATTTTAGCAGGAGGCTTCTCAAGAATCGCACAAATATAAACATAGTGTTACCAGATTTGCCCGTCACTTTGAGGTATGCTTATTTATTAGGGTTACCTTTCTGGAAGAGGGGGTGTGATTCTATTAGTGTGCTGCTTGTGTTACTTGTGTTACAAGTCCCCTCCCAATGGAGCTATCCTGCAGGACCTAAGGTTTTCAGGGCTGGGTTCCTCCAGCCCCAGATTCAAATAAACCCCCCACAGATACACACAACCATTCCAGATTAACCGAGTGCGTCTGAGCAGACCGGGCTATCAGCACACTCAGCTGACCCCTTATTTATCCCTAAACTCAGCAGGCTGGGTGACACAGCACTGTGTCAGCTGTCACCCTTATGTGCCCGTTGCACCGCACCAAAATGGAGCGCACTTATGAGCAGGCTGGGTTCAAACAGCACTTTTCATCTGTTCCCTTATATGCCCCTGGACTCCGTAGGCTAGGCAGAGCAGCACTTCTCAGCTGCCCCCTTTATATGCCTCTCTGCAACACAATTGTTCTAGCAGTAACCTCCTTGATAAGCAAACCTCATATGATTTTGGGCATTCCAGGGATCTTTGGCTTAGGTAAAAGAAGCGTTGCTGCAGAGCAAGGTAGGGAAGCCAAGAACACAAAGGAGTAAATGCATTTAGAGAGAGAGAGAAACTGGCAACCAGCTTGATTATAATAGTTAGTTTATTGCCAGGTATATAAAACTTATGATACTAAAAGTGATGCCATACAAGGAGAGAAAAAACAATCTAACACTTACAATACAACAAAATTACAGTCGGGTATTGGAGAAGGCTAGCCCAGGTTTGATTACAAAAGTAGAAAGTTATACCTGGATTAAAGAGAGAGAGGGGGAGAGAGAGAGAATTGGGGAAAGATGGGGAGGAATCTCACCGCTCCTTGCAGCTCAGAAGGTCCCAGGAGACAGGTTGTTCAGCTTAGGGTCAGGAGAGCTTGAGAGAGAGGCAAAGCCCACAACAGGATCAGTCAGGAAAAGGGGAAGCAGGCAGCATTTGGGTCCAGGCATCAAAAGAGGAGAGTTTGAATTTTGTGTAATGGTTTTTTGTAGAACCAGGTTTGTCGGTGGGTAAACAATGTCTCAATGAAGTACCCCAGGGTGGTTTTCTCTATGATAGACAATAGGAGCTGATCACTCCCAGCTATGGTCAATGTTCCTTAAGGGATCTCACAATGCAACCAGGCAGATTCAGTGTTTTGCATATCAATAACTAGAGTGGTCTGGTAACTGCGGAGCTGGATGGATGTAGGTGTGAGCTCATTTACATCAAGAGCAGAGATCTCCCATCATGCAGTGCATCCCTGCCTTGCCAATCCCAGAGTTCACTGCGGTTCCTGCTTTGGAGCATGGTTCTCCATTCTTCATGCTAATTCTTGTTCCATCTTCAATGTAAATGAGGCTCCAGTTCTCCATTCAATGTGCTAATTGAGATGCCTCTTTTTACGTCTTCTATGTAGATGAGGCTAGGGGAGTTGTCTCAATCCTATCACCCTTGTTTGGAGGGGTTTAGGTGTGTCTCCCACAGCCTTTTCATTGCTTTTGTTTCTGGTTCAAGCAGAGGCTGGGGGGGATACAGGTGAGCCAGAGAGTGTAGGGGTTTTGCACCCTGGTTCCCCAAGAACACAGAGCTGCCAGGTAACAATAGAATTAGAGCTATATTTTGAAGCTGGCCCAGTATTGCCATCCCCAAACACTAAAAAATCATGGGTCAGGCCCCAAGTTTTGGAGTCACTGGATTTTGTGTTTTCAAGCTTTTCTCCAAAACTGTGAAAGTTATAAACATATTGTTAGATGAAAGCTGTGATTCACATGTAATCACTCAGCTCTTGGAACTGGAGCTTTAAAAAAAATGTTGCAAGACTTATGATAAAATCTTGAGAGTGGGCAACACAGCTGAAGGAAAAATAATAACTGTTTAACTGAGAGCCAGGACAAGTTCTGATGTTAGCCCCATTGTTGAGGGGTGAAAACAGACCTAATGCGATGCTTCATCTGGCCTACAACAGAAGTGATGTCCAGCTGGCCATCCCCCAGGCTCTAAATTGTGGCCCTCAAGTGTGACTGCTCCAAGTAATTTGTATTTGATTAAGAATTGAAAATATGTTCCCTGAGCCATATTTTGCAAGTAGAAGCGGAATTACCTCTGTTGCTAGGGGGCCACACCTCCATTACAGCCCCGGAAGAGCTCTGATGTGAGCCAAAATGCCAGTCAGAGTAGCTGCTGTCCCTTTCCTCTAATGCAGTTGCTCAGTACCTTCCGTTAGCCACCTGCTACCCTGCAGGAGAGGGTGGAAAGAAGGCTGCTCCAATGCCTGTTTCACTGTCTGTCAGAGCAAGATAGGAGGTCATCTGACTTCCTGAGCTTAGGGGAGTATTGAATAATGGATGTCTCCCCTCCAGGGCATCCCTGGACCTGGGAGAAAGAGGAGATGCTAGAAACTAAGACTAGCTATGAGTCCCTGATTTTCAGCCTCAGCTCCATGACTAGGAGTCCCCAGAAGGGGCTTGCAGGGTTCTTTCTGCTTCCTTTGCATTGTGAAACTGCTGCAAAGGGAGGTTGACCTTTTTTGATAGAGTGTGTTCAGCCCTCAGGCTGAGACAGGTGGACAGAGCTCTCCCATGGACAAGGAAACTGCTCAATTAAGTTAAAATTTCTTCATGAGAGGTTATTTTATTTGATTTGATCGTTTGTTACTTGCATTAGAGTTAACCGACACTGGTGAAAATTTCGGTGGATAACCATCTCCTTCCAAATGCTCCTTTGATAAGATGACCTACCCTGTTTTGGCTGCAACTGATTCCCCATTTATAAATTCAAAATGGTGATGATTTGTTATTAGATGAGAGGCATCATTTCAGCTATTTATGTGAAGCAAGAGTGACATCTAGTAGTCAGTTATGGCAAACACAGGAGTGTGCCTTCGGGTGATTATATCTCCTGTCCAGTAATGAAATTCAATAACACTACTTCACTTCCATTGACAGTGCTTCGTATCATTCATATGATTAGCTTAACGCACTTTTTCAGACAATAAGAAATTAAGCTTTATGACACTATTGTTAGGTAATTTGGCGTTTTTATACCCAATTCCATTTTACAGAGGAGTAAACAAAGTGGTTTAGTTATTTACCCAAAGTCATGCAAATTTTTACCATGGAGGAGCCAGGGAAAAGGAGCAAGAAGACCAGACTAGAGTTCACTCTTCTTAGCACTAGTTTATATTCAGTTCATTTCACATACTCTGAGGAAACATCCTACTTGACTTACGTGACTTATACACCCTATTATTCTTCCTTGGCGCGGAGATTTGGAAAATGGTAGAATGTTTATATATTATTTTCTATGCACACATAGTGCTATGTCCTCACTTGTAGTTGAAGGATGTGCAGAACGAGTTATGCAATGAAGGCATAGTGTTCGCCATAGCATGTCCCTGCTGTTGTATGCAGGGCCACTCCCACAATATAAATTTGAACAGTTTGAAGACTGTTCTACCCAGTGATGCTAACAGCTCCAGAGAATCAAAATGTCAGCCAGGGAATCCCAGCCACACCTCATTCCTGTACTCCCACTCTTTAATAGAAGTGAGAGAGAGGGGGAAGGTGGCAGCCTTCATGTGGCCCACTCTGCTAAGTGAGAAATCACCACTAATGCCATCAACCTGGTGACCGAACAGCTCAACTCAGTGCAACAACTCAAGCTACCACAACAGCCCTTATTGTGGCCAACTAACATGCCAGATAGGTTTCAGGACAGGGATCCTCCAACTTAACATTGAGGGACTTTACCAGGCAAAGTGTGAATAGCTTGACATGACCCCGCTTTGACCTATCTCAGAGTGAAGCTGGATCACATGCTAACTTTCCACAACCATCTGAAGATAGCTGCCCAGATGAAGACAAGGGTTAACCTAGTCCAGAAACGGGCAAGCACAAGCTGGGGGCATCAGCATCAGTGCTACAGACATCACTGAAGGTCCTTATGTGCTCTGTAACCAAGTACTGTGCACCAATATGGACCAGAAGTAGCCATGCTCAACTTGTTGATGTTCAACTGAACACTGCAATGTGGTGCACCACTGAAGCCCTCAAGACAGCCCCAACTCCTTGGCTGTCACACATTGCTCCAGCATCCATTCATTACGATGCCACAACCCTTTGGGAATTCCAGAGGATTGTGGAAAACGAATGTCGTCCCATCCACCAGGACCTTAACATCCCTCACCATTGCTTGAAGTCATGTAAGCCCCTTTGGACCTATGCATTTAACCTTCAACAATGCAACGTCAAGCCTGATGAAGCTTGGAAAACCAAATGGAGAGTACGAGAAGTTACAAATAAACACTCCGTAAAAGACCCAACACAAAGGATCCCTGGCTTTGATCTCCCGCGAAGCATATGGGCAACCTAAACTGCATCCATACAAGCCATGGCAGATGCAGATACTTGCTGCATAAATGGAAAATTAACGTCGCTCCAGTGTGCGGCTGTGATCACCTAGAACAGACTATGGAACATATAACAACTCAATGCCCAATTCACAAATACAAAGGAGGCATTACAGCAACACACTCTGCTACTCCAGACACAGTTATCTGGCTTAACCATCTAAACGTTGTTGCTTAACATTTACATCAGCCAGACAAAGAAGAAGACAGAAGCAGGGAATGGGAGGGGTCTACAAGCCTCTGCATAACCCAAGGATCTCTGTTGTGTTGGGGTGACCTGTTCAGGGTCTGTTAGGTCAATCTTACATCAGAATCTGCTAGCAGAGTGGTGAACAGCCAACCCAGAACCTGGTCCATGTGGATATATATCCATATGGATATACATTCAATGTTTTAAAATGTTCAAACTTTGGAGCCTATAGTGTAGGCAATGAAATCCACATATGACACCTCAGTCAGTAGTGTTTGAATATCTGCAGCTCCCATTCACTTCAGTGGAAGTTTCCTGTGTTCAGCACCCTGAAAATTATTATTTGTATTACTGTAGCAAGTAGGAGCCCTAGTCATGGATCAGGACCCCATTGTGCTAGGTGCTGTACAAACCCAGAAAAAAAGATAGTCCCTGCCCCAAACCTCTTACAATCTGAACATAAAAGACGTACAATAATTAGGGGGAAAGAATTATTATTATCCCTATTTTGCAGACTGGGACCAGAGAAGAGATTTAGACCCAAATTTTTAATGATATTTAATCTCCTAAATCAGCTAAGTGTAGCAATGCTGAGTGCCACAACACCTTTAAAATGTGGGCCTAAATAACTTGCCCAAGATTGCAATCCAGCTCTCCCGAATCCCAGTCTGGGGGACTGTAACCACAAGACCATCCTCCCTGTGTGGTTCCCAACCAATTTGTTTTGAGCTCCCTTTTATGATGGTTTCCTGGCTGATCCCTCTAAGCCTCTTCTTTCTATGCCTGCTTGTGTCATGTTACAGAAAAATTGCCCCATCTTTCCTTTTTTCCCCTGTCTACTTCCCCTCCCTTTCTCTTCCCCCCACTTCTATCCTGTCCTATATTCATTTTTTTTATTCCTTGTTGTCTTTTTCCCCCTGTATATTTGGTGTGTGCATGTGTATACTTTCTATTTTTATCCTCCCTCTTCCTGTCCTTCCTTCTTTGTTCTTATGCTCCATCTCCCTGGTGTCTCATGCCCATACCTTTGATGCTCTTACACTGACATTATTTCTCTCCTTTTTTCATGCTCCCTGCCCTCCACCCTTCCTGTTCAATTTCTATCCACCTAGTTTTCCACATGGACAGTTTAGAAAATCCAGCTCTAAATTTGCAGACAGGTTTTTTTTTTAAACTTTTCCAATTCAATACTTTTAATCATTATCTTTTTTACCTGCACAGTATGTGCAAATTGGCTGTTCGGGTAAATATATTACTTGAATAATACATTTCTTATAGATTTTCTGGAAGTTCTTTGAACTATTTCACCTTACTCCAAGTTCTCCCTTTTTACAAAGCTCAACCCTTTCAATAGCATCCTTTGTGATCTCAGAGGTAATAAAAATAATCATTTAATCCATAATCCCATATGCAACTTTCTCCATTCACAACAATAACTGTAACGAGGATGGGACTGTCATCTGTTATCATACAAGTACTTCCCACTCTCTCCAACCCAATACTTAATGCTTTCTTTATTTCTATTTTTAACAAAACCTTTTAGCCCAGTTCTCTCCCGTCTCCCTCTGGTTGGGGGGAGGAGGTGGGGGAATACAATCTGTGTGGTAAGTAACATCTCAGTGGTGACTATGTTTGTCAGCAACCATGGCAGCTTTGAATGTTAATTATTTCAAATGAGCTGAGCCAAATTCTGCTTTCAGGGCATACACATGGCTACGACTAATTCAGTGGGAGCTGTGCAGACACAGTCATTGCAGAATTTAGCCATTATGAATACGTGTGGCTGTTGAGTAAATGTGTGGTCATAGGTTTTTTAGATGGTGGCTGTTTACAAAGTATAAAGGAAACAACAATCAAAAGGTTAGCTGAATGCACACTGACTGACATTTTTAGCAGTTCCCACAAGTATCTGTCTCTGTCCGTTCGCTCTAGGAAATAAATCCAAAGTAAACACACTGACAGGTCAAATTATTTGTGAACCTGCAGCAAAACCAGCCTTTTCTTTTCATCTCTGACTTACATGCTAAACCTGTCACATGGCACATATAAATCAACAAGTTACTTTGCTCCCTGCTTTGTTATTGTGAATTATTACATGCCAAATAATACAGTAAGTTCAGTTTTAGGACACAGTTCATTAGAAATTAATCGTGATATTTAAAAGAGGACTTTTAAAAATGTGTTATTTTGACTTTCAATAGCTAATTCTTTTTGCCATACTGGCAGGTTCCAGATTGTAAGCAGAGCTGGCCTTTGCATTTTTGGTCTGGCCTGTAAAACAATCATTTGCTGGTCACTATCCTAAATGCAATCAAGTCCCCAGCCCCTGTGGTCATTTTGTATGCCGTGGGCCAGGCTAGAGATTTTGGAGAGGGTTAGAGATATGATTCCTTGGGACACACCTCATGTTTAATTGATTTATTACCTAAAGAGTTTACGTGGGTACAGTCTTTTGGTCCATCCCAGCCTTTTGGTATAGAACTGGAACCCAGCTGTATGTTTGCTTTTCAACCCTAGCCATTGGTTTGCTTGTCCTAGAATATCTAGCACAAAAGAAAAGAAAAGGGGGTAGAGGGTAGTGGGAGTGTTATAGAAACTGGGTTGTTTTTGTTTCTTGTTTTAAATAAAATCTGAGATTCTCCTTTACATTTACACCTAGGCATAATTATGAGCTTTTTAGGGCCTTAGTGTCTCTCTGAACACAAGCCAATAATCCAGTCCAGAGCAAATCTGAGGCCCAGCTCCACAAAAGGAACTTAGGTGTCGTGATGCAGAGAGCCATGGCACCTAAATTTTAGGCGCCTTGAAATTCACAGGAACGACACTGTGATCCACAAAGCCTGAGTTAGACACCTAGCCAATGCATGGGGAGAGATATGTATCTTAAATGGGACCCAGAAAGCCTACATGCTGCCTAATCTAGTTTATGAGAAATGCTGATGGAGTGTGTGCTAAACTCTCCCCTCTCTTGGAGTTAGGGGCCTAAGTCTGGACTGCAAGGAAGTGTCTATCTCTGCTTGTAATTCATGAATCGAGGAAGATGGGTGTTTGGCTGTGTCAGTCACGTCCAGGGTCTGAGCAGATGCTGACTAACTCTGCCCAAAACCACAGAGGGGAGGATGGGCATGGATGAGGCTCTAACCAGTAGGCTACAGCACCATTCCAACTCTTTCTCTGGCACACACCTGAGAGATGGCAGATCCCTGTTCAAATCCTTTCTTCTCAGCAGGCAGATGGTGGATTTTGACCAGGGGATGGGGAGAGGGTCTCCTCGTTCTGGGTGAGTACCCTACCCACTGGGCTAATGGTTATAAGAGAGGTTCTTTTCCCACCCATCACACGCCCCCATCTGTTTCATGTTGAATTAGGCAGGCACTGAGCATGTCCACCGGATCAGGCCCCACACACCAACTTAACCAGCTGAGCACCTGCTTTTCCCCTGGTTTAGGGAACTTAGGTGGTGGACAGGCACCCAGCAGCCTAGAGCCAGGCAGCAGTAATACACACTGAAAGGCAGTAACTAAGCTTTTTTATTGCAAAAGCTTAGTTGCCGAGTGAGTTTAGGCACTAACAGCATTTTGAGGCAGCTAAGTGGGAGTTTCTTGGATCATAGGGTGCCTAAAAATGGAACTTTAAGCACCTATGTGGATCCCACCCTAAGTGCCTTGGGTTGTGCATAGTGGAGTGTATACATTAGGGGAGGTTTCTGTGGTTTACACAACTCAGTATTGCATGTGGTATGAGAGTGAGACTGAAGAGTGTGAAAGTGAGACTGAAAAGTGTGAAAGATTGTCTTCCCCACTGCTGCTTTATGTCTGTCTATGCTGCAGTACTTTTCTGCCTACATTCCTTTCTCTCTGTCTTTTGGGACTCAAAAGAGCTGCTGAAGCCTGACACCTGGGAATCAATTAGGTTGCTTAGCAATTGATCAGAAAAGACTGAGGCTAATTGTCCTGGTATAATCCTGAAAGACCATGCAAGGCTTGTTAAGGAAAGCACAGACTGGCTCCTTCAGAAGCAAAGCAGGGCCACAAAAAGCAGCCTCTGTGATCAGGGGTGGTGTGTAATAGAGAAGTTGGAAGCTGTAGGCCTAGTGCATGCTAATGTTGGAACAAAACATTGGAAGATTGCAGGCTGAAAATCCTGGCTGGATAGAAGTGTTTGGAGTATTTTGGTGTACATCCTTTCCCAGCTCAGGGAGAAAGCATGTGTGACTTTTACTTTCTGAAAGCCAGACCCATTACTTGGGTAGGTTGTCCCTGAGATGTGTCTCCTCTGAGCTGGGGTTCAGATACAAATGAAAACTTAAGAAGGCAGACAGCATTTACCTGGTAAAAAATGCTACAACTAACTATGTTGGGGCTATCGTCAAAACCCCCTGTTTTCTCCATGTTGAAACTGTCTCAGATATCTTCGGTTTGGGTTGCAGTTTCTTCGTGTCTACTCCACGTAGAGGTGAGTGGTTAACTTCTTAGTTGTAAATGGCTGAAAGATTGTGTTTTCCACTTAGTCAGATTTTTAGATTGTCTCTTGAACATATGTTTTTAGAAAATTCTTGTCCTGTGAAAATTTGTCTGGTGTTTGGGCTTCTCTGAGATTCCAATATGAACTGAGAGAAAAATCCATGGAAAAAACTTTTGCACACATGCAGTAGAAAATATCTAACTTTCCTATTATAACATAATTAGTAAGAATTTTATTAAAATGTTGTGAAAATTAAAATGTAAATAGATTTTATAGGTGAATACTCAGTGCAGACCTTATAATGTGTTTTAAAAACGAAAATGCTCTTAATATGAGGTGGACTTTTTTTTTCTTTTCTTTTAAATCTGCCACATGGAAATCAGATACCAGTACGTACAGTAATGTAACCTGGAGGGCTATGACTAGCATAGTGTCCTTACTGGGGACCTGATTCAGAGCCCGGGCCACCTAACAGGACCCTTTTCCACTAACTTAAATGGGGGTGGATGAGAGCTGTACAAGGAGATAGCTCCCATGGGGAGCGAATACAGGTGCTCCACCCCCCACTTTCTCTGCACCCAATGAGGCCTGCAAGGAAGGGGCCATTGTTCTGACCACTTCCCTGTCCTTAGGGTGACCTGCACCATACATGTGTGGGAGAGAGCAGTCTTTTTTGTAAATTTCTCCCCTCTCTCTAATTCAGCCCTTTCAGTCATACATAGGATCTTCTATTTTATAAAAAGATGTCTTGAACGCGTAGTTTTATATTTGATAGCGTAAGCAGTTGATTACATACCACAAAATATACAGGGTAAGCAGTGTAAACCAATGAATATTAACATAAGATCCTTCACCTTTTCATTCTCTGACTTCTCAATGGTTACAATTGAAATATTACATAAAAATGTGTTTGTATGTAATATATTAGAATGGATGGGCTGGTTTGAATGAGACTTTTTTTGAAAATGTCTTCTGAATCTTTGTCAGAAACTTAAGTCATGGTAACCTGTACACCAGCAGTCCCCTTCCCCACTTCTCTCACATTTGGTGAAGATCTTTCCAAGTATATATTTTCCTGATGAGATACATAGATGGAATGACAGTGACTAGAATAGCTGGGTCCTGGTCCATCAATAGGGCTCCTAGGTGCTATGGTAATACAAATAAATAAGAATAGCAGCAAATGAACAGTGTTGTAGCCATGTTTGTCTCAAAATATTAAAGAAACAATTTCTGTTACTGTAAAGAGACAAGAAGAGCTCACTGTCTCATCACCAGAAGTTGGCTCAATAAAAGATATGACTTCACCAGCAAATAGACAGCTCACATTGGATTGTGTGTATGTGTGTGTGTACTGAAGTAAATGTTTTATATTTCTAGAAGAAAGCAATCCTGTTTTGGGGAAGCATGATCACTGCCTTCTACTGGAATAGTGCCAAAAAAACCCCAAACCAAACCAAAAAAAACCATGGAAACACTCAATCCATCAGAATAATGATTCAGTCTGAATTCTTCCTGCCCCCTTCATGCCCCCCCCCCGGTTATTTTAGCCTATTTTTGCAAGTAACTGGTAACTCAAAATCAAGGACATTTAATGTTTATATGATCTAAAATAATGGTATTGGTCTGTACAGCCTACAGTAATTAAAAATTAATCTCTGTTCTGATCAGGGCTAAATAAATTATTCATGCAGAAATCTGCATATGGTCATTAAAGATCTCAATTTAGATAATACAAACCCATCAATGTGTACATATAAAGTGGTTTTTGCAGACCCGTTTTCCTTTCCCTTATTCTAACTTTCTCTCACCACACAATGTTTATGGAAATAGCTGGCAAACCTATACTTTCTTTATTATTTAAAGTACTTGCCTATCTCAAAGTATTTCACTGATATTTTTATGAATCATCCAGATATATGCAATAAGCAAGAAATTGCTTTAAATTGTTTATTATGATCATCTTCAAGAAGCAATGTCCTAAGGCAAACAGATTCCTGGAGCAGTGATGATTTACATGATTACAGTTTCTTCTACCAGGTTATTAAATTAATTTCCATGTTAATTACAGCCCAGGGCAATAATTATACTAGCAAACTGTTTTACTAATCACATTTTCGTATGCTAACTGTATTAGATTTGGTATTTTTATACTAAGATCTGCAGATTGCCAATACCCTATAAATAATAAAGATGAGTAATGGAGATAATTCCTATAAGTTCCAGCCCACTATATTTCTGTTAAGTCACATTTATCATTTTAAGTTGAGCAAATACAGTGAAAAAGTAAAACAAGAACTGGAAATTGTAAATAGTTATTCAATAGTACTAAGTTGTTAGCTATTGCCTTGAAGCCAACGTAGGCTTGATGAAGATAAATGATGTCCACCTAAGCAAGAATGTACAAAAAAAGTAGTGATCTATGTGCAACAGAACTACTGTGCCCAATATAATGAAGAAGATACTCATTTTGTCATGCAGGGTACTTTGGATAGGAGGAGTATCTGTTGGGTTCATCCTTCGCCAGATTGTCTTGTGTTCTATCAAAATATTTCTAGCTCTAAAACTTCAATGAAATCCTGGGAAAGTGGTCAAAAGTTCTGTTTTAGTTTTTGGAACAGTAAACAGAATGTGCTGTCTAAGAGGGGCTTCTACCGCTGGCCTCACTGTCTTGCTTCAACCCACATCTCATCCTGACATACTTGCCTCATGAATCCTCTTCTTCACACTGAGACTACTCTTCTCCCTCTTTGTTAGGGAATGTGGTTCCACTGGACAGAGGGATGGGCAGATGTATTCCCTACTATTCTCAGATTCTTTGCCCATCAGCCAGCTCATTGAAGGTTACTTTTTCTTTCATTTATTCCTGTGTTCTCAGAGGTTTGCTTTTGGCTATTTAGGAAGGAATAGGAATAGGAGCTGGTAGGTTTGGCCCATTTCTGTTGGGGTCTGAGCAGCCTGCAGTAGGAAACATGGTCACCTTTCATTTAGGGCTGGGAAGTAATTTTCCCTCCTTGACAGAGAGGACAACCCACTTGCTCCTGAGGGTAGGTTATTCTCTGCAACTGCTGTGAGTCTCTTTCACTTCTCTCTGTGATGGGTCAGCCTTTCTGGGTTATAAATCAGGACATTTGCCTGGACTGGGTTGTAATCCCAGAAAGTTGCAATGCTTTCATTATTTAATTATTTGTCAAAGTCTATATAGCTGATTAGGTTTTCACAGGACAGATATGCATGAATAGAGCTCAGAATGGACATCTATATAGGTCATGGTGTTGGTACTAAGAGTGACAGAGTTAAGGAGAGGCTTCTTGACCCTCGCATCTCCTTTACAGATGCACTGGCCAGCGAAACTGAACTGGCTTACCAGAGGAAATTATCTGTGACTGATACAGAGCTGATGCTTTCCCCCTGCAGCAAGGAGGGTACGAGGTTGTGGGTCAGTCATAATGTGATTTCTAGTCTGCTACAGAGCCCATTCAACTACATGATGCTCCTTGCTCAGAGTTTTTGGCACAATTACCCCTTCAGTAACCAAAGAGAAAGAGACAGCTGTGTGTGTGTGTGTGCCTCTTTAAACTTCTCGCAACTTAAACATTACACTGAATGCCTCAATTTGAAGAACTGAAAATTTCTAGATCAAATATTTGAGTTCTATGCTTTAGACCAACTTGGAACAGTCTAGCCTTAGTATTATCCACAGGACAACTTCTCAGGCCCACATGAAGACAAGGTGCTATTCCAGATTCTCAGATCTGCTTATTACCAAGTTTGCTCTTCAGATGAGGTAAAAGCTATCCTGCTACCTCACAGGTAGCAGACGTTTTAAGTGCATTTGATCTCCTTTTTTTTTTTGTGGGATTCTGCTGTAACTATCTCAACTGACTCTTATTCAAAACAATCAGGTATCAGAAACAAATGAGATGTACTAAACCATCTCTCCAATTAATTGACAATCTAAATGGGATACCAAGCTGACTGACAACTTCATAAAACTTCTTTTTGCATGCAATACAATTTTAAAGCTAAACTGATGGACCGCAAAAGACTCCAAGATAACATCACAGATCCTAAGGAATGCTCTCAATGGCAGCAACAGCCAACAATTCTATTTTTTATTATTCCTTCAACCACATAATTGTGCATGGCATGCTACAGACAAATAACAATCTGAAGACCATGTGCTGAGGAGATTAAAATTTAATTTGTTTCAATAGGTGTGAGGGATGTGGATAAGCTTACTAGGGGAGAGGTAGAGAAGTGCTTCACTGATAAATAGGGCCCTACCAAATTTGCAGTCCATTTTGGTCAATTTTATGGCTTCTGTTTACATTTTAAAGTTCATGGTGGTGTAACAGGGACCCAGAAAGAGGTTGCGGGGTTGCAAATCTGTTGGGGGAGGGTGATTGCCACCCTCACTTTTGCACTGCCTTCAGAGCCTAGCTCTGGCCATGGATTTGATGGGGCCCTACTGATAAGATACAGAAATGCATTTGATTAATGAGGCATCATGATTAAGATGAGGCGTCATCTTGCCATTACTATGCTTTTTCTTAATGCTGCTTACCCTCACTCAAGGAGAACACACTCTGATGAATGTACTAAGATATCAGAATGAGGGGTTTTTTAGGCCTCACTGTAAAATTGTCTTATCCTGTGGTCATTTAAGTACTTAGGCACCCACTGGTAATCCATCTGTTTTGAGTTTGGTGAAGGTACTAAATATTCACTCAGAGCCCTTTAGAGAATTAGCTATTATCTTGCTATCATGCTGCTTGTCTATTAACCTCTGAGGTAATAACCAGCTAGGTAATTACAAGGCACAGGGAGAAACTACTAACTCAAACTTTCCACACTTTTAGATTGGCTTTATGGAAACAGTTAAAACATGGATAGAAAATAAAAATATTTATTGAATGTGTCCAAGTCCTTCTTTCCTTTGTTAATAAACTGGTCCACTCATGTCTGTCCATGAATCAGTGAATAGCCCAAATGGTCTCTCTTGGTCCTGCCTGAGACCACGCACACTTTTTTTAATAAGTAAAAACAAATGTGTTGATCATATATCATATCTTGTTATCCACTGCCTAGCTATAGAGAAGAGTATGCACCTTACGATTATTTTAAGCAGAAACCCCCACTAAATTCAATGGGAAGTTCTAGTTAATAATCAGTGGCATGAAGACGACTTCTGTTTCTTACATGTAAGGATAAATGGCATTTAAGTGTATAAAATATTCATTCCTAATCCCATTTTTCTGTTTCATGATGCCCAGAATCAGACCCATAGCACAGAGGGGAAGGGACTGTCTTTATTTAATGTATGTACAAAAGTGCTTACAGTCAAATAAAGGGAAGTGTCAACAAGTGAGTGTTGCTGATGATTGAAGGGGAAAGACAGCTTTCCGTGTTAGGAACTTGTGGTTATATCTAGACGTGTGACAACTATCTGGTTTCAAGTCCTCTGATAGGATTCCATCAAAATATATCAGAGAGAGAAGTGTCCAATTTAAAAATCCTCAAACTGAAGGAATGATTAGATAACTTTTTCCAATGTTGCAGCTTTGAAGAAATGTCATATACAATAGATCATAGTTTAAGTTAACTGTTAAACATGTTACCTGCCAAATACAAAAAGTGTAAATATTTGTGCAGTAGTGTGTTCCATCAGGGATATTTTAGACAACAAATCCTGCGTCATGGCAGGGGGTTAGACTAGATGACCTTTGTAACCCTATAGTTCTATGATTTTACGAAAGGAGCCTATGCAGGAGGACCCACTATGTCAATGAATTCAACTCCACCCTCTCTCCTGCACTTGACACATCATCATGGATTACAAACACACCATAAATGAACAAAAATAACTTTCTTAGACACTTAACATAAGTAGAAAGGTCCAGAGCATGTGTGTGTTCTAAATCATCCAAATCCACAAACAGATATTGGCCTTCTTAGTAAGGGATATACATAACAATGTCTTTTTCTTTCCTTCTTCAATGTAACAGATGAGAAATAAGTGTTAATAGAGTAAATTCAAAGTCTCTCTCCCTGATTGGACAGCATTTCACAATGAACAACTGCCTCTTCATCCAGCTTCCGGGCTTGCCTAATTGTCATTGCCTCCTCAGGGCAAAAGGGGGGTTGTGAGTTTATCCTCTTCATTCTATTTACAGGCTTTCTGCATATTGAACAGCTGCACTAAGCACTAATCTTCCATGCCGTTTGCACCATAACTGTGCTCTTGTGTCGTTTGGGAATGTTCATGCTATTATAGTCATGGTAGTAGCAATTATTTATTTGTGTAATTGTAATTAAACTGAAAACAAGTTTAGAATCATGCTTTACTTCAAAAACTCACATTCACAAAAAACAAAGATAGTTCTGGTGTGAGGTGAGTTGGGGGGATTTTTAGGGGAGGTCCTACTGAGAGAATGTAAATGGAATTTCTTGGGGATTCTGATAGCCAATAATTCAGGAACATGTCACATTTCCTTGCAGGTTTTCTCTTGCATTCTCAGAAGCCACAAATTATTAGTTCTTCTCTTGTTCTCAAGCTTTTCCATTGTAATGCTAGGTCACACTTATACTATTACAAACAGGTTTAACTGAGCATAATTTTCCTATCTGTTAATTACTGTATTAATCATGTTCTCTCTGTACTGCTATCTCAGAGTTTTTAGTAACTGGCTGTCATTGCTTTAAAAAGATACATTACCTCTACTACATTCATTCTTGGTACCATTCAGTGACTAAAGCTCAGATCATGCCACAATGGCAGCCATAAGACACTGATGAATTGAAGGCCTTACCCTGGATGTCTCATTAAATAAAACCACTATTGGGTTGTAAAGCATCATGGCTTCAATGGCAGAATTGTTTGAAATTTCCCATGTTAGGTACAGATGAAATTTCTATGTAGTACAGTGGGAGGGAAATTAAATTGGAGTGTCTCTCTAAACTAGAGAGCAGAGGCTGACAGATGGGTCATGCAATCAAGTACTTGAAGCATATAGCAAGTCTAGAACTAGAAGTGTGACTGAATACCCTGTTCTTTTATTAAACCTTGCCCTTGACTTCTTTGCTTGCATTGTCTTTCCCTCTTGAGTATGGAAAACAAACTGCTAAATATTGGGCCAAATCTTTCAACTGGTGCAAGTCAGTACATCTCCATTGAATCAATAGCTATGCTGATTTACACCAACTGAGGATCTGCTCACTGTGGATATATACTATATAATTTAACATCAATTGTGTATTTACTAAAAACATTAGCTGAGGCCTGTCTCACCTTGCTTTACCTTCAGATCGACAGCTGTTGCTCTTAAATGTTTATCTATTATATAACTATGTGCTATTGCTTCTGTATGTGCAAATATACTTAAATAGCAATAAGGAATTAAGTAAAATACTGCGAATATCATAGCAACACTTATCTATCTGTTTAACTGCTCAAAATCATGAGGACAGCCACTCTAGGATGCGCTCTATAGGAAGAGGTGGCATGTAATACCTGAAAAGAGAGAGAAGTTTCTAAAATCATCTTGGATTAGAAAAATTGTCTTCAACCACCCTCTGAGCATGTGTGGTTTGATGGTGGTATGACCTGTACCCCCGCACCTCCCCCCCACTCCCTTCTGAAGGTTTTTTTCTCTGTCACAAATAGTACTTGGATTGTACAATCTTAGCCTGATTTTTCAAGTATATGGTATATCTGAGAATAAAATCAAGGTTTAATGTTCTAGTTCTGACACCACAGATGTTATCATTTGCTATTCCATATGAGAGTGTGTGATTCGTAGTAACTTTGCAGATTCTTTTAAAGGGACTAGCAATAAAACTTCCTTTCCTAGAGATCCTACTAATTTCCCAAAATGTAACTTGTATCACTTACATTTTTGACTTCTTGAAGGAATAGTCAATTAATAACTTGCATGATGATGTGGTTATATGGACTTCTGCTTCTTCTGTTGAAATCTATCTAGATGAAACTAATAAGCTTCATGGAAAGAAAGAAGAGCTTAAAAAGAATGAGGTGTATGTAAATAACACATCCCTCACAAACAAAAAGACTTGCATGAAAGCAATTCACTATGAGATTTAAGATGACAAATGTTTATCAATAGCACTTTAAATGGCTCAAGTCACTTGTGTTATAAACAATCTGGTAGATCTAATTCCTAACTGAAATGTATTTGAATATTGTCATTTAATGAACTATTTAATGGACCTTTTGTGTGCCAAAAGGGGTGGGGTGGGGGAGGCAAAAGAGATTTTCAGTAAAAAGCATCTATCTTTATGAATTCCTAACCCGAGGAAAACTTTTTCCATCCAAATCTGAATGATATACTATATATCATGACATTTTTTTGAAATTCAAAAAAGCCACATTTATAAAGTATAAACAAAAGATATATGCCCTATAGTCAGAGGTAACATTTAGAAGCGTGGCAAAATGGCTTCAAAGTCCAAAGATGTCACTCACCAGGGTGAATAAAAGCTTCTGTTTATAGAGGTAAAGATTTACCTGAAGTGACAGATGAAGATATGATTTACAGGGATTGTATTAAACATAAAGTTTGAGTGCTTGAATTACTCTAACCAGAAATGGAATAACCCACTTTAGAACATAGCAAGCTCTTTAATGGGACGAAACTTAAAAATCTATTTTCTCTTCCAGGAAATCTACAATTAGGACTCGTCTACTCTTTTTTTAATGGAGTAGAATAAAAGGTGTCTAATTTCTGTATTGAAGTTTTAAGGGATTTATTTTTTTTAAATTGGCTGGAGAATGCACTTAGTTATTTCCGTGAGTTCAATAATGCCCACTGGAACTTGTTTAAGATTTATTTTTTTAAAATAAGTCTAGCAAGGCAAGAAAAGAAAATGTTAACCTCTTTGGTGTATTCCTGTAGGCAAAGCTAGCCTACATGTACAATTTCAGGAATGGACTATTTTAGGGGGAGGAAAGAAAAGGTTATGAAAACTTTTTCAATTGTCCAAGATATTAGATTTCAACACAGACTTCACATTGTTGTTAGCCTTCATTACCTCAACCTTGTACTAGTTATCTGCCATATGTAGGTTAGATATAGACATGATTGGCAAACCTAGATTATGGAAACCTAGATAAATGGATCTGACTGACCCGGTTTACAATTCTGGTTAAGAGGGTACGGAAATATCAGCAGATGCTAGAGCCAGGCATTCCTCACATGTTGACTGTTGACTCATTAGAGCGCACTTCACACTCAGCTTGCATCGTTTCACTTCCATGAACACTGCAAATTTGATGGGAAAATCAGGATCATGACATGCTTTTTTTGTTTTGTTTATGCAATTGATTGTTGTAGACAGATGTGTGTTTCTTGCGCCTGTGGATCCATGAAATCAGCAATCAAATGTAGAGATTGCAAAAAGAGAGATCCTACCGTATATAATGATAGCTAAAGAGAAATGAGCATTTAGGCTCATGTATTAATGTTGTTGTTTTTAGGCATCTAGTGCATATAGATAGGTATGTGTGAATCATTTTTTTAAAAAGGGCAAGTAAAACTGCATTATATTTCTGTAACAGCTTTCATCTGAGGATCTCAAAGCACTTTACACACATTTTTTAACTTATCCTCAGAATGCCCATCTGATGTAGGTAAACATGCAGATGATGGGAGATGAAATGCAAAGAGGTCAACCCCTATTGCCAGCGTTTTTAAACTTGTCCAAAGTTCAGTGTATACGTCC
Source organism: Mesoclemmys tuberculata (assembly GCA_007922155.1). Classification (NCBI taxonomy): domain Eukaryota; kingdom Metazoa; phylum Chordata; order Testudines; family Chelidae; genus Mesoclemmys; species Mesoclemmys tuberculata. Next base: position 15,542,731 of record ML675646.1, read on the forward strand.
ATACTTTGGGACTTATTTAAATTAGCTGTTACCCCTCAAGAAAGAGATCTTGGAGTCACTGTGGATAGTTCTCTGAAAACATCCACTCAACGTGCAGCGACAGTCAAAAAAGCTAATAGAATGCTGGGATCATTAGGAAAGAGATAGATAAGACAGAAAATATCATATTGCCTCTTTATATATCCATGGTACTCTCACATCTTGAATACTACATGCAGATCTGGTTGCCCCATCTCAAAAAAAAGATGAGTAGGAAAAGATATAGAGAAGGGCAACTGAAATGATTAGGAGTATGGAAAAGTTTTTGTCTGAAGAGAGTTTAATAAAACTGGGACTTTTCAATTTGAAAAAGATGACTAAGAGGGGGACATGATAGAGGTCTATAAAATCATGACTGTTGTGGAGACAGCAAATAAAGAAGTGGTGTTTACTCCTCCTCATAACACACAAACTAGGCGTCACCAAATGAAATTAATAGACAACAAGTTAAAAATGAACAAAAGGAAGTATTTCTTCACACAACGCACAGTCAACCTGTGGAACTCCTTGCCATAGGATGTTGCTCTGGCCAAGACTATAATGGGGTTCAAAAAAGAACTAGATAAATTCATGGAGGATAGGTCCATCAATGGTATTAGCTAGGATAATGAGGGATTGCTCTTTGCCAGAGGCTTGGAATGGCTGACAGACAGGCTCACTTGATGATTAACTGTTCTATTCATTCCCTCTGAAGCACCTAGCATTGGCCACTGTCAAAAAACAGGATATTGGGCTAGATGGACCATTGGTTTGACCCAGTATGGCCATTCTTATGTTCTTATTTTCAATTAGACTGATTCTGAGAGGTGCAGAATGATCACAGTTCTGTTGAAGATACATTTAAAATGTTTGGCCTGTGGTGACTTGCCCAAGGATGCACAATTAGTTGTTGACAAAGCAGGGACTAGAATTCATATCTCTTGGCTCACTATCTTGTGATTTAATTATTTTCCTTCTTTCTTCTCTTCATAGTTAATGTTCCATAAAAAAATAATTGTTTCAGAAGCTTGGAAAATTTTGTATATTGCTTTGAGAGACAGTCATTGTGAGTTAAGCAAACAATGTTTGTCTTATGCATTGGTATTTTTAACAAGTTTCCTCCCTTTTGACTTTGTCTTTCAAGGGGTGTATGATAGATAGATGAATGAATCTTATATTGTACTTACTTTTAAAATGTTTTTCCATAAAACAGTGTTTCTGTAATGAATTAACCTCCCATATGCGGTATCAAGAGCTTTAGAATCAGCAGGTCAAAGAGCAGTATCTGAAAATCTCTATCTCTTATATAACTGAACAATATTTACAACCTGCAGCTGTTCCCAATATGTTACCTGGCTACTTGCTTGTTTGGTGATCACCCTTAGAGCTGTGTTAATAGATAAGGAGGCTTTGGATATAAAACTGTTAGACTGCAAATGACTTGCTTGCTGTGTCACTCATTTTATTTGTTAAAACTGTGGATGTTTGTATTACTATTTTTTCTTTCTATTATAAATATTTTCCTTGCAACAAAGGGTTGAGGGATTTGAGTGACACAGTCTCTAGTGGATTGCTTAAAAATATAAATTAGTAATTTATTCCTTCATGAGCCCCCCACCCAGGTACCAACCCCCATATATAAGTCAGAATTCAAAAGTGTAAGTTTGATAACCATGAGGTTATAGGTACTGAATTCAAGCCACTTCTTTTGCATCTCACAGCAGTAAAAAAAAAAAAAATCCCTCCGTGATTTGTAAATGCTGTAGGTAACTATAAAATATGATGGATTGCAAATTTCAGTATTACAAAAAAATATACAAAGCAGTGTCTTGTCTCTCTCTTGCTCGCCCCCCCCCCCAAGGAAAAATCCAAACTTAATTTAGTATATAGTGTTGTCTGTGCTGTATCTATCCAACAGGCCAACAGCAATCAAAGGGAAGGAAATGTTCTGTTACCTTATTTAACAAACTGTTAATTAATAGTGCATGGAGAGTTTCTCCTGATCCTCTGACAATGGTGAGCAGGGTTTTTATTCTTTGTAAAGCCTTATAATAGAAACAGTGCTTCTTAAATGATTTAGTTTAATATTTGTGCTTTTTATATTTTTAATATTTTTAATATTTGTCTGACAGATTAGCAAAAATTAATATGTACAGTCTGATTATCCATATAGTGTCAGGAATTACTGGCTGTTTATTATATTGGCTCAGAGAGGATGACTTGACCCTGGGGCTTAATTTAAGGAACTAGAATAAATCACAAGGTTACTCTGATGCTGAGGGGAAAACCTAAATTTACAGGGCTAAATTTTCATAAGGGTGGCCTATTGTCTGCAGGTGTAATTTGCACTTGCAAAAATTGCATGTACCTATAATTGCAATGCAGCTCCAAGTCAGGTAGGTAGAGGTGCTATTACTTAGGTTTATACCTGTAATTGATTCAGTGGGTAAAAATAATATATATATCAAAAGTATGGCTTCAGAAAGCAAGGACAGGGCTGAACCATATTGAAAATACTACAACTTATTCCAGAGTGAATGCAACTTTTGAGGACTCATTAGCTGCTGTTTAGGCTCTTGCCCCATTTTACAGAAAGCAAAAGTTTTTCAGTATAAAAAGACTATGCAAACAAAAGCAATCAAATAACTTCTTGGTGCCTCAAGATCAGGCCAGCAAGATTTATCAGTAAAACCAGCATGAGATGGTATCACTTTTGTTTATCCAAGATGTCTGCCACTATTACTCCCAAAGTTCTGCTGTTGGCATGATTTGGAACACATAGTGGAAGGAAAAAAGATGATACATTTTATTTCAGTATTGCCATCTCTGCAGATCCCCGTCTGTGGAGGGGATTTCCAGAAGCACTCAGTGTTGTCCTAATTCTGATGTCACTGAAACAATTTTGAGTCTCCCTATTGATTTCTGTGGGAGCAGAGTCAGGCCAATGCGGCTTGTTTTTGACAATCCCACCCTACAGTTTTAAGTACCATGTAAACCAAGCATTCCTTTCAAAGAAATCTCCTTATTTCAGTAGAGCTAGCTTTATCTTGCGGCAATAGGTTTCCAGTGCTTGTTTGAAATGCATGTAAATGACATCACACTGTTTCAAGGCATGAGGTGATTGAGCTATATAAAATCCCATTACTGAACTTCTTGGAACTGTAAAATACACTTGTATTGTGACTAAGAAATACATTAGGATTTCTATCTAATTTCCCTGCTAAGTTGGAGTCAATTATTTAGTCAGTCCCTAAAACTCCTGCAAATACCTTCTAAATACTTTGGCAGATCTAGAGCGTTCTATTTACAGGCTGCAGTATAGCTGGCCATTCTCCAAAGTAGGATTTTTCCTAGTTTAAAGGATACCGATGTCTCGTCTACACTTGCAATGCTGCAGTGATGCAGCTGCAATACCTCATGAAGACGCTACCTGTGCCAACGGGAGAGCTTCTCCTGTTGACGTAGGTACTCCACCTTCCTGAGAGCTATGTTGACATCAGAAGCCCTCTCTTCCCCCAGTCCAGACTGGGGGTCAGGTTGGTATAATTGTTGCTCAGGGGTGTGTAAAATCCACAGCCCTGAGCAACACAGTTATACCAACACAATGGTAGTGTAGACGAGGGCTGAGGATCATCCTGATTCTGTGTTTCACACTTGTTCTCTGTAAGCAACTACAGAAATATCCTGGGAGGAGCTGCTGTGGAGTAACAAGCCCTGAGTCTACTACAGCAGAATCATCACATACAAAGCAGTGTAGAGTGTCATACAAAGAAATAGAAGTCTTAAAGGGGTATGCAATATGTGTGGGAAGCCTTTTTTTTTTTTTTTCCTTTCGGGTGTATGCGTCTTGCCACTGTGGAAGATTGATGGCAGAAGAATTTGTGAAATGATTACATCAGGAGCCAAAAGAAGCAACTGTTGAATAAATGAGAGAGGAAGGGATAGTTAATCAAAGTGGTGGCTACTCTGTTTTGTTGTTTGTGAACAACTTTTGTATTTCAGTGACAAACACTATGGGTAAAGAATGTCTATGTTAAAGGTGCAATCCCTCCCTTCGCTAAAGGTGGCAGAGCTCACAATAGATATGATTTGAAAAAGCTAGAAAATCCTACAGCAAAACAAAGGAAAACCAAATTTGACCAACAAAAAAAAAGGGCAGAAAAATCACTTTTAACACCAAAATAAACCAAAAATACCCTCAAACAAATCCCCTTTCTTTCAAGCTGCTTTTACACATCACAAATTTGCCCAAAAGGATACAAACCTGATACTTTAAAAATCCTTTTTAGGTTATCTTTTTGTCCAAATTTTAGGTTGGCTTTCCTACTTTGTTGCCTGATGTTGTGTAACATTTAAATTGTTGCTTAAACATTAAGGTTTAGTATCGCCACATTAGCAATTGCTTTTAAATTGTTGCTCAGATGTGCTAACTAATGTGGCGATACTGATGGATCTGCAGTGTTTCATGCAAATACATAAATCCTCATTTAGAAGCAAAGGCTGAACCAAAAAACAATGTTCACGCTTTCTGAAAGATTTGATGTAAAACTAATACATTTGAGTTAGCTGCAACATTTCCTAAGATGTCTTGCTGTGTTTCTGCAGGCCTTTCAGTCATAAAGGATGCATCTTGGAAACCTGTTGAACATCTCCTGAAAAATATGAGGCCTTGTCTATGAGCAAAATTTGCACTGGTGTAACTTAAATCCATTTTTGAACAGATTTAGTTCAACTGATGCAAAACCCTTTTGTAGGTACTCTTATTTTGGTTTCAGTGGCTTTTTTCAGTTCAGCTTAAACCTATTCCCAGTAAATTTAAGCTAAATAGAGAGAAGCTAGATTTATACTGATTTAAGTGTATCCACACAGCTTCTGTCACTAAGTTAACTAACTTAATTTATTTTAAGTAGCACTTTTAGATAAAGCCAGTCTTGTATGTAGACAAGCCCTGCATCCTCTCATCTACCCTATAGAGCACTTCACAGGAGTGGGCCCTGAGTAATTTAGAAGCAGTATATGGTGTCATGAAAAAATATCTATAGCCACGGTGGGAATTTCGTGTGATGCGTGAAGGATCGTTGCCTGTATAAAGGACCTCAAGAAAAATGGAGAGAGATGTCTTATATAAATCCTGATTCTGCAACCTACTTTGACACATGCCTAGCTTTAAGCATGCAAGCAGTGCCATTGACTTCAACTACTGCTGTAAACTAGCAACTGCTTAAGTATCTTGCAGAATCGAAGCCAACATTTATATAAAAAAACCTCCTTAAATATTCACTAGTGTTTTCCATGCTTCTTCATTATGTCAAGTGATGAGCCCACCTCTGTTACAATAAGTTTCTTGCTTTCTCTGTTGGCCATTGTCAATTCATGAATTGGTTTGGTGTGAAATTTTTAAAAGTAGTTTGTGAATTGGAGGTTAAAAAACATGAAATGCATCTCTAATTAGGACTATTAAGCTTCCTGGCATCTCTGCACTTCTTCTGTATGTAGATAAAAATAAAAGAAAACATGTAAGTGTCAGTAGCTTACAAACTCAAATCTTTTCTTCAATCTAAATGGTTGTTTTATAGTCACATGGCTCTTTAGTGAGGAAATGGTGGCTAATACTTCCCCTGTGTAAGAAAAGTTCCGCTGGTAGAGAGAGCCTCTGTCTGATTGTAACAAAGGATTGTAGTCAAACTATGGTAACTTTTTTTGTTTTGTTTTCTGTACTAGGAGTTCAGCATATAATATTCAATAACCTCAGGCATCTAGTATAGCCTAAAGTGAAAGCCTTTGATCCCATACTACAGCCATTGTTTAAGAAAACACCTTTCCTTAACCTTTTTCACTCAACATGACTTTCAGAAGTAAGGTATTACATCTGTGATTTTTATCCAAAAGTTCAAGAATAGAGCCAGGAACAAGAAGAAAATGGAGACACAAATGGCATCCACCCCCATGAGCTAGCACATCGCCCATTAAAATAAGTTTAAATACAGATGGGCTTTTAATGTTATGTTTTGATGTTTTTAATGTCTAAAAATAAGTCACATATAATCCACAAAGGACTTGGCAAACTTCTGTACAAATTATTGACCTAAAGGAAAATACTCCTGAAATATTGTGAAATTGTTTTCAGGGTACTCTTTCTTCCCTTTAACTGAAGGCAATGAGTAGCTTAGTTGGCGTAGGACTGGGTGGGGGAGGGGAGCCTTTATAGGACACTTAAGGCCAAGCTTGGCTCCAGTTCTGCTACAGCTCTCACAAAGGCATTCTGGGGGATATAGGCCTAGCCCAGGAACTATGTAATTGTAGCTTGGTACAGCAAGGAATGCAGTGAAAGGCTTCACTATATAAGACAAGATTTTTGTTTAATCTAGAGATGTTGAGGGGGAGAGAGAACTGTAGTGAGCTCCCCACAAAGAGAAGTGTGAAAATAAGGAGATGTGAAGGAAAAGAAGTGTAGCAGATGTGGGATGGGAACCAAACACTAGTTTCTTGTGTTGGGGTCCAAAGCTGGGACTTTCAAAGAAGGTAGGTGGTAGTATCTCTTTGCTTACCGGTATCAACTGGGGGAAGATATAGGCAACCCTAAAAAAAAAAGGAACTTTTTGGCCTACACAGAGTAAATGACTGCTCCTCAATCTTGCATGACCAGGATGAAGGCTTTGGTACAGGGAGGACTATAGATGGCCATGTTTTTAGCCTGGATTTCTTCTTTACTTTAGAACAGGAGGATCTTTCTTTGGCTAGAGGACTAAAGGACTGAGATCATGCCAAATTAGCTGTCCATGAGAGAGAGACTACTGATTTGAGTGTAAAATCAGACATGGCAACAACCCTGAAAAGGGAAGATGAGAACTAAAGACTGTAGGATAGGTATTTATTGATAAAGCTGGCCAAAGCCATATGGATTATCAATTTTTATAGTGTTAGCCTATAATTGATGAGTTTAAGCCAAGAAAATATCTGAAAGGCCATGGATATCGCTGCTTTCAGAACAAAATGCAAAAGTGACTTACTTAACTTTAATTATTTGTTGTGGGAAATTGAAGTTCCAAAGGTGGTGGGAAGGAAGTTTAAAAGATAACATTTGAAAAAAATGGATATCCAACCTCGTATATTGCCTAGAAGGTAGGTGAGGAGACCTCTTTGTTCCCAAGCTCAGTGGTGTTGCCGAGAAATTGATAGCTCTATTGTTCCTTTAGCTGTTATGGTTAAGGTCTTACACGGGGAGGTGTTTCTCCACATAACCTAGGCCAAGCCCATGGAGGGCTTTGAATATCAGATCTCACACTTTGAATTCAATTCTCTAAGCCCATTGAGACTATACACAAGGTGATATTTTTTTAGTGACTTATGTTGCTGAGTAGATGGCATCTACCTTCTGAACCAACTGGTGCAAAGGGATTCAATGTGAGGTAGGTATCTAATGTTCTTAGGCTCCTTTTAAAATCCCACCCTCCTTCCTTGTCTAAAGTGGATTGCAGTAATCAAGCCTACACTGGCTTTGGGCCATCTGGGAGATTCCCTTATTGCCAGATTCATGAGCAAAGTCCTTGTTGCCCCTCTAGAGTAGCCTTCCAGTTTATTTTGTGCTATCTGAGAAGTGCAAAGTGGCTGGAGTTGGAACTGAAGATCTGGCACTAAATCCAAGGCAGGTTTGACCAGTTTTGAGTTATCAAAGTGAAGAAAAAAGTGCTCAAACAATCTCTTAAACAACGAAAAAGTAGATATAGGGTTTTCACATTCATAGACAGCACAGCTCAGATGTCCATGCAGCACCATAACAGACTTTGAGGGTTTTTTTAAAAAAAAATTATTAATGTACCTATAAAAGCACTATCCATACCAATGCACTGCTAAAATTCTTGTGTTTTAGCTCCTGAAAACATGGTCCCAATTCTTAACCCTCAAATACCTGCAGAGTTGTATTAAATGAAGCTCATCAACTCACTTACTCAGTAAAAACTGAACACTTATTTTAAAAGCATGGTTATGATGTCTTTGCAAGATCAGGTGCATGCTACTACACAGTCCTTAAAGATATTCTCCACTGATGCATTTTGCCATAAGGGTTTTCTCACCCTACAGGTGTACTCCCATTGATTAAAGAGAAATGCTGATGTGATGAAGGAAGCTAATATCAATGTTTGGATACTTCTAAGGCAATCCATACAGGAATCCCAAAACTAATCCTTCAGTGTAATGGCGGTTATACATTTTTTGTTTTAAAAAAATTCAGAACTGAATTCTATCCTTGGATACATACACACAGTTTCCATTGAAGTACATGGGAAGTTGTCCATTTGTAACTGAAGGTATCCTTTTGACCCCTTATGGAGCAATATAGTCCCAACACAGCAAAGCACTTAAATGTATTTGTAATTTAGGGACATGAGTAGTCCCATCCACTTTAGTGGAACTGCTCATGTGCTTAAAGTATATATGCTTAGCTCCTGATATTGCAAAGTAGTTGTGTTCCATTGCTACAGGAGGTGAAACATTAGATGCACTCAACAGCAATTCTCTGAACACTTAAACTTGGTCAACAAATACAATACAAAATACTGACTAGAAAGAGAACATTTTTCTACAGTAGGGAAACAAGAGGAGAGGGATATGATTTTTCATTCAGTATTTAAACCTGTTGAGTTTGAATATTATTGGAATTGATCAGATCTCTCCTATGTTATTCATAGACTTCTAGGGTTAGATGGGCTCATTATGTCATGACTACATGACACAGTCTTCTGCATTGCATGGGTCATAACTTCTGTTTGAGCTAAAGCATCTTTTTTTTTTAAAGATATTCAGTGTTGATTTAAAGACTTCAAGTGGTCGAATCTACCACGTCACTTGTTGAACTGTGACATGAACAAAGAAAACAAACTGAATAAATAAAGTTGAAACTCCTTCCACTCCCTGGTTAGTAATATCAGATGTTCAATATAACTGGTAGGATTTAAAAAAATTAGGAAGCAATGTGCTTTTTTTAAATTTATTTACTTTACATGGACAGTGTTCTTTTAAGAGCCAATCTTTCAACGCACAACTATTTGCATATATAAAACCTATGTGGGCATTAATCCTTCCAGCTTCATTGAGATACCTTTTAAAAACTTGGCCTGAAAGTTAAGATTTCAGGAAAAACACCCACAAAATTCTAGCATGTAACAATTATTTTATTAAATTCCATATTTAATCCAACCAAGAGGAGCTCTGGGTCTGTTCACAAATTCACAACTGTGTACTTGGATCCTACTACCTAAAAAGGGAGCAAAGTTCTTCTCTACCATGCTTGACTGGTTCTGAAGCTACTTTTTGCTGCTTTGCCTACTACCCACAACCCTCAAGTGCATCGTCTGTGCGGAATACAAGTGTACAGTATGTACTCGGTCATAGGACCTGGATGTTTTATACCTGAAGGAATTGTAACAGTATGCATACTGTTCAACTTGTCCAAGGTAATAGTCTTTTCTTTCTCTTGGGAAGGTGAAACATTTGTAAAGATCTTGTCATATCGTCAGTATTAGAAGATTAAAACCAAAAAGTAAATAGAGACATAGCAAAATAGTGCAAGGCCTCTGTAAAAGGTAAGCTGAGAGTAAAAATTTGGCTGTTAAAAAATATCAGCTGTCAGTGCCTGATACTGGCTGAATATATACACTTACAGTATGGATTAAAGGGAAGGTTACAAGTATACATGGAAAAAAAACCATTTTCTTTATTAGTGGTGTATGTGTGTGCCTGCATGTGCACACATAGTGAGGGCATAGTCCCCAAATGCTGGAAACAAGGAAATGCTACTCCAAAGATGTTCTTTTGTCATCCCTATTAAGTGAGTCTCCATGAGAAAGGACAGAAAAAAGATTGATTTGCAAGAAAACTTTATTAAAGCTGATTCTGTGAAAATTGCAAAGCACAAAGTTCCCTTCCCAACCTCACCCCCAAACAATGACAATCCCCCCAAACTGGAAATTGCTGCCTTGCCTTGATCAGAATCTCAGAATGTTACAGGGGCTCCTATAGTCAGCGTTCAGAGGCACTGACGTTGTTAGGTTCAGACTCTGAACAAGCTCCTGCTTCCATGAGCTACTATGATGGCAAGGTTTTTGTCTTTAGTGCCACTATTAAATGCTAATACTTTCCTCCTTCCTTTATTTCTTTCTCTGCTCTTTCTTTTTAAAGTTTTTAGTCCCTCAGCTTCTGTCCCTTTCACCTTAATGTGCCCATTTCTGTCCTATGCCCTCCTTCTGGCCTCTTTCCCTATTTAGTATGCCAGGTAATGCCAATTACTGTGTCCATACAAATTGGTGGTAGAAGGCCTAGAAGAAAACTGTAGGGTTTCCTATAACAAACGTCACTGAGTCACCACTGTACTTTAGTACAAGCCTGCTTTGTTTCTTTGTGAAGTCTACATCTGGAACTATGGGCTTATATACACAGAGGTACCAAGGAAAATTAATCCAAATGAACAAGAGGTATAAAATTGAAATGAATTAGTTAAATCCTATTAAATGCTATGTGAAAGCTGTTGTTCAGGAGTGGTGGTCTTCATTTGGAAATGAATTAAAATAAAATAAATTAAGGCTACTTTAATTCTGAATGAGTGTGTCCATGCTATTTAATTAATCCACTTCAAATTCACATTTTTAGTTAATTTGGATTAATTTTCCAGGATGTCCCTGTCCAAACAAGATCTTTATGATGATTATGCAGCATTCCTACATTTCTGCTCTGTTACTATGTGCGTGTTGTGAATGAGAACAAACTCTATCATACCACCAAATTCAGGATGTGGCTTGCTCCCATTCCTTCTCACCCTCTATCTTCTAAAACTGGAAGATGAGATGTAATATAGGAGTAGCCAATGGGTAACAAATATCTCTTCCAATACACTTGGTAGTATACTATAATGGAATTCCAAATGGATCACCATTCAGAAGAGAATGGAAACACAACATTTTTCTAAGCATCTTATGTGTGATTTATGGCTAAAATTATAGGTGGCTTCAATGTGCCTATAGAAGGAAATATCCTTTTTGGAGAATCACTTAAACTTCATAAGATTTTAATTGGCTTTTAAAAGAAACACTTTCCAAGTTATATTTGGATAATGGATGAGATCTGAAAGACATTAACAAGAAACTATACAATTACGAAATGGAAGAGGATGGAAAGCTAATTGCAATCTTTTCTTCAATGGTATAATAAAATGGGTCTGATTCTATCCTTGTCCCCTACCTAACCATTATGAAGAAAATACTGACACACATAAGTATAATCCTTCTGCTGGACCTTCTCCTTGTAATTAAACACACATAATTTAAGAGTCAAGGACAAAAACTGTTAGCTTTTTTTTCTTTTCAAATATAGGCGACGTGTAATCCCAACAACACGCCATAGTCAAGCGGGGCATGGGCTGCCCTAATTGATTAGAAATAAATTAATTTGGCTCAGGTTTACCTTGAAACTAAAAGCACTCTTAAAAAAAAAAAACAAAAAACAGAAACACTTGCAGTTACTGAATATTTTATTTCAAGATCTTACTTCACACAGATGAACATTATCATATGTATTAAATAGATGGAGAAACTGAAGACTAGACCTGTTAAGTGACTTGTTTTAGGTCATGTTGAAAGTCAGTGGCAGAGATGGGGAATGGAATCCAGATCCGCTGATTCAGAATTTCCTGTTCTAAGCACAAGAACAAACTGCCTAGTAAATTGTTCTTTGATGGCCTAATCCAGCAACCCATGAAATCTATCCAGCTTGTTGATGTCATATTTAATGCAGCATTTTCATTAATAGTTCTGATGATTAGCCTACTAGCTGCTCAGTTGAAATACACTGACTTCCCCCCATCTCCTATCCATCCTTTAACAGCCCAACAGGGGCTGTCTTTTATAGTGTTTAGTAACTTTTAATTTAGCAGAACTCTGATTGGTCCTTTCACTGTTTATTTAGATTAATAAAAGTTGTTAATCACTTATGAGCAGCACTACTGAACTGAAGTCAATCTATATCCTATCTGACTTCTGCAGATGTGCATAACAGATTGCTCAGTTTTTAATGGACTGAGATGGCTTTTAAAAACAAGTTTTATTGGTTATGATTGAATGGACTTAAATATTTTACAGAGGCAGTAGAAACTTGAGATTCTTTCCAGTATAAATCTGATTTTTGAGCCCCTTCTTTTCTACAATGCTCAAATGAAATTTTCACTTCAAATTTCTCCTGTGTTTTCTAAGGCCAGCATCCATGTGTTGTCTAAATTAGGCGTGTATGAATCTTTTCTATCTTGAGCTATGGGAATTGGGGGAAAATAGGTGGTGATCATATTTAAAAATCCTTCTAATCCTTCTTATGCTATTTATCTTAAACCTGTTCTCCTAGAATCTTCAAATGGAAGTTATTGGAAAGCTCTTGGTGAGCTCTCATGGATGCGTGCTCAGAGTTGAGATGAGGAAAGGAGTATTTAAGAAAATATTGATGGGTGAATTAGGAATGTCAGACTCCATCAAACTGTAAGAGAATACCAGACAACTGGTGCAAAGCTAAGCTTTCTAAGGCTATGTCTATTCAGACGGCAGCAAATTTGCCACCATCAGATTGATGTCTCTGGATCAACTGAGCGGTCTGTGTAGATCCGCTCAGTCAATCAAGAAATCAATGTAGGAAAACCACCTCCGTAAGTGGCACAGTGCAGTGTGTACGGCACGCGGAACAGATGAAGCAAAGTCAATGGGAGATACGCAAGTGATGTAAAAAAGGTGCATATCTCCCACTGACTGCTGCCGAATCCGGAAGGTAAGTGTAGACCAGGCCTGAGAAACAAAACCAAAAAGTTGAAAGGTCACGTGTAAGTGAAGAGAATGAGAGGAGATATGGAAGGACGTGCCTACCTCCAACCTCTGCTTAACTACATAGTTCACCAGATACATAGAAGAGGGCTTCTCTGCTCTCTAAGGAAATACTTCACTTGTTTGCCTTATTTAGCTTTATTCTGGAAGATAATGTTATGAAATGGAAAGACTTAACAGCTTCAGTCAATCTCTAGGGGAAGATGCTGGCCCCCCTTCTCTTTTATTGGTACTAAAAATAATGGTTTATTTATTTACTCTCTCAAATGTATTAAATGGTTCATAGTTAACCTGCCCCACTGGAGTATTACCTAGAAGAAAGGTGGTGTCCTCATACGAAGAGGTGGCAGAGATAAGAGGATGACAGGAACTTTTTTCATATTTGCAAGTTTTGCTGTTTTATACATTGAGGTGAGGCATTGCTGTTTCAAACTCTATTTTATTCTGTGTCTTTTGGTTTGAAGTGTGTCTTGCTCATTGCAATTTAAGCTCAGTAAAAATATTTTGTTTAGAAACTTTGGATTAAGAAATTGTCTAGAATTGCCCCTGCTACAGACAAGCAAATATGTTTTTGGTTTAGTTTTTTAATTTCTGAAATACTGCCTGAGTTCAAGAAGGTTAGATATCCGGTTTTAGTTGATGGTTAACCTCATTTTGTATTGTTACGAAGTCTGTGTTCTATATAACTGATGGAGTCAAAAATCTAAGGGCATTTTATTGTAGGAGTTCAAATTTCACTGTCTATAGAGAGAGATAAAAGGGCTCCCCATGAATGTTCAATGGCTATATAATGTTTGGGGGGGGGTTGGGTTTTTTTTTTTAAAGGTTCATTTCAGTATAAGTGAAAAAATTTTACTCATAAATTTTACTCACTATTTAACATCAAATCAAAGAGGATCATTAATGGTACCTTCTAACTCTCTCTTCCTTATAGGGTGGGGAAAAACAGAAATTTAAAGAGAATTCATAACAGCTTCTTTGTGTTAGGGACCACAGAAACAGCATGTCTTACTCCTAATCATACAGTCACTGCACCAGTTCCTGTCTTTTGTTGCAGCCATTCATCCTTCACAGAAAAAATGTGTATTTGATGCTTTTTTGGACAAGAAAAAAGCATAGAGAAGTCATTTTCCACTCTTCATAAAGATTTCACATGCCACCAATTATACGAACATGATTAGACACGCAATTAAAATTTCTACGGAAAACAAATGATTTAGGCCCAGATCATACATTATAGCACTTAAATGAAAGAAACAAAATTGTTTGTGTGGTGTCTTTTAAGGGGTGGCAATATATTGTGAAATCACAAATATCTGAAGCCCATCTAAAGTGAGTGCTAGATGGTGCATTTATTTTTGGATGTTCCACTCAAAGCTGTACATGTATCAATATTTTATCCAAAGTTTGACCTTCCAAAGCCATAGACTGCAAAAGGGAAGGTGAAAGGATTTACAAAGTTGTTCTAGTACAGTGTTTCTTCCAAATGTCAGATGTCTGAAGAATTGGAAAAAGTCTTTGAGCCAACTTACTAAATAGGTGTTGAGAGAACAAAGATTGGGACACAGATGTCACTATGGGGGAAGAGTTAATGGTATTTCAATGCCTTGAATGTGAATTTCGTAACTTTTGATAGGCTTGGCTTTGTATCATAACCAAACTTCACTCTATTTCCTGGGCCTCTCATGCCCAGTTTTAATAATCCTTATGTTCTTGCTTTTTAGCCTTATGTTACAGACAGCTAGCCTGAATTTTAAGAATATATAATTGAGATCTTATGGTCAAGGAATCGGACTGGGTTTTTGGGAGACCTGCGTACAATTCCTGTCATTGCAATGTACTTCCTATGTGACCTTGAGCAAATCACTTAATCCCGCTCTGGAACCGGTTTCCCATCTGTATAATGGGAATAAGATTTGCTTTCTCCCATTTTCTTTCTTGTCAGTTAAGATTGTAAGTTCCTCAGGGAAGTAACTTTCCTTCTAGGTAAACATAGTGTCTAAGAATGGAACCACAATTTGTTAGTGCCTTTGTGTTACCATAATAGTATTATCACTAGAAGTTTTGCTTTGGAATTAATATAATCTATGCATGTTACTTCTCTGTAGTTCCGATACCATTCAGTTATATTAATTTACTTCCATTTTGTGGAGGTTTGTTTTTCTCCAAATCACCCTGACTGTAAGCGTATGCTTTTGCGGGCTTGATGCTGCATCAGTACTTTCAAGAACCAGTTGGGGAGCTGATGAGTTCACTCTCAGTCTGACTATAAGTACAATCACTCTAGTGATTAATATTTAGCACAAAGACAATTTCCTGGATGATCAGAAATGTAAGTAGCACATTCTATTCATGTTAGTTCAGCTCCCACCAAGACACACTAAAAAAAATCCTACTTAGAATCTTGGGTGAAGTACACCACCTCTGTTGCTATTGTTAAAAACTAAACTGTGTTCATCATCTCTCTTATGGCATTATGAAGCAAAGTGGATTTTTTACATATTTTTACAGGCAAATACTACATACAAAAAACTATGTTAGAAGAAAGTTATTGAGGTTGCAAAGTCAAGCGCTCATTGAGAAAGTTAGAATATGCCAGATTTACAGTTGCTCATGAAACTTTAACTCCATGCCATTGTATCACTCACTTCCTGAGCCGCAAAAGAGGCAACAGTCCAGTGGAAAAGCCATGTGATCATATAGTTATGACCATATAGTTGAAAACTTTCATAATTCATACACACACATTCTAATCACCTTTTTGGAACAAAGCTATGGCAAAAAGTTGAGATTTGAAACTTGGCATGGACATGCTACTCCTTTAGTAGTATGCACTTGACTTGGTTTTGGGTGGAAAAAAATAATGGGGATGTGGATGGGGATGGAAGGGAATATCTCCAAACATGTTTAGAAAGATTAAAATAAATGAAGCCCATTCCCATGAAAATACATTGCGCAATCCTTTTATTATTTGTCCCTGCTTGAGCAGGGGCTTGGCAAACACAGAGTTACTGTTAGATTTGGTAAGAAAAAAAAAAGATGGACCAGTTTTCTGTTGGAACATTCAGTTTCACTGAAATGAAACATTTTGTGGGAATATATTTGTCTTGACAATTTTTGATGGAAAAAAGTCCTACTCTCTCTTTTTGACTTGAATCATTTCAATGTCAAAATGCTTCAATGAATACTTATATTGTAAAATATTAAATACAAGGTATTATATGTATAATGTTTTTACCTTAAAACAATACAGCTGGACATTACTGAAACTAAGTGTTTTGTTAGTTTTAAAGAAATATGATTGAGGACTTTCTTGTTGCATGTGAAATTTTGACTTTTCATTCTGATTCAGAATTAAAAGAAATTTTGAAATGTCAGAATTCCCCCAGAATGGAAATTTTGTTGTCTGACCAGCTCTAGCAACCCTTCTGAGTGCTGCTTGGACTAATTGCTGGATAGACACTTGAAATGCAACAGTGATATAAAAGGACATATGAAGTGTGTTGGTGTTGTTGGTTTTCTGCACACGGGTGAATTTCACCCACTGATGAGCACTTACTTGCACGTTTCTCTTTACTTCATTGGCACTGTTCACGTGAGGAAGTAAGTTGCACAGTTACTTCCCAAGATTTCATGGTTAAAATCAAAATGTCAAAAAATGTAAACATTGAGATTACAAAAGTATAGCTAATAGTCACACTGTATACACATATTAGTTTCTGTTTTTCCTGGCTACATATGTACATTATTTGTATTCTAAAACACGTATGCAGTGTAGTTATAGTCATATCGGTCCCAGGATATTTGAGAGACATAGTGGGTAAGGTAATATCTTTTATTGAACCAATGTCTGTTAGTGAGAGAGACAAGTTTTTGAGCTCTGCAGATCACACCTTGTCTCTCTATGCTATAAGATTTAAGAGATGTTTGTGCCATCACATAAATAAAGGTGCTGTATCAGCTTTAACTTTCCAGAGGGGTAGCTGTGTTAGTCTGTATATAGGAAAAACAACGAGTTCTGTAGCACTTTAAAGACTAACAAATGTATTTTTTGCAGGCATAAGCTTTCGTGGGCTGTAACCCACTTTGTCAGATGCAGGAAATGGAAATGAGAGAGATGGGGTGGGGGGGTAGGTAATAGCAAAGTCCATACATTTAGAGTAGCTGAGGCCTATTCACAGCCAGAAGGTGAGAATGTGGGAACAGTGACAATTACTTCTTGTAATGAGAGAACCATTCCAAGTCCCTATTCAGACCCAGTCTGATTGTGTTAAGTTTACAGATCAGTTCTAACTCTGCAGTTTCTCTCTGAAGTCTGTTTTTGAAGGTTTTTTGTTGAAGTCTGACAACTTTCAAGTCGGCTACAGAGTATCCTGGGGGATTGAAGTGCTCTCCAGTTGGTTTATGGGTGTTTCCATTTTTTATGTCTGATTCATGTCCATTTATTCTTTTGCATAGTGACAGTCTGGTTTGGCTGATGTACTTGGCAGAGGGGATTGCTGGCACAATATGGTGTATATTACATTAGTAGATGTGCAGGTGAATGAGCTCCTTATGGTGTGGCTGATGTGGTTAGGGCCTGTGATGGTGTCACTAGTGTCAATGTGTGGGCAGAGCTGTCAACAAAAGCTTATGCCTGCAAAAAATAAATGTTAGTCTTTAAAGTGCTACAGAACTCTCATTGTTTTAGCCTTAACTTTGTATTTCCTAATTTACAGTGGTTTTCATAATGCATTTATGTTGATTTTTTTTAATTGATGAGTCTAAATATTCATTAATGGGTTAAACTCATCCCTTTACAGAAATCCAACACAAAGCACGAGCACCATTCCAATCATGCTTAAACCCTGATTACACCCTGTTACCAGGACTTAAGGGGTGAACAGATATTATACTGCCCATCTCTACAGGTGTGAAATTAACCCCCATATTAGTATGTTTCTTACAGTTATTAAAAGGTTTAAACACAGGATAGGCAAGACATAGAATAGGCAAGAATAATCAAGATTCTTTGATTTAGAGGTAGTGGTGGAATATATTAAACAGTCATATTCAGGGATCCACAGTATTCACTTGTTCTGTTTCTAGCATATTCTGATACCACCTATGGCCTTGGCAGAAATCTCTGAAATGTGAAGTTACCTCTCTTGTCAGTCTCATCCTGCTGAGGTTGTGATCTTGATTTGGCTCAGATTCCTCACACACAGACACAACAGAAAGTCTTAGAAGGGTCATGGCTTTGCAAACTGGCACTGCCTCCTGCCTCACTTTATTGGAGACTAATATACAGGGAGACCATTTCTCAGCCCTGTCAAAACATAGGATTGCATTAGACAGTTCTTGGGTCTGCATTTGTATTATTTTTTACTGTTTGTTTTCCCTATGTGCTGGTTTACATGATCTTAACAGTTGTCCTGTGAAAAGAGGGTGGAGGGCATGGTATGTAGACACTGTCTGGCTCTCAACAGTGATAGCTAAGGAATGAGTTCCCAGGAGAACCATACTGACTGACAGAGGTGAATTAAAAGTCAGAGGTCTGTTCTAAACAAAATAAAATTGCTGTGGCACTGGTGAAGAGGTCTAGCTTTCCCTGCTGTGAAGGAATTGATGTCATTAGTCATATTTTGTATGCTTTTGAGAACTTTCTGCTATCTGTGCTACACACCCTAGAGTTTTGGACAGAAAATTGCTTAAGCAATAGTACACTTTTCTCCTTACTTATATGAAAATAATTTTGCTGGAATCTGACAGGTTTGTAGCATACCATATTAAATTTATAGTTTGCTGTGGTTGAGAAAACAGATTAAGAATGGATAATCCTTTGTATTTGAGGATAATAAAGCTAGATGATTTTTTGTACATGGGTTATCTCCTTGTCTTTCAAATGAGAAGCCAAAGTTTGTGCCCAAAAGAGGTCCAGTGGCATTCCTTAAAAATAAAGCTTATCTTCCCTACTTCACTTAATTCTTTTGAACTAGCTGTCACAAGTTTTCCTAGATATCCCTGTGACAAAAGATTTCTCAGATTGTCCTGTAATGGAGTCCTGTACTGATGGAGGAGTTTAGTCGCATTTACTATCTATCTTCCCCTGTAACAATATATCATGCAAATAAAACCAGTTACTCTGGTTTGCTGTAGCTTGCTATGCTAGATGAGTCCCCAATGCTTTCACTCTAGGGAAGTCCCCTGAAACGCATTACAGAAGCAAAGCGCTTAGTTAAATTCAAAACCAGACTAGATACATTAGGCCATATTGTGCTGACCCTTCAGAGTTTGCAAGAGGTTGAAATGAACATAAAGAACCTTTCTTATAAAACAAAAAAAAGCAAGGTTCTCTGATTAATATTATTTACTGATAAAGCATTATTTATTGTGATTTATCATTCACTGTGCAATGGGATAGTTCTGGTTTGTTAAATGTTAATTAAAATTTCAGATTTAGCTTTCACTAATATTGATGACTCTTCACTTTGGTCATTATTCATTATAATTAATAGTAGTTTAGTTGCTTGAGTTAACTATTTATAACAAAACACAACTTCTAATTCAGAAACCTTCCATTCCACTTTGAGGAAACTCTGACATAAATGGATTTACTTATCTGTCTCATTTAAGATATTTCCTGTACGTTTTAACATAAACTCATATTTCTTAAATTCAGCAGCAGGGAATTTCTGAGCTTCTGATAAGGTAACTAATGAGCATGCTGCATTATGATTAATCATAGACTGGGTGGGCCAGATGATGATATTGAGAAAAGTGAATAGAAGGGGACAGGTTTGAGAGCAGCATTAAGGACTACAAGGGGAACTTAAGCATAACAGTGGTGAGCATTGACACATCCAATTTTCAGAGACCTTGTGGCCTAGTGAAATTCATAACTCTGCGTTAAGTGCCCAGGCTCCCTCTACAATGGATGAGGAGTATTAGGAACCCAGTTAAGGGATTCCCAGAAGCCAGCACACTGAGTTGGCAGTGATCTAACCTAGTCAGTAGGATATGCTCAAAAAAGCGGCGTAAACCTTGCCCCAGAATAAAGTTAGGCACCTAATTCCAGTTTGAAGAAGGGCACTATTCTCCACTTGGGATTCACAGCCACGAGCACTCTTCTGGGGCTAGGTGCCTAAGCCAGATCAGTCTTTTCTCATGAAAAATTATTAGGTTGTAATAGCACTGTACCCTTTATACCCAATAGTGATTAGGGCACTGGGTGCACATCCTGCTCCAAATAAAGCACAGTAGGGATTTAAACCTTGGTCTTCTATATCCCAAGTGAATGCCTAAACTACTGACTTAGTGTATGGAAGGGGATGGGAGAGGCACTTCTGTTGTCTTTTGTGTGGTTTAGGTGTGTTCTAAGCACACCTACAGGATCCATGCCCCATTTGCGGGGAATGCCTAGTCTGTGGATCCTGCTGGGGCCTGGGCATGAGCTATATGCCCTCAAGTTGTTCAGCGATGTTAGGACTTTGGTAGTTTTGTGCATGACCTCTGGCAGAAGTTTAGGCATCGAGGGAATTTGCCATTTACAGGGTTAGGCCACAGCTGAAAGGTGGCTTTGTAAATGCCAGAGACACTAAAATGTTGCATCTAGGCACATAAAGGAACAGCTAGGTGCTTTAGTTTTCCTTCTGAATCTAGCCTTAGAATACCACTAAATTCAGTCAGTTCACCTGAAACTGCTACTTAGAAACATTAATATTACGTTGAGGCATGATATTTATGCAGTATTACTAACAAGATGACATTTCTTGGCTGCAAAACAGTTTATTTGATTTTTCAGGTCAGAGTTCTATTAAAATATAACTGGAAAAATGTAGAACATCTACCACTAATTAAATACAGTAAGACCCTATTCTTGGGTGGGGCAATGCTCAAAGAATTCATGTTACTTCCAAACTATCAATATATAAACCACAAAGTTTGAAGTTCAGATATGCTTTAGATAAGCATCTGAAAGTTTTAGATGCTTAGCTGAACTATCCCATCTGCTTTGGTCTGCAAAACAAATCTCACAAGAACTACATCAAACGTTCTGGTATATTTTCTAGATGGTGTCAATTTTGGTAGCTAACAACAACTGATACATAATTGTTCTGCTAATTGACAGGGGTTGATAGAAAGGACACAGACACCAGTAGAAAAAACAAGGTTGCTTTACTATCTCTTTCTAAATATTACAGAAAATGAAATGATATATATACACATAACAGAATAAACTTATTATACTATAATATTAAGCAATAGAAAGAATAAGTAAGGTAATGCACCTGATCATTACTACATAAAATCAACTATAGTGATTAAGAAAGATACATCACCAATTGCCCCAATCATACATTACCATCATCCAGATCCGCAGTCGCTGGGGAGCCCCGGTTGCAGCGAGGATTTGGAGAGCCGATCCCGGCAATTGGGAAGCCCTACGCGGTGCGTCCACCCGTAGTTGAGGTCTCCAAATTCGCTACAAGTGGGTCCAGCTTTTATAGAGTGGAACAAACAAGTATACGTGACAGTGCAGATCATCTGATGGATATCTGGCCCTCATGCAAGGGGCTGTGACGGGAGCCTGGCCAGGGCCCCCGTCCCAGACCCCACATGTTACTTCCTTATCTTTTTAGGGCTTCATCAGCAGATAGAAACATTCTTACTTTATCAGCAGAGGGACAGACCCCTTGTGTATGTACGATAGTAACCTACCATTACACATCTATATATTTGGAGTAAACAAACATGAACAATAGTACCCCTATGATATAAAGATTTACTAGCATAAACAAATGTAACTCCCACCGCGCAGAGGCCGATCCAACTAAATACAGATAATCCTTTCAATCAATAATGGACTTAGAGTCCTCTGTATAATTAATTCAACAAGAAGTTAAACTGGGGGGATGGAGCCAGAGAAAGGAGGCGTACTCTTCCAAGCTGCACACACAACATAAGCTCTGCCCATCAGAGTAAACAGAATGAGATACTATTCACAAAATATTGATTGTGCAAACGTTCAAATTAAGATTGTTCATGCTTTTTGAGCTCCACTGAGCTGCTTCAGCCTGGCTACTTCTCTGTGGGACTTGAATGTGACCATGGGCTTTACTGGGCATTAAGAAAAGGAAGGGGGGAAGAAATAAAGGGTGGTATTCTTCAAAACACTACCCACTTGTAGCATATAAGTGTAAATGGGGTGGGTAGTGTCAATTTATGAATGTCCCAGGGTGCCAGTTAGATTTTTAAGCTGAAATCTAACCAACTGGATTTGCCAGTTTGATAAACATTATAGCAGATGTTTGAATGATATTTAATAAGAATAACCCCTTTTATTGAGTACTAGTTCATTGTTTTTAGTGCTGCATTCTTTTCAAGTCAACTTTTACCTTGGACAGTATTTATGAAAGCATCTTTAGAGATACAGAGAACAATAGGGTGTCACCATTCATTCCTGTCCATGCCTTGCTCCTCCAATAAGCCCCACCTGGTTGTGTCTCTGCATATGATGTCCCCCTTCTTATTGATCAGTCTGAGATCTAACTGACTTTGGTTGTGTTTGCCTTATTTTCTTTGGCATACTCTCATCTCTTTGTCTTCTGCAGTGTCGTGACCATCATAATCTTTTTTTGATTCAGCCAATGCTGTTCCCTGACTTCACAGCCAACACTTCTCGTAACTTCATTTGTCATAAAATCATTCCACTTTGCATCTGCCACCTTTTGAAGACTTCTCATCTCTACTTCCTCCAGCCTTTGATATCTGTTACATGTAATGCAGCTTCTTCCAGAGCATAGAATAATGCTTTTAGAACACTGGTTTGATAAATTTTCACTTTGGTATCAACAGAATAGTTCTTATCAGTCCATAATTTTATCCACTTCTGTACAGCACTTGTAGCTAAAGCACATCTCCTATTAACCTCATCCTTGATGGAAATCATCAGCACTCATCAAGTTTCCTAGATAAACAGAAGATTTAACGTTTTCTGTGACTTTGCTGCTGCACTTCAGCGCTTCATCTAATGTCCCTTTCCCAACATGGAAGCACACTGATTTTGTGGCATTTATTGTTAGTGCAAGTCAACTACACTAGTTTTCCAAGGTATTGAAGAGCATCATCATTAATTCAGAAATGTCTGTCAGCTGCACAATGTTATCTGCACAAGCTAAAAAGCTTAACTCTAGAGCACCCAATATCATGTCTTCCAACTTGCCTACCATTGTTAACATCCAATTTAAGAACATGATGAAAAGCTACAGTGATTCCATGCCCCCTTGTCATATACCAAACATTGACTTGAACCAGTTTAATTTTCCACCAATTCTTATGGTGGTAAAGGTTTTTTCACCCAACATTTATAATTGCAATTACTTGGAATGCCTTATAGATTTACTGTTTTCCATAAGGCTTCCCTCCAAATTAAATCAAATGCCCTCATGAAGTTAACGAAAATTGCAAACATCTTTAATCCTATTTTTGCTTATACTTCTATAATTATTCAAGATCTTTGTTCTTTAGGATTAGTACAACTATTGCCATTAGTCAGTCATCTGATATCTCCTCTTGTTCCTATTCCTTATTTATTTTTTCATTATGTTTTGTTAGTGCTTGTCCCACTGGCTTTAAACAGCTCAGCTTGATATTGTCAGTGCAACTTTTCCTTTTTTTTTAATTGCTTCACTTCTCTTTCTATTTCTTCTGTTGGTGATTCATCACTGATGTCTCTACTGCCTTGCAAACTGCGCCGTTCACATAGCATGTCTTAAACATTTTTATCTGGATTAACTACAGTGTTCGGCACTTGGTCAAAATGATTATTGATTAAAATGATTATAATCATTCCATGCTTCCAGTACCTCTCTGGCATTTGTTTTCAGTTTACCAGTAGCCTTTCTTACTGCTTGCATTGTTAGCCTGATTGTGTTTCCCTAAAATGTAACCCTTTTGTACATCATTTCCATAGCTTATTTTCTTGATGTCTCCTCTAGCTGTTGAATATCTTCTTTCCAGAATTTTGTTCATCCAGTCTTTGGGACTTCTTCACAACACTTTTATTTCCTCCACTTTCCCAATAGTCTTGGCCTGTTTACAAGAAAAGTGTAATGTTCTTGTTTCATTGCTTGACCGGCTTTTCCCTTTTTGCTTACACCTTCCAACATGGGGCATGGGTCGCTTGCTGGTGGATTCCCTGCAGCTTGAGGTCTTCAAATCTCACTTTTGAGGATTTCAATAACTCAGTCATGGGTTCGGGGTTGTTATAAATGTGTATGGGTAGGGTTTTGTGGCCTGCCTTGTGTGGGAGGTCAGACTAGATGATCATATTGGTCCCTTTTGACCTATGAGTCTATGAGTTTCCTCCACTTTATTTTATATCATTTCCTTTAGTATTTCCCATCCAGTAAGATTTCTTCATCACAAATGAATGGCCTGAAATTACCTGTATGCCTTCTTCACAGAGCTAACCTTTAACTTATCAAGATTAAATTTGTCTCCAGTTGTACCCATCTTTTTCTTGGACTTTAATCTTTCCCAGGAGTAATTCATGATTATTGCCACACTTGGCACTTCTTACATAGATGCTAACATCCCAAAGCAACCTTCTATGCCTTTTACTTCTATGCTTTTTAATATGATTGATCTGGTTTTTGGTTTGACCATATGATAAATTTCATGTCGCCTTGTGCATATATTTGAGGAAAGTAAGTACAACCATTAATTAGATTCTACATTTTACAACAAATTCTTAAGCTTTCCCCATTATTGTTTACCATCCAAACAATGGAATAGTGGTCCAGCACTATTCATTTGCTTAGCACATCCTCCACCAACCCTTGCATTCATATCTCCCATTATCAAAATCCTATCATGATTAGGAATCTCATCTATGGTTCTGTCCATCTGTTGATAAAATTCCTTCTCTTCCTTTTCTGCTGCTTCTGTTACACTGTAAGAGGGGATCATTTATATGTAGTCTATAGTAGGTAGTTTTAAATCTTGCTATACCAATCCACTCAGATACCAGTTACCACCTCTTTACTGAAGTAACTGTTCTCTTATTCACTGCTATAGCAACTCCATCCCTATGCTTTGCTTGCCCACTTAAAAGTCCAGAAAAAAGGAAAAAAAATTTCCAGCTGTGAATTCTCCTCTACCCAACCAATGAGTGTCCTGAGTGACAGCAAAGAAAACTTGTAACTTCTATAACTTCTCCACTACTTGCTCAATCTGGCCTGGAATAAATAGAGTTGTAACACTTCAGCTCACAATATACGTAATATGTTTTGCCAAAATCCATGACCATTTCATTTGCTAGACTTGATGGACCTTTGTTGAAATTCATATGTCAGTCTGATGTGCTGTACTGTTTCTATGACAAGTAAGTTTAAGATGTAATGGCCTGTTAGGACAATCCACCCTATCCAATGCATAGGAATGCCAAGTCATAGCTTCTTTACCTGCTAGAAACAGGTATCAGTGATTGCACCCTAGTCCTCTTGTCTTCCATGGCTAATGAGCTGCTCGGATTTCAAATCAGAGTTTTCTTTCCCCTCACATAGACTTGCCTAAAAGAGGCCAAGTGAGTCATGTCTGCCCCCATTTGAAATCATTCTCTTCTTCTAGAAACAGTTGGTTCCCAGCACTTATGCCATAATAGTAGATACAACATTTCTGGGTTTCCACAAGGTGGGTTACCACCATCCAAGAGACTTGTCCCGATACCATTGTGTCCCAGCATGATGTATCAAATCAAAACACTCTGTTTGGTGAATGAATTTGTTTTAACCAATCTATCAGTTTTACTGTGTCCACTTTTATTATCAAATAACACTTAATAAAACTTGTTGATTTGTTAAGATTAATTCATTCACCAAGAAACAGAGGTATGTAGTCAATACTTTTAAAGGGTTTCTAGATTAATTTTGGATACCTGATGTTTTTCGGCATGTACTGTACACAGTACATGGTTTTGTAAACAATTAACATATATCAGTGTTGGGGCCAAACACTTATACCCTAGAAAAATAAAATCACAAAGATCTTTTATTCCATTAATTTCATATTTATCAGATAGCCATTTCAAATAATTCTCCAAAAAGTGATGTTGCTCTTTGTCTGAAGGTCCTCTTATTAATATATTAATATAATCAATATAATATAATTATATCAATATAATATAATTAATATATATATTACTTAGTACAGTCCCAACATGTAGTTCTTTGAGGTCACACTAGAAAGAGCTCAAATTCAACAAGATAATACTTAACTAAATAAAAACAAAAGGCAATACAATGTCTGCAGTGATGTCACTTCCTCTTAGTCCTGATGATTTTGTTGGAGGGAAGAAGCTATCTGCTTGGCTGGTCCAAACTCTGAAGACCACACAGTAGTATCATGTTCATGCCCAGTTTCAAGGATCATTGGAAGTTGGCTTTCCTAATATTTTTATTAGATGCTTGCCAACCATTTCTTGGAATTCTGCTCCCCAGTTTTCCTGCTACTTCCATTAATATCCAGTAGAAGACATCAGTGGATAACAAACTTCTTTGATCATTCTCTTGTCAGAAGCTTCTTATGTTTTATTCATTTCAATTATTGTATCTCTGTATTAACATAGAATATTAATTGAACTTCTCCCTTTTAAGTAATTTCTTGCCTTATTTCAAAACTGTGCACAGGTCAGGTGCTTATCTTTTAATGTTCCTTTTCTTCTTATGACATTCAATTAAAAAAACCCAAAATACTTTATAGTTCCTCTAACTATAGTGGACATGAGCCATACATTCATTATTTGTATTTAATACTTTTTCATTTCACATCCTTCTGGGTTAACAATAAAGGAAGAGACAGCCTGAAGGAACAAGATGGATTATCCACATATAGGGTAATTTCCTGCTTGGGTGGGTAAATTCATGTTAGCTTTGCTCGAGCTAGCTTGCTAAAAATAGCAAGCTGGCTGTGATGGCACAAGTGGTGGATCAAGCTAACCTTCCGAGTACGTAGCTAGGATCTCAGATGGGGTTCTACTCTGGCAGCTGGCCTGAGCTATTTTTTAGTGCACTAGCTTGAGCAGAACTAGCATATGTACATCTGGTCAAGGTGAGAATTACATTCCCCAGTTACAGTGTAGACATAGCCATAGAGAGATGGTCTGATTAAGACAAATGTGTCTGAAGGCAAATTTACAATTTCTATTTTGGGGTGAAAACGCATGGCTTGAACTCCTTTGAGGAATTGGGAAATTTGACTATTTAACCTTTAACAGGTCAAACAGCAAGCTATTTCAAGTAGGATAAAATCCAGTTTCCTTACCCAACTCTGAGACTTAATTAACTCAAGGGGCACAAAGGGTTCATCTTGCATAGGAAAACAGGTATTTATCCTTGTTTGTAATCTTTAGAAGCTTTTTAGCTAACTAGAGATAGGACTTCCATCTGTATGCTTTAATTGTGAAACAGTCATTTAAGATATTGTTTAAACATCCCAGTTTCTATTCTTGGGGGAAAAGAGATTCTTATTTCAGCTTATCTGGATAAGGTGTCTCACACTTACCTCTAGTTTCTAGGAAGGAGGAGAGTTTGGAATGACCTCGAATGTCATTGAGAATGGAACGGACTGGTATCTCTTCTGATTTAAGGAGCAAAATAAACTATATTTTTATGTTTAAGGCATATTTGACATCTCTACATCTCACAAGCACCAAAGCAAGATCTCGCTCACAGGTTTAGCCTACACTTAGTGTTTTCTGGTATAGGTATATCAATATAGTTATACCAGCAAACCCTCCTAGTGTAGATGAAGTCTATATTGGCAGAAAAAAAGTTCCTTTTTTCCAATATTGCTTATACCAACTCTCTAGGGCTTTGCCTGGCATAATAAATGGGAAAATAAATCACACCCTTAAGCAACATAGTTATTGCAGCAAGACTTTTAAGTATAGACCAGGTCACAGGAAATTGTGCACATTAGTGATTCTCCACCTTTCTTCCATAAGGAATGAAATAGTTAACAATGTTGACACTTAAATTATCATCAACTTACACCCTCTTTAAGGCCACTTAGAGTCTAGAAAGTGTGATGTGGCTTTAGTGTAAATAAGAATTGGGCTGGGGCAGTCTTTTGTACCCACTTTGCGCAGGTGGAAATGATTAAAGGAAGTTCAAGGTGGTGGACAATCAAGAACAGAATTTCTATTTTGGGTATAACACCCTTCATGAATTCAAGGTGTCAACAGGATTTTGTTGATGTCTCATCCCATCATGCAATATTTCATTCCCTGAGGTCCTGGATCAGCCCCCTGGTAGAAAAAAACCTTTCTGTGGTCATAGCCCACCTGGCCCCATCAACTCATAAACAGTTCTTGTAGCACTAAGATTGTTGGTGCATTGGAACGTACGCTCTCAAGCTGTCATCTTAAATCCTAGCCCGACACCATTCATGTTGCATGCAGGACCTTGAGATGGAAGTGTGTGGACTGTGCCACATAATTTCTCTTATTAGTTTTGCATTATAACTTCACATGATTTTTGTTGTTCTACAGTATTGCAACATTTCACTAAGGAAAAGCATATAACTGTTATAAGACCAGTTGCCCATTAGTCTTTTTGTTTTTAAGATAAATTCTTCTGTTACGTGATACTTACACTGAGGCTTATGAAATCATTTTAAATTCTTCAATACAATCCATTCATAATCATAGTCAGTTCAGTTAGGAGCACCATTTCCTTTAGAACATAAGAACGGATGTATTAGGTCAGACCAATGGTCCATCTAGTCCAGTATCCTGTCTTCCAACAGTGGCCTATGCCAGGTGCTTCAGGTGAACAAAATAAGTAATCATTAAGTGATCCATCCCCTGCCACCCATTCCTAGCTTCTGGCAAACAGCCTAGGGACTCTTCAGAGCATGATTTTGCATCCCTCCCCATCCTAGCTAACAGCCATTGATGGACCTAGCCTCTATGAATGTATCTAGTTCTTTTTTGAACCCTGTTATAGTCTTGGCATTCACAACATCCTCTGGTCTACTATACATTGTGTGAAGAAATACCTCCTTTTGTTCATTTTAAACCTGCTGCCTATTAATTTCATTTGGTGACCCCTAGTTCTTGTGTTATGAGAAGGAAAAAAATAACACTTCCTTATTTACTTTCTCCACACTAATAATGATTGTATAGACCTCTATTATATGTCCCTCCCCTTAGTCATCTCTTTTCCAAGCTGAAAAGTCCCAATCTTATTCATCTCTCCTCATATAGAAGCTGTTCCATACCCCTAATCATTTTTGTTGCCGTTTTCTGTACCTTTTTCCAATTCTAATATATCTTTTTTGAGATCAGGTGACCAAATCTGCATGCAGTATTCAAGATGTGAGCATACCATGGATTTATAATGAGGCAATATATTTTCTGTCTTCTTATCAATCCCTTTCCTAATGATTTCCAGTGGTCTGTTAGCTTTTTTGACTGCTGCTGCACACTGACTGAATGTTTTCAGAGAACTGTCCACAATGGCTCCAAGATTTCTTTCTTGAGTGGTAACAGCTAATTTAGACCCATCATTTTATATGCATAGTTGGGATTATGTTTTCCAATGTACATTACTTTGCATTTATCAGCATTGAATTTCATCTGCCCATTTTGTTGTCATCTAGTTTTGTGAGATCCCTTTGTAACTCTTCACATTCCGCTTTGGACTTAACTATCTTGAGTGATTTTGTATGTTCTGCAAATGTTGCCTCTTCACCATTCTCTCTTTTTCCAGATCATTTATGGATATGTTGAACAGTACTGGTCCTGGTACAGATCCTTGGGGGATTTACCTCCTTCCCTTCTGAAAACTGACCATTTATTCCTACCCTTGGTTTCCTATCTTTTAACTAACTATTGATCCAGAAGAGGACCTTCCCTCTTATCCCATGACAGCTTATTTTGACTTAAGAGCCTTTGGTGAGGTATCTTGTCAAAGACTTTCTGAAAATCTAAGTACACTATATTCACTGGCACACCCTTGTCCACATGCTTGTTAACCCCCTCAAAGAATTCTAGTAGATTGGTGAGGCATGATTTTCTTTTGCAAAAACCATGTTGACTGTTCCCCAACAAGTCATGTTCATTTATGTGTCTGATAGTTCTCTTCTTTACTATAGTTTCTACCAATTTGCATGGTAATGAAGTTGTGCTTACCAGCCTGTAATTGTTGGGATCGCCTCTGGAGCCTTTTTTAAAAATTTACATCACATTAGCTATCCTCCAGGCATTTGGTACAAGTCTGCAATTTCACATTTGAGTTTCTTCAAAACTTCTAGGTGAATACCATTTGGTTTTGGTGACTTATTACTGTTTAATTTATCAGTTTGCTTCAAAACCACCTCTAATGACATGACAATTTGGTACAGGTCCTCAGATTTGTCTCCTAAAAAGAATGGCTCAGGTTTGGGAATCTCCCTCATATCCTCAGCTATGAAAACTAATAGAAAGTATTAATTTAGTTTCTCCACTAAGGCATTATCTTCCTTCAGAGTTCCTTTAGCATCCAGTGATCTCACTGGTGTTTAACAGGCTCCCTGCTTCCAATGAACAATTTTTTTTCTGTTTATTTTTGAGTCTTTGACTACCAGTTTTCAAATTCTCTTTTGGCCTTCCTAATTATATTTTTACACTTCACTTGCCAGAGTTTATGCTCTTTCTATTATTAACTTACACTTTTCAAAAGGATGCCTTTTTGCCTCTGACGGCTTCTCTTTGCTGCTTAATCATGGTGGCACTTTTTTGGTCCTTTTACTGTTTTTAATTGTAAATCCTTGTTTTTAATACAAAATTTGCTTACATTTTAGAGTATGTACCAACCAAATTGGTTTTGCCAATTTTTTAATGGCACAAATCAAGACCATTTTTATTTGCTGAATTCACCTAAGTGGCATATAATAGTTTTTCTTTAATAATCTTTATTGCTATTTAATAATTTGTAGCCACAGAATTGACAAAAGTAAATTAGTGATCCCATATTAATCTTGCAGCAAACCTTCAAAGTGAACAAGTTAATCAAACCATGTATTAAAATGTATTAATGCTCAAAATATGATTATGTAGTCCCTTGATGGTTAATTAATGTCATGCATTTCTTATTTTGAAATAAGATAGTGAAAGTTTGTAATAAATATGAGTTGCTATAAAGAATTCTGATTAGTTGCATACCTTTAACTCAACAAATACCCATTCCTTTACCAGACAAATGAACTGCATTCTGGCATTTCTCACTTCATTTTCTCCTTTTCCTTTTCACAGCCATATGTCATATCAGCAGTGGGGAGGGGAAGGTAGAAGGGTTAGGCAAATAGGAAGTAGAAAGAAAGGAGAAGGAGGAGAAATTAAAAATACACAACTTTGATTTTTTCAAAACCAAACGGTTATAGGGGTTTGGTTTGCTATCAAAGACAAACAAGTGTTGCCAGAAACTTTGGGAACACTTTTTTTTTTTTTTTTCCCACTCCCATGGGAAACAATTGGTATTTTTCCACTGACTTCAGCTGTCCTGGGTCTGCTCTCGATGCTCATCCAACCTAAGAGAAATTCCTGTAGCCTAGCAAGGAGCCAAGAGAGAGCCAACCAGCCAGCCTGGAGCTGCCTTTCCACCTAAGTCATCACAGGAAGGAAAGATGTGGAGAATTTGTTCAATAAAAGCATAACTTAAACAGGATCAGCACCAGGTCTGTGGGGTAAGGAAGCAAATAGGGAGAGGTGGAGCACTAGCTTCAGCCCTGTTGTAGCTGCGGTAGCCATAGGGGCTAGGTAGCAGCAAAACCCTGCTAAGAGAAGCCCAGACTGAAGCAAAAAGAGTCGCCACAGGGTTTCCAAAGGGTTGAGGAAAAGTGAGTGAGTGAGCTCCTAAAAGTGAACCCTAGCACCATCTCACTTGACCTGCTAAGTCATTGTTCAGTGTGTGAAACCATAATGGTTGTTTCTTGGAGCTGTGCTTGTTTGTCTAGCGGATGTTTGCTTGAAACACAAGCTGGCAAATGCATCGTTTTCATTGGTACTCATGTAAAATTCCAGGAAGTAAACATGGGAATTTGGGAACACTTGCATTGTATCTCATTGACACACTGAAACTTTTAATTTTTTTAAAGGGAATTCTGTTCAGGCGAAGTATTAGGTTATGTTGGTTAGGTTTGAGTGGACACACAAGTCCAAGAGTTATTCTTCCCACATTAGAGGAGTATAACTCCTACAATTGGGGTTCTAGTTTAAGTACATGCATTTACATATTTCAAAATCACTGTGAATAATTTACAATATTTGCAGTCTCAATAAGCATTCTTGCCATTTAACTTAAAGAAAATGAACACACAACTAGCATAAACACAGATAAAGTGCATTTAATTATTTATTCAATGAAAATATTCACCCCGCTCCACTAGTCTGAACACATCTGTGATGACAAGGAACATCTTTTACTTTAAATCTTTTTTTATTTGGAGGCAATACATTTTCCTCCCAACTTTTGCAGAGCTGCAGTCACATTTTTATTCACTTATGCCTTTACATGGGTAAAGGGAAACATTTTCTCTCTGCTCTTGGGAAAATTAAGAGAGTGCTGCAGAAACAGAAAGATCACCTCTGCAACTTATTCATAGAAACAACAAGAAAAAAGTTCTTCAAGCAGAATTTATCATTAAAGGACAAATGGCTTAAAGTTTCAAAAGAGCCTAGGAACGTAAGTCACATAGATGCATCTGAACTTTCTACGCAAGAAACAGATTGGCCAAATATTAATTCCCTGCTATGCTACCTCAGTCAGTCATCCTTCCACAGACAACTAAAAGAGAGTGGAAAAACAAGTAAACAAAGTTCTGAGAATTCAGGCCATCCTGTTGCAAATAAATCATTAACATTTTCCAATGAGAGTATGCATGACTGGTTACTATTCTCATTGGGCCTAAATCAGTTCATGTTTATTTAAATGGGAGATAGCTGTATGGTTCCTTATCAACTTCTGGTTCTGTCTTGTATTTGCTGGTAGGAACTGCTTTCTTATTTCCTTCGTAAGAAATTTGAGAATTACATGAAACATGTATTACATGTTTTAAGGGGTACTCCTGTGCATTTTCATTCAGTTTATCTGAAGCTGGGGCCAATCAAGGCTTACTGCCTCCTGTAAAATGGTTAGTATCCTCATGAAAGACCTGCATAGTAGAACCATGGTACTTACAAATTATATATATATATATAGTCACATTGTAGCAGCTGAGATTTGGAAATTCAATTGAAAGCCAAATGCTAATCTTTCTTTTAGCATAATTAAAAGCCATGTCTCAAACCTGAACCCCTGTACAAGAACATGTTTCCCATTATGAAAGAATAATTTGGTGTGAAGAGGTATAGATGCATGTCAGCCCTAATAACTATTTCATGACATGGATACATGTTCCCCAAAGCAAAGCTCTAACTTACAGTGGTGTTCTACTTTGAAAAGTGTGGCACCGTCTTATTCAACAGAACTGCTTTCTGTGTATTCATAGTTATGCCCGACTTCTTTATTTAAGTAAGAAAAATAAGTTTGTACTGCCTTTCTATTCCTACAACTTCGTAGATCTACCCAGTAGTGGATTTGACTCTCACTTGTACATGTCAACAAAATTGTTCAGTGGTTTATAATTTTGTTACTCCCAAAGTGCTGAGCTCTCTTGGAAAATCGGATCACTTATTTTGGTGGTTAATTGGAAGCTGACTGAGCTTTTCTGAAAATCAGACCCTTAGCAAGTTGCCATAGGGAAAAACTGTTTTTCTTAGATGACTTTATGCACCCTGTAAATCATTCTCCAGATTTCACTGTGAATGGGCTTTCAGTCCCTGAATTTCCTTCCAAGGCTTGTTCAGCTAAAACCACTCTGTTACTCTTGTTCTTAGGTTGAAACCATGAACTAGCAATCGAGGTTTAGTTGGCTTTCTCTGAAAATCACAAATTAGTCCAGGTTTCTTGAAATTTGGCTCATGCTCACTTCATACGTAAATCAGATGTGTTCAGACTGCAACAGATCGCAGCAGTATATCCTTCCTTCTCTCCTCCTAATTCCACCTGTTTGCCATATGATTATTCTTAAAAATCAAGCTTTATAAACAGCTCCTAGAGTCATATTGTGACTCAAATATTAGGTTGTCTAATGTGAAAATAAAAATTTTATTCTCTCCCTCTGGTAAGACTATGTGGCAGGTGCTGTAAATGCCATTTCATCTTCTCACTTCTATTATTGTCAACCTTTGTTCTGTCCCTAATCATAAACCTCTCTTGGCTTTTATAAAATGTCACTTTGCCTTTTCAGCCAGTACAATAGGTCACATCAGGGAGAGCCAAGTTGTAGTTATAGTAAGAGTTTTAACATATGACTGAATTATAGGAAAAAGTAACAAAATAAAATTCCTACCCTGTGTTGTACTTAGCTGTCTCAAAAGCATTGCAAAAGGTATTCCTGAGATCATAATGCAAGAACAAGGCAAAATAATATATAGGAAAATGGTTGTAAATCTTGTTAAGAAAAATGTATCTAACTGACCTATTGATTGTTATATGGCAGTATCTCCTAGACACCTAGGGTGCCCAGAGAGCAAGCGGGGAAAAATTGGGACAGGGGATGGGAGGTAATAAGTGCCGATGTAAGAAAAAGCCCCAAATATTAAGACTGTCCCTATAAAATCTGAACTTCTGGTCACCCTATGACCTTATCTAGTCTCATGATCCCAGTTTGTTAGAGATCTGCTATGGACACATACTAAGGCTGGGTCTACACTGAGGGTGGCAAATTCGCTGTCATCAGATCGATTGCTCTGGATCGACTGAGCAGTCTGTGTAGACCTGCTCAGTTGATCCAGCAAGCGACACAGGAAAACCACCCTGGTAAGTGGCGCAGCGCTGCGTTCCCTTCGACGCAGCGCAGTGTGGACAGTGCGCGGAGGAGACGCAGTGAAGTCGACAGGAGATATGCAAGTGATTTACATCACTTGTGTTTTTCCTGTCGACTGCCACCGAATCCCAAAGGTAAGTGTAACCCAGGCCTAAGAGAAAATTCCTGACCTTACTGTCTAAACCGAGCAGCATAAGAGTGTGAGAGGAAAGAGAGGCCCAGACAGTTGAATCAATGGCCCAGCAGGTCAGTGGCAAAGCAAGAATAGCATCCAATTATTTTGATTTCCAGTCTAGTGGCAAGGCACTAGATCATGTTCCTCATTAACAATAATGCTTAGCTCTTAAATTGCACTTTTCCTTCATAGATTTCAAACTACTTTCCAAAGGAGATCAGCATTATCCCCATTTTTACAGCTGGAAAAACTAAGGCACTGTTGGGGGAAGTGACTTCCCACGGTCACCCAGTAGGCTATTGGCAGAGAACCCATAAGCCAGGATTTCTAGGCTAGTGCTCTATCCAGTAGGCCAAAGAAGTAAAGGTCTAGCTGTCTAGCCTCGCCCCATTATCAGCATATAAAGGGAAGAGCAACAATAATGATGGTACTCCATTTTTCTGACTGCTTAGTTCATGCCAAGATATAGGGTTTCAAAGAGAAGTTTGTGTTCTGCAGATTGTAATGAGTTTTTAATTACCTTGAAGGAGATTATCTTTTGTGTAGTGTATTTCTTTACCTCTAGGAGGCAGAAGGAAGTGTTCTCTCTGATGATGTGGGCTTTGTTGCTGTCAGTGGAAATGTGCTGTGTAAGCATCAGGGTAGCATAACACAGTGCTCCCTTTAGGGGTTTGCCTTGGGTGTGTATCACACTTCCATAAACATAATTAGCTTTATACAAAGATTTTGTTTTTAAAGACTGATGTTATTTTGTTTAAATAAGAGATTGATTGGAATCCATCAAAAATAATTTAGCACATAGTGAAAACTGATTGGTCCCACTTTCTTCCCCTGACATTTTAAGTGTGTGTAGCATTTGTAGCACTAAAACATTGAAAATCTCCTCAAACAGAAGCTGTATTAGCACTTTAATTCAAAATTCTCTAACTTGAGGTTATTAAAGTGAGGCGTTCCTATTTCTCAGTCTCTGGAAAGGTATGGAATTCTCAGTAAGCAAAACTCCCCTTTTCTCAAGATTAGAGTAGATTGATTTTTACTTTGTGCAAATCCAGGAAACTTGTCACACAAGGGATGTAGCCAGTGAACTGGTCTTGGTCTTGCTGGGGTCAGGGAACTTTCTGTGGTACTTTTTCCTCTCTTTCTCTTCATGCAAAGGAGTGTCCCTCCCTCTCTTTCCCCTTGACGTTCTGACTATCTCGAGGGGAAGGATGGCTCAATGGCTTGGAGGGTACATCTACACTGTGATAAAAGATGTGTGGCACAGCCATAGCTGGTCTAGGTCAGCTGACTCAGCTCATGGGACTTAGGCTGCAGGTCTATACAGTTGCAGTGTGACCATTTAGGCTTAAGCTGGCACCTGGGTTTGGAGAGTCTCCCTGTTTAGGGGGCCTCAGAGTCTGAGACTTGTGGTTGTTCATTGCATTGCAGTCAGGGTCCAGTAGGAGGCTTTTTAGACTTATCTACATTAGAAAACCAAATTCCCATATTCCATCGATTGCCAGCCATGGTGCAGCTGCAGTAGTGGTAACAAGAGGATGCATATCTATTAGAGTGCATGGGGCTCAGGTGCTCCTACCTGAGCAGCTTTTCATGACTAGGGAAAAAATTGCTCGAACCCCATCCAAACAAGCAATTTGGCTGCACCCTACTGGCAATTGCTGTTACTAATCTATCTAGTATAGAATAAAAAAAGAATGTTGCTGCACTTTGTGGGGATGGAGAGAAGTAGAATTGCCAATCTCCAGGATTCAAAAATCATGAGAGAGGTCATCCCAAAATAATGAGACTCACGTTCAAATAATGAGATTTTACATTTTAAGGTCTTTTTATTTATCTTCTGGGTTTTGAGCCTTTACAGTGCATTCAGGCTACATTTTCAAGTTTCTGTCTGCAACCATAAGGGCTAGAAACTTTCTTTTTTTAAATGAGATTCTCACCGATTCACATGACTCCAGAAATGGGGCTTTTAAAAAGAAAAATATTGAGTGATGTGAGTAAAACCATGAGTTGGCAACGAAGTTTGAAGGTAGAAATGTAGCACATATAAATTAGAATGTGTATTAGTATAAATGTAGACTATTTCTTGAAATAAGGACAGGAAGGAATGCTGGGGCTCTATTTTCCTACTTCCTGTCCCTTTAAGGTTTGGAGCAGTACTGAAGAGGTCAAAAGAACATGGCGCTGGTGAACAGGGTATGGTCACAGATGCTCTTGGAAGATGCTCCAAAAGTAGGGCTTTTGCAAACTGTGCATGCATATGCTCGCGCGCGCGCATGTGAGTGAGAGGAGAGAGAGCATGAACATGGTTTTAATAAAATGCTCCAGTTAAAAACAGATTCCTGGTCTGGAAAAGTAACAAACACAACAAGCCTCAGAGGTGGTGTTTGAGCTTGACTGCTCTCAATTTCTTTGTCAGTTTCTTGAGGTGGACAGCGTGTAAACGTTTAATAAAAGTAACACAAGTGATGGAGTTTTTTTTATAGAATGGACAGAGGCACAGGCATCTAGGACAGGATCATTTTTGATTGAGGGATAGTTATTTTCTTTAGAGAACTAAAAGTTGAGCTTCTTCTGCAGCCTTATACAGTCTCACTTCCCCCCTCTGGCAGCTTGCATTGCTGTCCCCTAGCTTCCTTTTTTAGTGTCTCATTTTTCAAAGTGCACCCATTTTACGAGACAGTAACCTTCGCAGATCCATGAACTGACACCAAGTTACACTTCCAACCACTTAACATATTAATATTTTTCTTTTTAATATCTAGGAATTTAGTATTTCCCCAAGGCATTGTATACCTACTGGGATAATAAAGGTAACGAAATTTCATGCTGGGGGGAAAAATTATTGCTGTTGGCATTAGGAAAATATTCCCCACCCCATTGTACAGCACTCCACAGTTAGATAGGTGTATTAATAAGGAGGAGAAGTTTTGAAATATCAGCTTCAGGCCACCAACACAATAAAGGTCACAATTCAGGTAACAAACACAATTATTCTGATTCATGTTTGCAAATGTTATATACCTGGTCTGTAGGAAATATCCTATATGCCCTTCAAGTTTACTCTTGTTTTTCCAAATTTTGTTGGCTAAAAACAAATCTGAAACTGACTCAACAGACTTTACACTGAGCTACAGGAATATCTTTCTTTACAATCATTTTACTGCTATTCTAGCACACTTACAGTGGTTTCAAACAGTCTTTAGCAGCCTGCAGAAAGCACAGCCAAAAGCGCTGGTGATTTTTCATATAACATCTTCTGTTTTGCCCTCTGTCACAGAGAGTAGAGAGTTCAGTGCATCATGTTTTTTTCCCCCACAATGGACAGATTTCTTGGCTGAGACAATCCAGGATGGTAGGCACAGTTCGAAGAGGTTAAGTATTAAAATTTTATCAAAAGGGCAACAGAAGTGACTTGAGTTGCTGTGTCCAAGGGATTAGTATGTCTTCAGACAAAAAACTTGGGGTGGTTTGTTTAGTTGATGCAGGACAAAGTTGTTCAATAATAAATAAAACAAAATGAACCATGTCACAATAGAAGAAGCAATTTGAAGGGCAGTCCAAAAAAAAAAAAAATCATGAGAATGAGTATATAAAAGGGAAAGAATTTAGTTACTTTACTTCACTTGTCTGAAATTTCTTTACTGGAGCATCAGAAATATTCTGTTGATTTTTACTCTCATGCCAAGTGTAAAGTCAACTGGTGTAAGGTAGCAGACAAGTGAAGAAGAGATTGTTCTCTGGAAGCTAGGCACCCTGTTGTCTTCTCTTTCTCACTTGAAAACTAAACTTCCCAATTGCTGCTGTTTTTTGGGGTGCAGTTTTGGGGAGGGGAGAAGATAGGGAGCAGTTGGGGCTGTTACTCCCTCATTCTGCCACTGAATTCAACTGGAATTTTATCTCTGACATGTAAGAAAGCAGTATTGATGTAAAATATATGAACTAGGGCCTCTCCCCTTTAGTCAATGGGCAGTTTGACAATAAATTTAGAGGAGAATAAAAAGGGCCTAGATTCTGATGTCCTGAACAGTTTCCAGGAGAATACTGATTTGAATAACAATGCTAATATGTTAAATGCCCCACATATATTGATTCTGATGGGAATTGCAGGGATAAATCCCTCAACCACCTTTTGAAAATTTGGGGATAAATGAGGGCTGAATAACATGATGTTTTCTTTTCTCCCTCTGATTCATTTTCAGAACTCCCATCATAGTTAATGGGAGTTACACAGTTGATAAATGAGATTCTGGTAAGAGAGCAATTGGATACTTATTAATTTTAGAAAAGCATCTCTATTAGATTGTTCAACATTGACATTGCGTGCAACTATATTATTTATTCAGAAATTAATTTTTAGTTATTGATCCAATTACTGGGGTAAGTGGAAATTTGTGTGCTTTGGAGTTAGGTTGAAAAGAGAAAAAAATCTCCTAAATAATTTTAGTGAGTTATGATTGATCATTCTCTGCCAATATATAAATTAGATTGACCTTAATAAGAAATCACTATTGTCTCTTATACAAATAATGAAAGGATGAAAAAAGCAATATATCATATATTGTAATAGTTCCAGGTCTTATTAGAACTGAAATGTTGGCATAATATGAAATTAAAAGTTAAATGCGCCCCAAGATGATAAAATCTGTCAAACCATATAGGCACTTGTTCATAGACAGCTTTTCTACTTGAATAAGATATTTTAAACTTTCAGCTAGTGGAACTAGTTGAGGTGAATATTCCTCTAATATTTTCAACCTTGAGAGAATAATGTCCTTATTTCAAAATCGTATGGTACTGTATAAAAGCAGAGAACAATATCAATCAATTCAATAATAATAAAAGGAAAATTGTTGATGTGTTTTAGAAACCATTGTGGATCCGATTCTCACTTATATTGATTACTTTGCACCATTTTGGCACTAAAAAGGGAACAGGTGTAATTTAATATACATCCACTGTAAGACCATTTAGCCCTACCAGACAGTTACCCAGGATTTTCAGAAACACAAAGCAGTGGTAACGTACCTGTTTCACTCCAGAAATAAATCAATAGGAACACAACGCTATCGTCTGTTGAAGATTAATACAAGCAGCCTGTTCTTCTCTAAAACTACTATTTATTGCATTTAAGCATACACAGACATAAACAATATGTGCAGAAGACTAGAATTTGAGAGCAGACCGGTCAGTGATGGCTGGATGCTTTCCTCCTGGGGGGAGGAAAATATCAGGAAAAGGTGTCTCAGGATAGCTTCAGAGAACTGTTCCAAAATACACTCTATTATCTAGCTTTTTATAACTAACTTTCAGAAAACACATAGATCATACTGACCTCTATTGGGTCATCACTTCTCCTAACTTCAATAAACTCCTTATTTAGAAAAAAAAAGAATTGTAACAATCTTAGTCATAGTAAATTTCTGTATCAAAGGCACCCAAATTCAAGGTCTCATCCACTTGTTTTCTTTCAGTCTCAGATTGCTGACTCTTTTCTACCCTCCTCCCATTCTGATTAGAAGAAGAAACTGCAATTGACATTTATTGGCATTGCCTCCAGAAGCCCTTCTTATTCAAATTAAGCCTTAACTAAGTGTTTGTCTTATTTTTTTCATGGTGGCTGAATGCACACAATATGGTTGCTAATAGCTTACTCAAATTCTGTGGTAGCACACCCCTCAAATCTAGGCCAACAGGAGCAGGCAATTCAAAGTGGCTTCACAAACAAAAAATCAGTCCGTGTCTTCTGTAAATCAGAAATTAGTTAACATTTTCCTATTATGCAATTATAACATAAAGTGCTATTATGGACAAAATTAAGAAACAGAGACAAATTACAAATTACGTTATCTCTTTTTGTATGAAAGTAGGCTTATACTGTACTTACTAAGTTTAGACAATAGTTCTGAATGTTCAGATATGCTAGATTCTTGCTGTACTGCCCGGCTCATCTTGTCTAGCTAATTTTCTGAACATCAGTCTAAATTCAATTGACAGGAGCATGTTCATAAAGGAAAGCATGCAAAACCCTGTGCCTTTTAGACTAGGGTTCAGATTCAGCAAAGTTAAATGAAGCAAATGTGGGTTTAGGGCAGTGTTTCTGACATTTAACTCTATATGCAGCCTGTAGTATTAGATACATGAATATAATCTAATTTAGTGTCAGTATTAACAAATAAATATACATTGATGTAGTCATTAATAATAGACTATGTTCTGAAGGTTATTAGGGCAAAATGAATCAAGGACTAAAAGGAAAACTTAATTCTTTAGAACTATCGTTGATTTACTGGAAAATTCTCTTTATTGCAACAAATCCTATTAAACTCCATGTGTGCCTGACACATCATACGCACCACTGCCCATACTACCCCATGTACATTGCTACTTTTAGCACACTGACTCAAATAGAACTAGTGCAGGTACATCTATGGGAGCTGGGAATCACACCCCCGCTGCAAGTGTAGATGTAACCTTAGTGCATAGTAAGAGTATCCACATGGGCAGTTAGTGCAGAGCAACTGGTGCACTATAAACTTACACCAGAGCTCACCACACACTAATTTCTTTGTGTAAACAAGCCCATATGTTTTATATATAGTACAACTCAGTTCTACACTTTCATATGATTTAGATCATTGATGAAGATTTATGGATGACATCTAGAAAAAAATATAATTGTCTTTTTGTGTGATCTTCTAGCCTTGGTAAGATGCAGAAGAATATTTTGAGACAGGAATTTTTTGGTGGGTAAACCACACAGTGTTTTGGTTTTAGGTAACAAAATAAACATTTCATGTCTGATCCAAAGTCCATAGAAGTCACTGGAATGAAATCAATGGGAATCATTCTGTTGACTTTGATGGGCTTTGAATCAAGCCTTGAGTTCATGAACACTAATTGTATAATGTGAAACATTATATTTTGTTCCAGGAATCTTTACAAGTTTGTAATGACTGAATGAAGGCTATCATAGTAACACCTCTAACAGTTCAATTCTTTTATTCTATCCATGGTACTAATACGGTAGTAGCATAGAGAGTTAATACTCCACCCACACTGAGCCACCAACTTACATTAGTCTTGCTTTAGAGAACCTGGTTCTAGTGAAGTGAGGTTAGTTCATTCTCCTTAGCCAGTCACTTATTCTTGGTGCTGCCATCAAAGAGTTTACAAATTGGTGCCAATGTATTTTTTGTGACAGACTTCTGTCCACTAGGAATTTAGTCTAAGACCTGTCATTCATTTCATGTTATTCTACAAACAGTGCTCATTGTCGTAGGTCCCTAAATAACTGGAAGACTGAAACAAATAACCTAGAGATGAAAAAGCCTTTGCTTGACTATGCTGGAAGGAGGTCAGGAGACACTGGCCACAACTTTATTCCTAAATGTCTGGGAGTACCCAACATATAAAACTGTACCATGCAGGTAATACCATAATCATTTATATATATATATATACTGGGTGCTGCTGTCAGCCCTCATCCTCTATCTATTCTGGACTCCAGACAACCTGCTGCTGGGACCTCACCATCCCTCCCTTAAATGAGGGTTAAGGAAGACTATAAATAAGGAGCTTGACTCACTGCCACAGCAGTCATAGAAGCCCTGAATCTCCCTCTTTCTGTGCCAGTAAAGATCACCTCCTTTAAATCCTTTACTAGTTCTATCTGGTCACTGTATCCTTTCCCTGCTGCGTACCTGCACTGGACATCCACCACAAGGAGATGCCAAAAATTAGCTTGGCTGCCTCCCTCCAATAACTAGCAGGGTTCCCAGACATCTATTAATGCCTTATTTTATATCAGCCAAAAGCATATGTGCTCCCAGGTGGATGCCATCCTCCCCGAATAATTCTGCTGTCATGTATGCTATGTCTGGATGAGACATTACCAGTCCACCTATACATTTGGCCATCTACCTGTTCACATACCCTCTAGTCTGGTTAAACCATGGGGGCTTCACAGCTTCCTGCTGCATCCTGCATTTCAACATTTCTGACCAAATATTTTTTCACTTGTGGGAA
This sequence comes from Mesoclemmys tuberculata, assembly GCA_007922155.1. Taxonomy (NCBI): domain Eukaryota; kingdom Metazoa; phylum Chordata; order Testudines; family Chelidae; genus Mesoclemmys; species Mesoclemmys tuberculata. Next base: position 15,585,694 of record ML675646.1, read on the forward strand.
AAGTTCCAGGATCTGCCCCAACTCCATCTTAGCTCTGAGATCTATAATCCACCCTTTTACACGTGCCCAAATCATCTTCTCTAAGGCAAACCATAATCATATCTGGTGCCTGCTCACAGGCCAGCACAGTGTACAGAAGGGGCATCAACTGGTCCCATAACAAGTCCCTCTTATAATTCATAAAGCAGCTAACAGATTTTCTGGCAAATTCTCAGAAAATTCATTCTGTATTCTAAATAAATTCTGACATTGTGCGGCTATTGTTCTACATTCCCAATATGTAACAAAGTACCCTGCTTTCAGTACAAATCTCAAATCAGCCTTGCACACAGTGTCTTTATGGCAACCCCATAATTATATTTGAAATGTTTGGGGGGTTAATGAGCTATGTTTACAGTAAGGCTTCATATGTCTAGATGAAATTCGAACCCAAAGTTGTTAGATGGGGTGTTCGTGGGCCAGTAGAGCTAGTTATGCTGTGGTTACCATAATTCATGTAATAGCAAATAATGTCTGTTGCAGTATGTTCCATATTGGTGCTCTCCTAAAACCAGTTCTCCTGAATGGTTCAAAATGAACATTCGGAACTTTTTTGAAATTAATTCAAACACTGAGCAGCATGACTGCTCTAAGAAACTGAGACTCATCCACAGCAGGAAGGGAGGCTGAGGACAATCTTTCAGGAAGGCAGAAGTCAATATCTGCCCCCAAAGGAAGTTGTCAAATGAATTATGATAGATGGAATTCAGTACATTTGTAGTTGCTGCTATTAAAGAAACTAATTTTGCTACTGAAAATAGGTTGGAGACAGACTAAATTGCTACATCTTGAATGCAACATTCTCCTGTGCCAAAAGTGTGAATTAAAGATAATCATTGCCAGCTCTTCTCTCTTAGTCAGTTAACAGTTCCACATCCCAGAAGGGACATAATATTAAAAACCTCTGTCAAGTAAGCATGAATAAATATTGTTGTATACTAAAAGCATTCAGCTGATACAGGCAGTTCTAATTCCCTGAGATTCCTGCAGGGCAGAGTGGAATCCATTTGGTCCTTCGTTTGCACTTCACTCAAGGTTAGCGTTATGCCTTTGAGGTGGTCTTGACAGATGTGATATCAGAAAATTTACTTCCATTGCCACATTTGGCACTGAAGATGGTACAGTTTGCAAGGGTTTTTTTTAAGGTTTCACTACAGAATTGATATTGTTCTCTGATTAGTAGAAGTAATAAAACGAAGGAATTTGAACTCATCAGAAATTCGTCAGACCCAATGGGGCACTGTCTATATATTTCTTTAGACAATTTCACAGCAGAGAGTTGAATTACTAATTCTGATACCCATGATTTCAGATCAATATGCCTAGGGAAGTATTTTGTTTCCTCCACTGTGAATCAAAATAATCAGTTTTGGAACATTTGTGGTAGAAGACCATCTTTGTCTGTGACTGGAGGAGATTTGCTCAACAGAATTTCACTTGTAGCTGAATCAAAGCTTCAAAGCTTGGTTCACATCCTGATCTTCCCAATGTTTGGAGCTGGAGTTTTTGTTAAGCCATACCTTCAATTCATTCTAAAACTTCCAGTCTACGATGTATGTGAGCTTGGGGGATCATCAGAAGGACAAAAGCGAGACCCAGTAAGATGGAAAAAACACTAATATAATCCAGAGAAGAGAAACAGGGAGCTGTCAGGGGTATTGGAAAATGTCATATAAGTAAAGAAAACGGCTGGAAAAATATCAGGAATTGAAAAGTGGTATTTGGACTTCTGCGTAGCACTATGTGTGTACATATCAATATGTCACCAACACAGGTTATTAATATAATAGGGCTTAAATTGGAAGAAGTGCCCGTCCTCCCACAATTATGCAGTAAGTTGCAGTGCTGGGAGCCATTCCAAGGTATTGTGAATAAGTGTGTGTGTTGGGGTGGGGAGGAATAAATACCAGTCTAAAGGCCCAATCACGCAACATGCTACATACAGGTGTGCTCCTGCATGCATGCGCACAGCGCGCGCGCGCACACACACAGTGATTTTGCAGGACTCCACATGGATGCAGAGATCGGCTCACCTAGAACTCATTAAAGGATCAGCATTTATAGCACGAACCCTGTGAGATGATGAGTTCCCTTAACCCCTATTGGCTTTAATATAAATTGTGGATGCTCAGCAGTTGACAGAATCAGCCCTAAAGAGAGAAAATCTAACTTCTTTTTCCAATTAAGTTAACAGAATAAAATAATATTATAAACAGGGCATCAATTCCCTTGTCAATGCAGGGACCTCAGGCATTGGTGCACTGGGGTCCCTCCTTTTCTCTGCCTATGGCACACAATAGTTTAGTCTTATGAGTTCTGTAACACTTGGGTTAAATTCTGGTTGTTGGACTTTGGAGTGGGGCTGGCTGGATTTTAGTGGCTTGTGAAATACAAGAGGCCAGACTAGATGACCTGGTGGTTCCATTGTTACTTAAACTCTGACAGTTTCCTGTAGCCTGTGTCTAAAATAACCATGACATGTTGTATTAGTAAAATAAATAACTGAAACTGAAAAATCCCCTCCACTGTATGAGGCTCACCAGGGCTGGGCTCTGGCATAACCAGTGAAAATAGCCATTTGGGGGTCCTACAATCATTCACTGACCTGTCAATTCACAGCCGGGCCTATCTTCCCATTTCGACCAAGTTTCTTTCCCCTCTTGACTGAGATCCCTTTCTGCAGTGGGAGTAAAATGAGAGGTAGTTTATAGCCTGTCCCTTTTGTATAGCTTATGGCTTCACTCATCATAAATCTGGAGCTGAGATATCAGAGGGGTCCAAAAATAATTGCAATGAATAATGAAAGCATTCAAAACATGTTTTTGGTGAGGGTGTAGTCTTCCGCTGTGAATTTAAAAATTGACTCATTTTTCTTCAACAACAAAACCATCAACAAAATGAAAATAGCAAAAATCTTCATAGTGTTTTTATGAATATTTTAATGCTTGAACAAGCTCATTTCTAAATGAAAGTATATGGAGCTGAGTGAAAACTGGGAGGGAAAACCATTAATGAAAATGTTATTTCAGACTTGTTTTCTGTGAAAGTTCCAACTTAAAATTTTGTTGAAAAATCAAATTTCATTCACTTCTAAAAAGAACCCCTTTGAAGCAAAATGTGGCTTTGAAATGTCAAAATCCAATCTTTGGAATTCACAGTTCAAATGTCAAAATTGTCCATACTTCCAAAATAGTCAGTTTGGGTAGTCGCACGGAGATGAACGTTCAGAAGGGTGCAAACTCATCTGGAAAATATAAATGGAGAACGTTTTCCATTTGCAAATCTGCCTTAAAAAGTTCCAACACTCACACAACTCTATTCATGAGACACTTTCCTGTGTGTGTTGAGCCTGATCCAAAGCCCACTTCAGTCAATGGAATCTTTCCATTGCATGCAAAGGCCTTTGAATCAGGACCTGTGTTAATTTTACTTTTATGTTTCAGTTGGAAACTACATCAGCACTTATCAAAGAGAAGCCAGGATTATCAGCATCAGTTGAGCTTTTCATTTTTATAATGGAATTTTTTTAGTAGAGTCTGATGTCAGCATCAGAAATCTTGTTAGGTTCAGGCATCCAGCATGTCAGTCCATAGCAGCTGCTGTTAATTACTGTACAGCTGCAAATTAGAGTAAGGTGTCAGAGAACAGCCCTATTACATAGTGAAAATAGTTCAAAGGATACTCCTTACCAAGGCTGTAACAGTAGCTTCAAAGAATATTTTGAAAAGTATCATTGGAACATTTTTGCCAACAGTGAGAATACTGCTGTACATTAAATTCTTGATTATTGATGTGGTGTGCCACGGTAGAGGAAGATAATAAAGTTTATTAACTGTATACTGAAGCTGTGAAGTTCAGGATCAATAAAGTGGAACTTCTTATCTTAGAAGAATATGAAAATCTTATTTTCCTTTATACTTAAAGAAATGACATCAATAAATAATGTGTAGCACACTATTGTTTATGTTGAAAATAGTTTAACAGTAAAAATGACCTATTCTCCTGCCTGAGATTAGATTTCAACTCGGTTTTGTGTTCCTAATGTGACTTTATCACATTTCAATGACTTTTAAGGTGTTGCAAAGGTGAGATATTCCATTATTGAAAGTACTTACACTGATTGTAAAGCAATTGCATTCTTTCAGTCTAATATCTTTGTATCTTAATCTAAAACTCTTGTAACCCTTTTACTCACCCAAACTGCTTTGTATATGGTGCCTTGTTTGCTGCTGAATAGAGGGTGATTATTTGTGGTTCAGGCAAAGGTCTATTGAATTGATTGACGTATAAAAGCAGTGTAATAAAAAGAAAACTGATGCTGTTTTTTTTTTTGGTCATGGTCCTTGTTGAGGGTCACCACTGCTTTAGAGATGAATTTATCCATAACATTTGTAGTACCTGACTTTAGAGATTTTTCAAGCTTGTAAAACCATAGTTAACTTGTATTAGGGCTCAAGATCATGAACCCCTTATTTGCTGATTCTGTCTTTTCAGTTTCTACCGTATGCCTCAGCAGAATCTGATAGGAAAGTAAAAATCAATAAGGTTTAAGTATTCAGGGATTGAGATAGGTCAGAATTGATTAGGACGAACACACAGAGAGAAAGCAGCCCTCAGAATAAAAAAGGTTAGGGAAAGCAGTTATAAAAGAATGATGGGTGAGATAGACTCGTCATGTCTCCAAATTAACAATGCTAGAGGGAATAAGGAAGGAATAATCTTATTAGAAGTGTTGATTTCATTGCTACTGCAAGTAAGTAGTAATAAGGACATGGGCCTAAGCTACGAATTTCAGATCTAAATCCATATCTAGAGGCTTCCCTAGTAGCAATGAACATAAAAAGGGGTAGGTCAACTGTTGGGTTGTGATTTGAAGCCATAGCATTGCTCTGGTGGGGACAGAGGTATATTGGACAGGTAAGCTTCTCAAGGCATTGTAGAATGCATCCAGAAGTGCTTGATTAACATCACCTGCCATTAAGCCATGTTACAGGATATAGAATGCTACATAGCTAGCCTTCGGAGGCTTTGATTTCTGTTGGTAAATTTCAGTAAACATGGATCTCTCCCTACACAAAGCAACAAAAAAATATTTCCGTCAGTGATAATCAACATTTACAGATAGGCAAAATAAAAAAAATACTGCTTGAGATCTTATTAAAGCCAAGCCTATGTATCATACTTTGCTCCCTCCTCCATGCCAGTCCAAGTGCGATTGTTTAGAATGAAAGGAGCAGAGACATTCCTTCTCATTCTCTAAAGTGAGGGTTATTTTACCCCAACAATTTTCCAGAGCACTAAGATTCAGCAGATATCTACTTAACAGTGACAAGAGGTAGCTGCCACTTTGTGTTTCATTTCAGATACAGAATCTTACAGTTTGTCAGTGCATTTTTCTCTGTCTCTTTTTATTTAATATGAAATAATTCTCATCTAAAATGAGAAATACTTGTTCTTCTCTTCGTGCATGGGAAAATAAAATTGTGCTTTTCTGCAAAAACCTTTCTGCTTCCATCTGGCTTCCAGCCTATCATCATGGTTGCATAAGCCCTTGTGGTGTGAATATTCACAAATGTTATGTTTCTCAAACATATTGTTTAATCTTTTGCTCTTTGAAAACATATTCTAGAATAAAATGTTTCTAGCCTGAATGATTATGGATCATGAATAAAGGGTAACACAAATTCTATCAAGATGAATTCACTGGTTTTAGTTAAAAGAGCCCTTGCAAATACCTTTTAAAAACACTCTGCCCATTCAGCTCTATATATGCCTATTTTAAAATATCTACATAATGGTCATGTTGCAATGTTAAATTAAAATATTGTTTTTTTATTTTTAAAATTGCTATTGCCAAGGAAGTATTTTTCTTTTTTCCAAAGAATGCAGAGCCAATAACTAACCTTCAACCATGCCTCACCTGAAAATAATTGAAACTCTCCAAAAGATGACAGTATTTGAATGGTATTTTATGTGAAAGTTGTGTTAAGGTCAGAAAACGTGGCTGGAATTTTCCCAGCATAAAACAGAAGTGAGGAAATGCCAGCTTGTCACCTGCCTTCCTGCAAGTAGATTTCGTCACAGGCCAGAGTTAAAGTTCAGACTAAGTTCTACTTTGATTTACACCAATATCTGGAGTAAGTCTTTCAACTGAATTGACTTTGGCATGACTTTGGTGTAAATAGCAACAACTCTGAGTCTGTCTGCATTACAATCAGCTTGTGTAGACATACCTGAGCGAGAGTTAATCTGCTTAGTTTGGTTGCTCAGTTCAGGCTAGCTCATAGACTCATAGACTCATAGACTCATAGGTCAGAAGGGACCAATATGATCATCTAGTCTGACCTCCCGCACAAGGCAGGCCACAAAACCCTACCCATACACATTTATAACAACCCCGAACCCATGACTGAGTTATTGAAATCCTCAAAAGTGAGATTTGAAGACCTCAAGCTGCAGGGAATCCACCAGCAAGCGACTCATGCCCCATGCTGCAGGGGAAGGCGAAAAACCTCCGTGGCCCCTGCCAATCCGCCCCGGAGGAAAATTCCTTCCCGACCCCAAATATGGCGATCAGCTAAACCCTGAGCATGTGGGCAAGACTCACCAGCCAGCACCCAAAAAGGAATTCTCTGCAGTAACTCAGTTCCCATCCCATCCAGCATTCCCACAGACCATTGAGCAGACTTATCTGCCGATAATCCAAAATCAATCGCTCAAATTAAACTATCCCATCATAACATCCCCTCCGTATACTTATCAAGCTTAGTCTTAAAGCCAGATAAGTCATTTGCCCCCACTACTTCCCTCGGAAGGCTATTCCAGAACTTCACTCCCCTAATGGTTAGAAACCTTCGTCTAATTTCTAGTCTAAATTTCCTAATATCCAATTTGTACCCATTCGTCCTCGTGCCTATATTAGTACTAAACTTAAACAATTCCTCTCCCTCCCTAACGTTAATCCCCCTGATATATTTATATAGAGCAAGCATATCCCCCCGGAGCCTTCTTTTGGCCAGGCTAAACAAGCCAAGCTCTTTGAGTCTCCTTTCATAAGGCAGATTTTCCATTCCTCGGATCATCCTAGTAGCCCGTCTCTGAACCTGTTCCAGTTTGAATTCATCCTTCTTAAACATGGGACACCAGAACTGCACACAATATTCCAGGTGGGGTCTCACCAGCGCCGTATATAACGGCACTAACACCTCCTTCTCCTTGCTGGAAATACCTCGTCTGATGCATCCTAAAACCGCATTTGCTTTTTTAACAGCCATATCACATTGGCGGCTCATAGTCATCCTGTTATCAACCAATACCCCAAGGTCCTTCTCCTCCTCCTGCATGAATAATTACCCAGGATTAGTGGGGCTGGCTTGCATAGCCTATGTTGCTGTAGCTTCACTGCACTGGAACCAAAACTAGCTGGATTAAAACTAGCTCAAGTATGTCTACATGAGTTCCAATCAAATCCCATGACCACAATCTAGACATATCCTCAGAAACACTAACCGTATGTTTTCATACCCTAATTGTTTAGTATAGGACAAACCATTGCTCATGTTCCTGAAACCAAACATTCTATCCTATATGTCACTGATTATTTATAATATGTTTACACTGTCTGGGTACCAAGACATCTGATAGAAAATGTAGAGTGATTTATTAGTTGAATATGCTAACGATGTGAGTTTTTTATATTGCATTTTGAATCATAGGGCTAGTCTACTCTGGCAGCAGCGGTCAACTGGAGCTTGCGTATCTCCTGTTGATGTATTTACGTTCATGTAGCACAGCACCTTCATACTCCCAAGCTCCCGTTGATGCAGCCTTACTCCTTTCAGGGAGGTGGATTAATTGAGTAGACCGGAGAGTGTTTTACAATCAGCTGAGCGGATCCACGCAGACCTGCTCCAAGTGGTGCCTCTGCATTGATGCCTGCCGCTGCAGCAGTGAAGCCATACCCCAAAATTGCAAACATCAGCACAATTTAATTGCTACTAAATACACAGATAATCTTTTTTGGTCTATGAAAGTCTTTTGATCGCACAGAGGTGAATGACTAAAGCAGTGTGTTGACCTGTCCATCAGTCTGCAGAAGTACTATGCTCAAGCAAAAGCCAAATGGGGAAGAAGTGGGAGCTCCTGCTCTATATGTATCATTCAGGATTAAACTGAATGTTTTAGAGAGAGAACCTTGTAATTATGAAGGAAATAATCAAATTAATGTTATAGTTCCAGTAGTGCTGGATGAAGGATGAGTAGTGTAATGCTTTCAGCATGCTACTGCCAGTTCTGTAGAGCTGCCTCCAGCATGATGCTTACATGTATGAACTAGGGCAGAGGAAAAAGGAAGGTGAGCATCAAGGATGTGATAATCATGAGTCCTTCCATTGACTTAAATAGCATTAAAGCAGATGTCAATTTTTATTATTCATAGAATTTCATAGACTTGAAGGCCAGAAGAGACCATACAATCACATAATCTGAATTCCTGTACACCACAGGTCATTAAATTTCACCCAGTTACCTCAGCGTTGAGCCCAGTTATTTAAGGATGACTAAAGCATAACCTGAGTTTTCTCTAAAAAGTATCTCCCAAAAAGACGTCCAGTCTCAATCTGAACTTATCAAGAAATGGAGAATCCACCCTTCTCCTTGTTAGCTCATTGCAATAGTTGATCATCAGTAACAGTTGAATATCTAAAGAACTGTTCATATTTGTTTATGCTATGTGCTAGAAGGCCCGGTTCTCCCCCCCCCCCCCCCCAAAAAAAAGGGCTTACAATCTAAGGATAGAAAGAGAAATAGACGGAGGAGAACTGAATTGGACGCAGGGGGAAATTCTTTATATATGTCAGCTAGGTTCAATAGAGGTAGGTCTGCAGGGAAGTTTTGCATGTGAATGAATGGGGTTCTTGAGGATGAATTCAGGAATCCCATACTTTGCATACATGGCACCATGGAAGAAGGCACTGAGCTGTTTATGTGAGAAACCAACAAATAGTTAGTTAGTCAAGCGTAGGAATATGCGGAAGTAGATAGAGGCCTGGTCTACACGTCCGGATTTGGCGGCAGTTGACGGGAGATACACAAGTGATGTAAAACACTTGTGTATCTCCTGTCGACTTTGCCACATCTGTTCCGCATGCCGTCCACGTAGCACTACGCCAATTATGGGGGTGGTTTTCCTCAGTTGATTTCTGGATCAACTGAGCGGATCTACACGGACCACTCAGTCAATCCAGAGACATCGATCTGACGGCAGCAAATCTGGAGCCTAGGAGTAGTGTGAAGGAAGACAACCTCAGGTAGGGACAGACTATCACTCATTTCAGTGGGACTACTTGTGTAAGTAGCAGCTCACTACTACAGTCTGGCCCACAGATCTTTGGTGGTGGAAAGATATTAACCAGTATAAGAGATAAGTAACAATAAACTCTTGTTCTTCATTACAAGAGGTTGGTGGTTTTTGTTTTGCAGCAATAGTGTAATGTTGTGTTCCCTTCCTGAAGTAGGAGAGCATCTCTCGAATCTTGAGTGTGCATCATTCTGACTAATTTTCTCAGCTAGCCGCATTTGTTACAGGCTTGCAAGTACTTTTATATAATGTAAGCTAATACACTTTTGAGGAATGAGATGTACTGCCCTTTTTCAGAGGCGATGTGCAGTATGGTTTGAAGATGCAACTTTACATAGTGCTGCAAGAATTGCACTAAACTTTAGACTGAGTTTTTGGGGAACTAAATCATTATTTTGTCATAGGCTTCTTGTTTACAGAGCAAAGCAGTAAACATAGTGGCCTGCCTTTTTAATAATATGGTGATTTTGTTATTTAAAGGGTTGAGCATATGGAAATAGACTGCGATGCTTGTGCCTGTTTTCTTCCTCAAAATTATTTCTTCAGTGTCAACCTGACTGATTCAGTTGAGTTCTATACTGAACTCTTTGCTAGATAGCCTATACATTCTCTTACAAATGAACATTTGCTTCATGTACATGAAAATGTACTCATTCAAAATATACATATATGTAGCCAGTGGGTGCCTTTAAAAGATGGATAGCAAGACTGATAGATTCATTGATAAGCACAGGCCAAGAATAGAGAATTATCCATGCTTCTTCTGCAATAATTACTGGTGACCAGTTTGCCAGAAAAAAAATATTGCTGATTATAACTTAATAACATTTCTAATGGCTATAGGAAAAAGTCAGGAATCAGGAGAATGGTAGTATGTGTCAGGGTCTTAAATAGTACCTATCATAATAGTATCATTATATATTAGTGAAAATTTAAGGCACTGGTCATATCTGATTTTGAAAGGAGCTATCTTTTCCACCCAAATGCAAGCCAAGGTTTTTTGGTGTGGTCTGATGGGGCACTTGCCCAGAACTCAAAAGACCTGGGTTCTGGTCCCAGCTCTGCCACTGACCAGCTTTTTAACCTTAGGCAAGTCACTTTATCTCTATGTACCTCTCTTTTCCTTCCTGCCACTTATCTGTCTTGTCTCTTTAGGTTGTAAGTTTCTCTAGGGCAGAAGTTCTCTCATGTGTGCACAGTGCCTAGCACAGTGTTGGCTTTAGGCACTACTGTATACACTATTCCTCAGGGAATTCATCATGAAAAATATAAATTATGCATGCAATATTTTAAAATTCTGTAAATTGTATTTGTCAAATAAATGTGGAGGCTCTAGCATGACAGTAGGGAACATAGGCCACTGGCTGCATGGAGATGTGAAATCACTCTGCAGCCACCCCTATACCTCCCCACAGGACACGGTCTTGTTGGTGAGGCTGTAACCAACCATGACACAGTACAGGGGCCAGGCCTGCCTCAAAAACCCTAGGTGTGGGGCTGGCAGGCTCAGCCCAGCAAGATCCAAGTGTGGAAGAGCTTAGGGTGGGCAGATCCAGGTGTGAGGTGAGAGGGTTCTGTGTAGGGTAATCTGGGTGTGGGCAGCTCAGTGGGGGGTCCAGGTGCCAGAGGGATCTGGATTCAGGGGATATGGGACTCTTCAGGGGGGATGAAGGTGATTGGGGCTTAGTGCGGAGGGGTCCGGGTGTGGTTGAAGTGGGGCTTGGTGGACGTGAGGTCCAATTGCAGCGGGTTGGGGCTCAGTGAGGTGAGGATCTCAGTGCAGGGGGCTCACGGGGGTGGTCCAGGTGCAGGAGGTGGGACTTGGCAGGATAGTCTGGGTGTGGGAGGGTCATTGGAGTGGGAGTTTGAGTGGAGGGGCTCAGCGGGGGGATGGTCTGGGTGCTGCCATGGGAGTCCAGATGCAGAGGTGGTGGGGCTTGTTGGGGGCATCAGGATGAATGGGGGTTGGGCAGAAAGGGGAGCAGCTCCCCATACAGCAGCTGAGGAGCAATGGGGGCAGGAAGTGGGTGTGGGGGATGTGGAGTTTCCTGCAGCTAAGGGAGGTTTCTCCTTCCTCTCGCCCATCCAGGACTACCAGCTGAAGCCCGGTGCAGGGCATTCCCAACCCTGCTTTTCACTCCCAGTAATTTACCTCTCCATTGGCTGCTCCTGGCGTCCAAAACCAATGCACCCAAACTGCTGGGGAGGGGTGCATGACCACTCTTGCAGCTTCCCTTTGCTTGGGTTTGAAGCTGCAACTTGGCATGAATTCCACACACGCGCGGTGGTGCAGAATTCCCCCGGGAGTAATATCCAAATTAAAAAAACTGCTGTGGTGGATGTTAGGAGGACTGGTGCATGACATAATATCTTTTATTGGACCAACTTCTGTTGGTGAAAGAGATGAGCTTTCAAGCCACACAGCTCTTCCTCAGGTCTGGACGGAGCCTGGGGCAGCATGGATGGGACAGTCCCTGAAAGGCCAGCTCAAGAATCAGGAGAAACCTCTTCCCTATCAAGCCTGTCTAGGTTGCAGATGTTGTGGAGGTTGCTATAGCTAAACAGCTTTCATAGGGACTAGGATTCTCCTAACTACTGACCTTTTCTCTCAGGGACTGTTCCATCCATGCTGCCCCAGGCTCCACAATTACCCATGGATTTTGAGAGGAGTGGTTTTATTCATTTGTAAATGGTTGTGCAGCCTACATACTGCAGAGCTCAAGCAGTGACCGTGTCTGCCTGAGGCACAATCCCTCAGCATGACATGCCTGGTCAATGGGGTAACACATTGCCCCCATTTAGAGCTATGGCCTAATGCCACAATTTAAACTTTTGATCGTAATTGAAGTTCTGACTGATTTTTAAAAAAATATTTCTACTCATCACCATTTATTATTATATCTTTCTTCAGTGTGCCCAGTTTATCAGCAATATAACCTTAGGGTTGTTCTGCCACCACCATTTTCTCCTTGTCTTCATATCGCCTAAAGTGAACTCACGGCCCATTGCTTCTGTCCAGTTAGGCTAGACAAATTAGATCATATACTTCATAGTACACTGTAGGTTAAATTACCACCATTTCCTGGTCAGTCTATCAGACAGTCTTGATATGCTTCATGTATTTTTCTATTTGCATACCAATGAGACATGTTGTGGTCAGACACAAATACAGAAAGTTCCACTTTAGCAGCAAAGTAATACTAAATGGAATAGTTCTGCTGAAAGAATTTTTTGTAATTTGCAATGATATTTTTAAAGTGTAATGGATGTTTTTAACAAGAGGAATGCTGATTAATTACATAGTATTAGCCTTTGCCACTTGATCACATGTTTGTGATCACATGCTGATAAAAATAAAAGGCCACATACAGTATATGTACAATACACGACCCACATATATGGAGTCTTTTCTTGCCTTATTTGTTGTGTGTAGTTGTGTTGTCTTATGATATATTTCTTTCTTCTGAACTAACACGTTGGCTGCGTTAGGATTCTAATCCTTAAGGGTATTACATAAAATATCTTTACTGACACAGCAGTTATACTATCTGTACAGTCTCTCCCTTCTTTTTCTTCTCCCCACATGCGCGCGCGCACACACACCTGTCAGCCTTAGGTTCATTCTTCTTCTCCCTAAAGCTGGTTTGGCTTTGAGGGACATTGTCCCTGTTTTATCTCTCTTTCCAGATGCTGCCTTGAAAAACCAAGAGTCAAACCTTTTTGTTCAGGCCACTGGTCCTATCCTGAAAATATTGATGCACAGCTTACACTGTTGCACAAGGGGTAGCACCCTCAAGCATTAGTCTTGTTGGAACTATTTGTAGAAGGATCACTTAAATAAACAAAAAAAATTTGAATGATCTTTCCCTAAACTTGCCTGTATTCCTCTAGAATATCCTGAGTCAGAGAGGTGATGGGCCTCTGCTGTAACCTGTGAATTCAGTAGAAGTCAGTGAGTTCTGGGAATGCAGGAACTCATGGCAGATCTATACTCGAAGCACTACGTCGATGCAGCTGTGCCATTGTAGCATGTCTGGTGAAGACAGGAGAGTGTTCTTCCATCGGCATAATTACTCCATCTCTGCAAAACATGGCGTGGATAGTGCTTCCGTTACTGTAACTTGGGTCGCTCAGAGGGATGTCCTTTTCACGCCTCTAAATGACATAAATTAGATCGACTTAAACTGTAGGATAAGTTTGAAATGTACATAAAACAGCCCTCATTTCAGCCTTCTGGGATTACTTTTACAATCTAGCAATAGTAGGTTCTTTCTTGTTGCTGCCTGGAACCTATGTGGTGATTCAGAAATTGTTCTCAACTATGATGGAGTTTAAATAGCAATTAAGTAAAAACAGGATTTTTCCCAATTGGCCTAAACCACTACTTTAAAATGATTTCCACTAGTATTTCTTTACACGTGTAAGGAACTAATTCTGTTCACATTCCTTTTGTGTTCATTTTACGTGAAAATTCCAGTAAGTGAGTTTTTACCGAGATGAATGTTCACTCTAACAGTGAATGTTAGGTGAACATTTTCCAAAAATCATAGAAAACTTGCATGAAACTTTCTGGGAATTCTTAGTTACATTTGAGGTGACAACAAGAACCAACTTGCTGTCAGGTTCTATTATATGGATCCCTCAAATAAGGAGTGACAAGGGTTGCTTGCATACAATTTTGTTTTACTTGCAACAATCTATAAATCAACCATTATAATTTAAAAGTCAACATTAATTCTTATCTAACACAACAACTTAACTGCCTATAACACAATCACAATTACAACTATACGATTATACTTATAGAATTAACTTACACTATAGAGTTATACTTACACAATTATACTTACACAAACTGCAACAGTGGAGTTTGTCATCAGCAAAGCAACACTCCTATATTACTAGTTCGATTCCAAGGTTTGCGCCTGAGTGGAATATACTGTCAAACTCAGGTTTCACAGCCACACGCCCTGTACTTCAGTTTGAGCGGCAAACTGGGGAGAGACGGGGAGGTAGATCAGGCCTCCATGTAGAGCTATTCTGGTGCTCTTCCTTAAGATACGTGACTTCTCCATTCCTGTTTATGATCACCTTATATTCTCTTCCTCACAGCCATATGCCCGCTTTTTAGCCAATTATGAAGTTCCTAAGAGCGATGAGGTGATCGGGGGCTGCACCCCGACACAGCCAAATGTAGTATTATCTTCCCTGATTGTCCAGCTCCGTGCTAGACAGAATTTTAGCCCCCTGCTAGGGCACTTGTGCTATTTCTGTGGATTCACTCTAGCTGTTGTTTGCTGTTGACAAAGGATCACTCATTGCAATGCATGTCTGAATATTATTTTTAATGGAGTTTACTGGGTTTCAAGTCACGAAGGGCCCATACAGGTTTACCAAAGACTACAGGCCACATACTGATTGCATTTTGATTGTTTTCAGTACTTAACACTTGCTGGGATTCTCCCGGTGCTTATCACAGGGATTCCTGACAAGACCAGTCTGGATGTTGCTACAAAGCAGTTATGTTTTACATCCAGGCCAATGAGTTTGTATTTCTATTAATTTAAAATGGAGTTGGGTCACTTTAATTATAAAAATGAAACAATGTTACAACAACATTTGTCCAATCAAAGGAAAAATATAGCACATGACCCACTTGTCCAATCAAAATTCACCACCACGGCCTTAAATGTGAATATCAAGTCTCGCAAATTATGAAAAACTATTCACCAAATGATTGTTATGAATATTTCTGAATTATAAGTTGCACATCATTATAACATTTGTGGACAACTTGAGAACAGAAAACAGGTGACATTTGTTACTAATTATTTGAACAACCTAAACTTTAGTCGTTTAAATTATTTGGAGCTACTTACAGTAGATGGAACGAGCTAACCCAAAGACTCATGTGGCACAGTGTGCACTTGTTGCAAACAAGTGACTATATTACCATATTTCTTGTGTGTGTTATCTACAAGTCTGCAGCAGGTTAGCATGATACAGCAAGTACAATGATGATAAAAATTACATGAAATCCAGAGGGACAGGCAGATGTTCTTGGTGGGATGATACAAGCAAGTACAACCTTTTAACACAGAAGTTATTTTTCTTTTTTCCTAAATGCTTTTAGGGGAAAAATGTCTTCACGGAAACGGTTTGTAGCTAGTGATAGTATATGAGGCTCAGAGCATATGCACATGCCAAACAGAGGAGCGCTGATTATTTTCTTAACATTTCATGCGAACAAAAAAGTCTGGTGCTTTGGAAAGTCTGAATGTCAAAATGCAGCGTGTCGTTTATGGGCTAGATAACTGGCAGAAGGGATATGGTGTTGCAAGAGTGTCAAAGGAATTAAACAAAGGCAGTCTGTCAAAGCATGGTTTGTGCTGAAAAAACAATGCCTCATACTATAAACCTGGGAGTTATGTTCTTCATTATTACAGCAGTTGTGGAGTATCTTGTGATTACAAAGTTTATGCAATGCTATTTTGAGATTATTTTTCAGTACACGTGTCTCTTAAAGGTATATTTAGCCACTTGTCTGGAATTAATTTTTAAACACAATGAAAGGATCATATACAGTGCTCAGTCCCCTCATATTATGTGACACGTCAATATTTTTTTCATTACAGAGGTAACAGGTCTCCCCCAAGATTCTACCCATCCCACAGAAGTGGGTTTGAATGCTTGCAGAAGCCCATATTGCCTAAAAAGAAACTTGGTTATGAAATGATCTTTTTGTGTAAGGTGGCTTGATGTTGGGATTGAACCACAAACTCAGGAACCATTTTTACACCTGAGTAATATTTAATAGCTGTGGTTAAAACTTTTCTCCTTTCCAGACTAGCTGAAAAGAACTCCAGATTAAAAAGTAAGGGTGACAGCCTGCTTTCTTATGCAAAGTAATCCATTTCATATTGTGAATGGATCAAGAGATGGATAGGGAAGTTAGTGTCAATTACTGGCTGTAAAATTGAAGGTCAAATTCGACAAACTACCCCAAGCCACGTTTTCACTCCGGAGAATAAACTATAGATTGTTTTTCTTGTAAATGAAATATACCACGAATAATCTTTCACCCCGAATTAGAATCTGCACATTTGTTTGATTTGCAAGTCAGATGTATGTGGAAAATGTCTCTTGTTTTATGATTATCAAGCCCCAATTAACGTGAAATGCTTATGTATGATCAAAAAACATGTGGAGTATGTCGTCCAAATTTAGATGTTTATAAGGAATTTGTTGGTTTTTATTGCAAATAATTGTTGCACTCTAAATTAATAGGAATTGTCTGGCACAAGGAAGGAGAAATATTAAAAGATATAAGCCAGGGTATAACTTTGGGATAAGAGAAATTGATTAAAAGGGTGGTTCCAATTGATAGTAGAGGCTAAGAATGAAATACAGCCCTTGAAATAAATCAAACTTAAAAAGCTTATGATAAGAAAAGGATTGGAAAAATCTGTTATACAGCAACACGGTTTACTAGCTACCAATGGAAGCAGCAAAGAAACTGAAAGAGCTAAAACCTAAGCAGTCACTTGGCATGTGTCCAAGAGGTGGCCTCCTCCTACAAACCCTGAAACAAGGGTATATAAACAGAAGTCCCTATGTGCTCAGGAAAGTTGACTTCAACCAACAAGAAGCTCAAGAGCTGGGTGAGTGATGCCTGGTCCAGTCGTGTGGAAAGGATTCTTCTCCCTTTTTCCCCTCTGGAAAAAGGATAAGAAAACATTTCAAAAATTGTATCTCCCCTTCTGTTCTCTAGTCAGACCTCAAGCAACCATATTTTGGTTTTAAATATCTTTGTAAATACCAGCAAATTGGCCTGAGAGAGATTGAAAACACTAACTTTACACAATGGCTTTTAATATTCTAAACTTATCCCCTTTGGACCAATTTGTCAAAGGTAAGTAACCACACTCTTCAAAGCGCCTTAAAGACAAGTGCATTCTTGGGCATGGGATAAATGTGTTAGGTGTTAGAGAACTGAGATCATAAATAAATCTTGGTAATTTTCACTGTTCCTTGATGTTACTGTTGAGCCTCAACTCTAATGTGTGATCATTGCTTGCAAGGCCGTATTTTGTGCATGGTATACACAAATTGTTGTGACTACACTTGAATGGTGAACTGTCGATTATATATAAATTTGGTTCTGGGTGAATTAAATTGTTGGTTTGTTAAGAATAAGCAAGTGTCCTGAATTAAGAAATAGTGTTCAAGTTAAAAGATGACCTGAAAAGAACCTAGAGTTGAAACTAGTAGACTAATGATCCCAGGACTAAAAAGGGATTTCCTAATGGATTCTATTGTATATGACAAACTTAGTTAGTTAGATTTCAACTGCAAAATTTAACACGCATCCTGTCAAATTTACATGGTCACATGAGTAACTTTACAGACACATTTACCAATTTGCAGAACCTGGGTCAATATTTGTTTGATATACTATGTCTTGCAATGCTCCTATTTATATGCTGATTAATTTTTGAAGAGCAAACCACCTCTTTTTTTGTTTGTTTTTTTCTATGTAAATATTTTTAATACAACAATCAGGGAAAGAGGAAAACAGAAAATATTTTAAATCAGATGGAATTGTTTCCAAATAAAATTATTCCAGGGATTAGTGGAACTCAACACGTGTGGGTTGGTGTACCCAAGGTTCTCTAAATTAAGTTCTCAGATGACATTTTCTATAACTGAGTATGCAATCATCTACATTAACACAGTAACTTGAAAGAGGATCCTGTGTTTGCTCCACTATTATTTTTCATGGGTCTATTATGTTTTGAGTATTTGTAATGCCTTAACTTTTCTTTGTGACTTTAATCTCATATTCAGTTAATAACCTTCTTAAATAAAAAAGACAAAACAAATGTCGTCATTTGTTTTTCCTTGAGTTCTCTAGTTGTGTATGAGCATGGTTTGAGGATATGTGGGTGGTAGAAGGACTAGCAGAGCCAGTGGTTAATGAACCAGTACTGAAAGGGGAGGGGAGGTTGATGCAAGATTTATGAGATTGTTGGGAAGGTCTGAAGGCCAGTAGGTCTAGGTAATCATGTTCACAGTTACTGTACAGATGACATAGGAGTATAAAATTATAAATGAAGGTGATGAGGCATTGCCTTTAGGAAAGTAATTCCAAATGGGATAGTTCTATTTTCTTATTAACATTTCAGATTTAACTAGCCAGGGAGAGAGTTCAATTTGTATGTCGCTTTTCATATCTAGCCACGTGATGGGGTGTTTACCACACACTTGCCATGAAAGGGTTACTGCAGACTGAGAAGGGGGCCAATTAACCTGACAAGCCACAGCTGAGGGAAATCACATGGCTGAGTGAGTGAGGAAGCCCATCTGAGGAGGAGGGAGCCAGGCTGGATTTATAAAGCCAAGAAATTGGAAGCAGCTTGAGAAGTCTGCCTGGGAGAAGAGCCAAGTATTTGGAGATTGCTGAGGCAGGAAACCTATAGTTCTTCTCTCGCCAGAGGGAGTTAGGAGATAGCAAATTCAGGGAGGAAGTGGGGTGAGTGCCAGATGGTAAGAAAAGGGCTCAGGGAAAAGCAGTAAGACCCAGGAGAGAGATGTTGGCTGCTGATTAGAGGGTTGCCTGAGCTGAAACCCAGGGTAACTAGCCTGGGTTTCCCTACCTACCCCTGGGGAAGTGGCACCAGCCTGGCAGAGAATGGGAAGACGGCCTGAACCTGTTCAGAAGAAGGGACTTTGATGCCCTGGAAGGGGAAACTGCTCCAGGACCTGGCTGAATGGATGAATCCCGCAGAGGCCACAGCAGCTCCTGGGAAAGAGAGGGGCTGCAGAGTGAGAGAGCAAAACAGGGAGATGGAGTGCAACCAGAGGAAGGGTCATTAGCCTTGCAGAGCTAATTCCCAGAATGACCAGGAGGAGGCATCATCCTGTGGTGAGTAGAGAAGCCCAGCCCAAGCCATTAAAACCCCTCACATCTCTTGTATTGTTTGCTGCTTTCTAGACAGTCAGTTGCAGTCATATGTTAATATGTTGGCTCCGCAGGTAATGCTTCCTTGCCAAGCAATTTGTTTGATCTCCATCCTGCTTTGCTTTGCTTTCCTTACGGCAGGTTAATGCTGTGGGTCTGCAGTATAGCTAGGTCTCTCTATGTTCTGTAGGCTCTTCCCACATCTGGGACAGGTGCTCAGGTGCAGATCAGAGAATGTGTATAAACTGGCTTAAAACTCTATGCATAGTCCTTCTCCCTGCAATGTGTTAGAGAAAATTTAGGACTCCTCTAATTTGTGCCAGCCTTTAATGGCTATAAGGTGTTGAAAATGCCACAAAGGATAGGCATGGTGTAGTAACATCCCAGTCATGACCCCTTATGCATGCTATATCAGCATGTTGGTGGATGGTAAAAGAGGTCCTGCTGGAGGCTCACCTGTATACTAAAGCTATGCTGTCCAAGGTGGCGAAGTTAAATTTACAGGTGGATTCCACCGCTGCATCATGTTGGAGTATTCTATATATTAACTGTAGAATTGAATGTTCTTTCATATAGCAAGAGAGGTGATTAGCATTAAGTCCAGATTAATGAGCCCGTGGTAGCTTCTGAAGTGACTCTGTGTAAATCTAAGATGCCAGTAGCAACTAGTTGAAGAAGACGTGAATGTACAACGTGACCCATAGTTTGAGACTGGTTTGTGTGTTGTCTCGAATTACAAAGGTTTAAGGGAGAACAGCATCTGCCAAGCAATGTTCTGAAATGATTCCATGCAGACCATTGTTCCTGATGCAGGCTGAAGGTTCTTTTGTGGGGTTGGCAATCAGGTGTGTATGTGGGCCATTAGCATTACCCCCGAGTTCTTTCCATTGAGCCTCGGGATTGAATGAGGACATTTTAAGAGCTTCAGCCTGATTTCCCAAAAAGGCTTGCAAGATTCCAGATGTCTTCAGAAGGGTCTGCAGGTCCCCATAAATTTGGTAAACTCAGAATAGGCTGGTTCAATTGTACTCCTGAGCTGTATGTGTGTCTGATTTTTGGGTATGTGCTAGAGTGGGCAACCATTTGATGGGCATTGATTTTAATGTTCCTGCTAAAATTCTTATCCCAGCATCAAGCTGCCCAGCCAAAGAATTGTATGTATGTTAGTTCTCCCCCCTAGACTGCTGTGCCTTAATCAGCAATCAAGTATGTTTCAAGTATGTTTGCATTAGAACCCCATGTGGTGCCCGTGACTTTTTGGACAAAGCTGATCCTTGCTTTTACCTTTTCCTGTCTCTCTTCTAGGTGAGCTTTAAAAGTCAGGTTTCTTTCCAAAGTTACATTCAAGTACTTGAGACTTGGCTTATTTCAGACCTATTGACCACAAAAGGTGATATTAACTGGTTTCTTGGCAGCTTTATTTAAGTCAAAGTCTGTTGCCATGGATTTGGAGGCATTGGAGCAGAGCTTCCAGTGCTAAAAATATTCCACCATTATCTTGAGGTGGGTGGAAAGGATGTTTCCAGTGGTGGTCGAACTGAGTGAAAATAACTAAAAGAAAAGCACTTCGGGGCAAGAACTGTCTCTCAATCTCTGTTTGTACATTGCTGGTGTAGGGACTGCGAAGTACTCGTGTAAAACTACTGATAATAAAGTGTAAAGGTCGCATTGAGTCTGTCATTTTCCACAAGGTATTCATAATGCCGCCTCATGCCATTTTTAACAGTTAGCCATCTGTAAATGGCAGTTTAGATGACATTATGGCTTGTATATAAGCCTGTTATGATTATGATTTATCTTCTCATGCTTTCTTTGCTACTGACAGGTTTATGTTGACTGCATGCATCATCTTTCACTGACAGAGGGCAGTGGCTTTCTTGGGTATGCCTTTGAGCATCACTCTCGGAAAGGATGTAGCCAGCCCTTCATCATGGGCTCATTAATTGATGCTTAATGATAAGGGTGATATAACTTGGTGAAATTTACATGGGCAACAAAAGAAACAAATAACTTCAAAGCCACCAAATATCCATAGTGTAAATTCCTTTGTCTTTTACACAGTAACTATATTTGAACTAAAGTCAGGCTGTAGACTGGAGAATGTTCTCCCTTACACCAGTAATACTAGTGAAGTGAGGCTAGTATAAAACAGGTACAAGAAGAGAATCAGGCCTTCTGTCTTAGAGGTACCTTAACACTTATGCTTTCCCTGTCTCTTTACTGTACATTAAAGTCATCTCTGCTGTGCTCAAACTGAAATTCTTGAAATGTACTCAAATTAATAGTGATCAGAAACTTTCAGAAAGCTCCAACAGTGTTGTCTGGTGGCATTCAACATGCACTGATCACAAGAGCAGGTAGTTCATATACCTGAATAAGACAGTCAATGAGTCAGAAATAGCCTCCTATAAACTACTTTGAGTGCGGGTGGCGTGTGTTTTGTGAGATCATATAGACTGAAATGTCTGTAACACATAATATTATAAATATTACAAATAAAAAAGACACGCCCTATTTCAAGTATGTAGGATGATCCAGCTGTAATATAGTATAAAAAAACAACAGTAACAAACATAAAGGAAATGTAGAGTGCAGTGGTAATAGCCACCT
This sequence comes from Mesoclemmys tuberculata, assembly GCA_007922155.1. Classification (NCBI taxonomy): domain Eukaryota; kingdom Metazoa; phylum Chordata; order Testudines; family Chelidae; genus Mesoclemmys; species Mesoclemmys tuberculata. The sequence continues at coordinate 15,607,662 of ML675646.1, forward strand.
ATACCAAGTAAGCATTAATTGCATTCTGCACAGGCCAGGCCGTGGAGGGGCAACTGGTGCATAGCCTGCATGTATTCCATCTGTTCACAAAGCTGCTACAAAAGCAACTGCAAACACAGCCACAGGAAGCAGTTAACCCAAGCTAGCAGAGGCAGCAAGATGAACCACGGTGAGATTGGTAAAACTCCCACTTAGAGGCACAATTCTCTTATTTTGAGGAAAGGCAACAGCAACAGCATCTGCCCTTGCCCCAAGAGTGCAGTCAGGCATCAACCTGTGTCCAGAAATTCCTGCCTAGAAAGTGATGAGTAAATAGTATGAGTGGAGAGGAAGTGCCAGATGTGCAACTATTTGGCCTGCGAGGAGGATGCCATTTGACGTTGTCAAGATTGCTGGTGGTGAGGCTGGGCTGCTCTTTTTCCACAACCTCCTTCACCTCCTGCCTTCTGTGCTCCTGCATTATGGCTGCTCCGGTTGCTCTTGGCCAGATTTTCAAAGGTGCTGGGCATCTGCAGCTCCCATTGACTTAATGGGATTTGTCAGCATTCAGGACTTCTGAAAAACCAATTTGACCTATGTTACATTCCCTTCTCCCTGTTGTGAATGTATCTCTCCTTCATTCCCAGGAAGTTTAGACTTTATACAATTGGGAGGGGGGCTTTCTGCTGGCTATAGTGAGGAGAATAGGGGAGGGGATGAGGAAGAAGAGCTGCACTGTCTGAAATACCTTGCAGTAGAGTTTAGAGTCTATTTGTATTTAATTTAGTATGGCAGGTTGCACCTCTCCTTTTCATGGAACCTATAGAAGAATAATGGGTGTGGTTTAGAAGAAGGAAAAAAATGCTATTCTAGTGAGTTTTAACTGTGCTTGTATTATACCTTCAGTTTAGTTCCTCTGTCCTCACCCTGCAGAGATCTAAGTGCTGTTCAGAATCATGGAAGAAGAAAATAATATCTTGCACTTCTGATCAATTTTCACTGAGGATGTTAGTGTGTTATAAATGATTAAGGCTCGCAATACTCTGTGAGGCAGCTAATGTAGTCTAGCCATTGGCAAACCCAGTGAAGTTTGAGATTTTGCACTTTTAATTCCGCCCAGGCTGACAATAACTAATTGCTTACAATATATGAACCAGGAATTGTAAGTACTTGTATTGCTTACATGGCTGTTGAGTGACTAGTCATCATAACATCTTCTAATATACTTTTCACAGCTGCGAAGTGCGCTGTAAGTCTTTTAGCTAGTATGCCATACATCTTCATTTAGGAGCTGCAGCATCAATTCAATTTAATTACTCCCCCCTGCAGCATGTTACAGGTGTAATTACTTAACAGGAGTGGTTAGTAATTGAGCTTTGCTTCTCAGACAATGTATTTGTATCTTCTCTGTATTAAAGGTAAGAAAATCTTGTGTTTTACTTGGATGTAGTGGAGATAGTATGGTATGGGGTGGCTCAACATATCTAGACATGAACTACCTAGACATGAAAACTTTTAAATGTTTTATCTAAAGAACTTCTGAATGCACAGCTGTAAGTACCTCAAGAAAAACCAATCGACCTGTAAATTATCTAGCCAAGATACCAGGCACTTACGCACAGGATTTTCAGTATTGCAGCTGATACTTATTGCAGGCAGTTACTCAGGATTCATTTGCAGGGTACATTTGCCAATGGGTATGAATTCCTTCCTTGTTCACTTTGATTCTAAGATTAATGTATTCCCTGCTCCAGTTCCTAGTTGTCATACTTCTGATTTATTTAGATGATAATCTGATAGCAGCACCCCAAGGAGACAAACTGCCAGGCCATATCATACTCTCAATCCACTTGCTCTCTGCCCTGTGGATTCTAATCAACAGAGCAAAGTCAGTTGTACAACCATACAGTTTACTAGATTTTCTAGCCACTTAATCAGTTTATCCTTTTAAACATGGAACCAACTTCCTGGAATAATATCAAAGGTGTTAGAAACAATTTTGCCAGAATTAAAGATAAATCAAAATGACTGCTGTGGATAAGTAATATCTGGGAAAGTGGTTTTTTTGTTTGTTTGTTTTTTTTTAAGTTGCTTCCTACTAAAAACTGGGACAACATGGTTTGTTTCAAAGAAAGCAGAGCATAGTTTTGATCTATTAATGAATTTTATCACAACAAATTCTATCATGGAGAGAAATGCCCATTTATCTTGTAATTGTAGTTTCCCTTGCATATGTCTTGCATTAGTTTCCAAGGGCTTTCAAAAGAACCAAATTTGGAATGTTTGAGGCAATCTTTAGCAGATCATTCTAAACAGGTTTTTTGTGTTTTTTATTTTTTTTAAAGAAAAAAAATCTCTTGGTAGGAATTACTCTGTGGAAATGTCAGATGAATGAAATTTGAAAATCTGCATTTTGTTAAATACCCCCAATTTTAGATGCTTACTTGAAGCTTATCTAAATCTCTCGAGTCTGCAAAACTGTCTGGAATATTCTGAGAATGACTCTGCTCTCTGTAATCCAGCACATTTTGCTGTGATGCTGACTCAAGTGCAAAGGCATATAAAAACAGAAATATCCAAACATTTCAGAAACTTTTAAAAGATTTGAGTCTCTCTCTCTCTCTCTCTCTCTCTCTCTCTCTCTCTCTCTCAAAAAAGCCCTCCCCCCCCAAAACAAACAAAGAAAAAGGTTCAGCAGTGTGGAAGAGTTTCTTATTATTTCTACTTCGGCATGTTCGTTGCTAATGGCCATACTTACTTTACAATATTTAGTTAAATAACATATTTCATACAAATTGAACTCCAAAACACTCTGCAGAGTTACTGTAAATAACTGTTAGTGTACAGAGTTAAATAATACACTATGGTGCTGCTATTTTTTTAATAGGTAAGTGTGCACAAGAAGAAAAGACAAGATTTGAAATATGATAGCGAGCCAATGAGAGTCATTGACTGCTCTTCTAGATGGCAGGAAAATTTCCAAAAACAATTCCAAGTGAAACACACAAACTAGATAAGGGTGGAAATCAATGGTCAACTTTCACACTGGAAAGAGATAAATAGAGTGGACCCCTAAAGATCAGTACTGGGACCTGTGCTACTCAACATGGTAAAAAATTATCTGGAAAAAGGGATAAACAGTTAAGTGGCAAAGTTTGTAGATTATACTAAATTACTCAGTACAGTTAAGTCCAAAGCTGACTGCAAAGAGTTACAAAGCAATCTGGTATAATTGTCTGACTGAGCACCAAAATGGCAGATGAAATTCAGTGATAAGTGCAAAGTAATGCACACTGGAAAAAATAATCCCTACTATACATACAAAATGATGGTCTAAGTTAGATGTTCTCATTCAAGAGATCTTGGAGTTCTCATAAATAATTCTATGAAAACATCTGCTCAAAATACAGACAGTCAAAAAAGCTAACAATGTTAGGAACCTTTTAAAAAGAGAGAATTTCCCTGTTCTATTCATTCCCTCTGAAGCATGAGGCATTGACCACTGTCGGAAGCACCATTGGTCTGACCCAGTTCGGCCATTCATTCGTTCTTGTATAGCTCCTGTAATGAACTGTATTAGTCGCTTCACAAAAAACAAAACAATTATTGTTTGTTTGCATTATAGTAGCACTTGACCCCAACCAAGAATGGGGTCCCTTTGTTCAAGATATTCATACATATGGTAAATAATAGCCTTTACCCCCAAATAGTTCACACTCTATATAGACAGCAACGGGAAACAGGAAGTAGTATATGCACATTTAACAAATGGGAAACTCAGGCACAAGGAGATGACATGACTTGTCCAAACTCTGTGGCAGAGAGAGAAGTAGAACTTGGATCTAGAGCTGGGCAGGAAATGGTTTTCCCATCCAGTGATAACTGTCAAGATTTCAAATTTTTCCTCCTACACTTCAGGACAAAAAGAGCTTTTTAAAAGTTGTAATGAACAATAAGAGATATTTACCCTACCATACCCAATATCCTGGGGGTTAAGGCACTCTATTTGCCATACAATGCTCAGTCTCTCATTGTTTTGGCTACCTGCCAAGCTCTATTCATAAGGTAAGAGCAGGATTGATTGTGGCCAAAAGTTGTAGATCTTTTTTCCCCTACATTGATCTCTTCCCCAATCTCTCCAGTCCAGCTGGGATCTCCTAGCATGAATGGCTGGATGAATCTGGAAGGCCGGAAGTACTGACTGATCCCACATTGTGATCCTGAGTACCAGAGAGAGAGAAGACACTCTCCCCAGGGATCTGGTATGCTTGCTCCCTGGATAGTCATGGTTAAGTTATAGTATTGTTTCTTGGGTGAGAGATGAGGGGAATACTAACTACATTATCAGGTATTTTAATAATCTTGTTACCTGTTTCTGTTGTAATTTTTCTTTTACTTTTTCAAGGATCTGTTTTTACTTTACCTTTTCATAGAAGGCTTTTGGTCAGAAATCCCTAAAAGTACACATCATCGTCGTCGTCATTTGCATTATCATACTCCCTTCTAATTAAACCTGTTCATCATGTTATTCCTTACATGATCTTTGAAAGTCAGCTGAACAAGTTAGCAAGTCAGAACAAATGTAGCCTTCTTTAGCCTTTGTAGATTTTGCCATATACCATACTGATGGTCACTGACATGCTGCAAAATATCCTATCTTGGCTTTGTCTAGATTTGGCACAGGTGACAAGTGCCTAGTACAATATAATTCTGAAGAAGTTCTGTGTCCATCTGATTTGAGTATAGACCGTACGGTTACCCCTTGGCAGTAATGGGTAAATCTCAAATTAAATTTAACAGTTCTTCCCCACTCTTATAGCCAGAGACCCTAGCTTACTCAGATAGCACAAAGGGAGTGAAGATTTCTCATAACTTACATGATGTGGGGCATAACTGTTTTCTATGTCTCTTCCCCAGTTGGGGGATAGGGAGGGACATGTAGAGAGCAGGATTGGCCAGAGGACATTGCAATTGGCTATCCCAGCTGACAGATGGTTCCTCAGTATCATTGCCAGCTGGTGCAAACTAAATTCTCCAAGCAGCTGTAGCCATTGACAGCGTGGTTTTGGACAGAGAATTCTACTATTCTGTGATGTACTAATTACAGAGAATTTGGCCCCTAGTTTCCATGCCAGTTTGTAGCTATCCTTTGCAATCTCTATCCAGTACAGTCTCTTGAAGTATGACCTGATTTTCAAACCCCTTTCAGCCTTGATTTATGCAATTTCTGCTTGTCTTGTTTTTGACAAGAGTCCTGGTTTTTAATGGGCAGACAAATGACAATCTTGCTAACCAAATCTCAGTTTAACAAACTGATTTAAAATTCTGTCATGTAAGAAATATATTTAAAAATGTCTTTGCAGAACATTCCCTTCTCACAAAGTCTCCAGCTGAGTGGAATCTTTTCACTAAGATGTCATTTGTTTAAACTCTAAACTCCTATTTTGCCCGGCACAACCCTAGTACCAGACCTGACTCATTTTGTCAACCCTAATATTACTTATTCACATTACATATTTCTGTGCATCTATTTCCCCTCATAATATTTTTTTAGGAAATGAGTTTGGTTTCTCTGTCTGGATATTATCTGACATATATAATTTGATATTTTTAACCTTCAGTTTAAAATACCAACCCCATGATTGTGGGGCTTGAGTTATAAAACTGGTGTATAATGGCTTTCTATTTTTGCTGTAAAATTCACATCAAGATTTATCATTTTGTAAAGGCACAGAAGAACAGACGTCCATCTGGTCTTGTCCAGTTTCATTATCTTTTGATCCTGGGTGAAATGAACTCTGGCAGCTGCTGGGAAAAATATCTGTTATTTTTTTCACCTATTCATCCTGAGATGAGCTTCTATTAGCCGGACAGTTTGAAAAGCTCTATGATCAAGACCACCAGTCTTTCAGTGGGATACTTATGTAATTAAATATCAGAGAGTCTCGTCCTGACAAAATTATACAACCCTAAAGGTAGTAGTAACCAGTGAAGAACTATATATGGGCTTAATGCTGATCTCAATTACGTCAGCCTATGGTAACTCCACTGAGTTACCACTCCAATTGAGTGACTTGCACTAGTTAATTGAGATCAGAATCTGGCTGTTTTGTAGTAATTCAGCATTTACCATGTTGAACCTGTTACAGGGCATATTCGGTATCTTCATAGTGGACAGATGATCTTCTGGGGCATGGTCTTTATTTTATTATTTTATTAAATAATCCCATTTGAATCAATGGAAGTTTGCTTGGGACAAATAGGCTTTAAGGATTGGTTTGACTAACAGTTTAGGCTGCCCTATAAAGACACAAGCTTATCACTTTAAGTTTGGATGTTTTAATTTCCTTTATCATTAGGGACTGTAGTTAAAATAACAGAATAAATGAGGAATATCAAACCTTAAATTCTACTGAAAAGGCAACCTCGACAGTGAAAATAATTAAATGAGAAATGTTTGAAGTACATGATCTAAAACTTTCTACATTGGTTTTTTTCCTTCCAATTCCCAACAAATAAAAAATGCTTAGATACAGATAATTTTCTTTCTGTTTTGTTTGTTTTATTTCTAATAGATAATCTTTCTGGAAATTAATGTTTCAATTAATTCATGCAAATAAAAATAGTAAACACTGATGAATATTCAGTCATTGTTACTTTATAATGTTGTTTTTAACACTAAAAACAAAACAGCAGAAAGGTCTTAATAAGTAGCTGGTACTTGCTTATTAAAGTACAATGATCATTTTATAAAAAGCTAAATTAAATAGATCTTTGCAACTCTTAAAAGCCTATTTTGAGAATTCATTATATCGTGTAAATGATTGTAACTACTCATATTACATATTCAGTGTGTGCACTTGCAATATATATTATACCAATGTATTGGAGAGTATCTTAACTTCCGTAGGTATTTTAATAATTAATATATACTTTAAAGTATAAATCAGTAATGGGTATAAAGTCAGTCACATCACTTGATTAGGTTGAATGATTGATGTTTTCTCAATCTTAGGACATAGTTGCCTACATGGAATGTGTCTGAACATTCAACTCCTGATTGATCACCATTCAAATAATTATCATAGGATGCTTTGCCACATTGCATAGACAAAGAACAATTAACCTTCCATATGGTATTGTAAGATATAACATTAGCAATGTATTCATCTCACTGAACTGGTAAACTTTGAATTAAATATTCCAGGATGAAAGGATCACTTTTCATTTACAGAAGAGTAATCCCGGAAGAAACCAAACAGCTTGATGGAGTTTTGATTTGTCTTCACTGTACAGGTCAACAAGGAATTGGAAATGGGACATAACTGAAGCCATCTACAGTTGATAAACACTTCATACTAATTATGGAGATATATAACCAAAATGACTCTGCATCAGTTTAAAAACCTTACAAGTAATAGACAGCACACATTTTTGGTCTAAGTCCCATTTTGTAAAAACAAAAGGTCATAGCTTTCTAGAATGAAATAGAAAAACTAAGAAAAACTGATTTCAGTTACATATATGGAAACCCATTGCAATTAGTGGGTTAACACGGATGGTAATGAGTGCAGAATTTGGCACTTTAAGTCTAATTTCCCCTGTGAGTATCCCAAACAGATTATGTGTATTCTGTTATTTTTTATGTCCCTTTAGATTATGGAATCTATACCTTGCTATTGTTTTTTAGTAGAGGCTCAATAATGCAAGGTGCTAAGGCCTTGATACATCAAAGTATTTAAGCCTGCACTTAAATTAAGCCTGTTAATAGTCATTAGTTAATAGTTGATAATCAAACCTTAAAAACTAGAACCTCCATGAAACCAGTAGGAGTTGGCTCATTCCCTACCACCTATGTGACTCAAACCTAATAGACCACCTACTGACAGCTTCCACAGAGGATAAATGATGGCACGTTGATAAGACCCAGAATTTTTGAATGGCCTTTGATGTGGAGTTCTTAAGTTTTATTTGTCCATACAAAGTTACCTGGGGCCTTAGTTTTAGACATGCTGAACACACAGTTTCCAGGCAAAAATGTAGGTTGAACCCTCTTAAAGCCAAATGCTGCTGATGTTACTGAAATTTACTATGATCTGAATATCCTGGTAATATTATTGCTAACTTCTAATTGTGTGATTATGAGGATTTGAGTCTATGGTGACTCCATGTTGTATTCCAAAGATGGGGGATATCATTAAGGCTACGAATCTGTTTGGGTTCTGTGATTTTACAGGACATCTGTGACTACTTGAAAATTCCAATAATTCAGCCCAGTACACAAGCCCCACCACCAGTAACTTAGCTTTAGGGAGTCTTCTGTGGTGAGGGGGACCCAGGCAATTGCCCTGCTTGCTACCCCCTAATGCCAGCCTATCTCCATGATTTAGTGTTTCTCACAGCCTGTCTGTGACTTTCAATAAAAAAACCTGTGCCAAAATCGTGGCCTTAGGTATAATGAGAGAGTCCATCCCATTGTGGCTGCTCATTTCTCCAAGTGCACAAAGTATGTGTATTCCTTATGGACACTGAATTCTCATTAAGTATAATGTAATAGTGTAAAAGACTTGGGGCTGCCTTAGGGTGCTCCCTTGGGCAGATGGCCCCTAAATAAATGTGGTTTTGAGCACGGGTACCTCTCTAATTTAAAATGCAGTTCTGCTCTATAGTTAGCCATGTATGTTGGTGTCACTTGCCTAATAAAAGGTATCAGTGTGCACAGCATGAGGGTCAGAAGATCATTAAGCTAAGCAATTCAGTCCCCCTATGGACATGCAAGGTGACATTATCAATTAGACAAGCGATGCCGATATACCTCAATTTATATTTTACAAATGATTTTTATTAGAGAGCCACTCATCAGAGGAGATGAAAAAGGATCTCACCTGCATAGAAAGAATGGTTTCTAATCATCCTCCCCTCGATCTCGCCTCTGATATTTTCCCCGTAATCAGACTTTGTTGGCCTGGCATCACAAATCTGGTTGATCCCTAGGGTAGCCACAAAGAGTGTGTTGACAAAAAGGTTTACTATCTCTGGTTGGCATGAACTCCATATACTTCATCATGCAGTCTGCCATAATACAAAACCAAGGTCTCACCTTCAATCTAGTGTTACTGAGGGAAGATGTTACGTGTGCTATGACCATAATATAATCAGGCTTGTGACCTTTACCCAAATTGGAGTGGAAATAGACTGAGAAAACTCCTGTTCTTTATATTTGACTCCACTGGATGATGAGGCTCAGAGGGAACTTTAGGAGCCAAATTGTCATAAGAATTCATCACATTCTGAGAAGCTGGTAATTTATTATGGTGCCTCAATGGTAGCTGAGATCTTTTGAAAATCTGGCCCTGATTGTGGATGTTGAACATTTTTTTTGAAAAGCCCAACTTTCTTCTGATGATACAGAAAGAATACCTGCTGAAGCACTGCTCCATTTTTATTTCCCCCTTTTTGTTCCTTCCTCTCTTCCCCCTGACCTCAGTGCTTGAGTTCTTGACCTCAGCAAGGTTGAACCAGATTTTACTCTTGGTGAATCCATTGATTAGAAAGAAGCAAATTAGGGTCTTTGACCTTAGTGTGGCGATATCCTTATTTCTTGTAGCACAAGACGTGCATGGTTTGGATTATTTAGAGAATAGACAGCTCGTCATCGGGTGCAGTTATTTAGTTAACTTAGATGAACTATTGCTTCTGCTGCTGGATCTAGTTAATGGCAGGAGGAGGAGATGATACTCTGCATACTGTTGTTACTTTTGTATTATTTATACCTTACATTAATTATGAATAATATCTTCCACTTATAGATCAGCTTTCTTTCCAAAGTGCTTTACAAATGTAAATACATCCCCCATCATTGAAATGCAGTAGATGTTTAATGACAAACCACAACATAACACAATAGAGAAGATACTGAATTCAGGAGATGCTGCAAGGATAATTTAGACAGGCACAAATTATTTCCTCAAACTAGAATATGGCCGGAAATGAAAGATAACCCTACTGTGACAGAGTGCCAGAGAATCTGTTGTACTGGGTGACCACAGGTTGTCAGCATCTCTGATTTTAATTTCATCCAAAAGGTATCAGCCTGGTCCCCTCCCACTGCTGACTTGGATGGGGAAAGTGCCACTTGATGCAGTGACTAGTTGTTTGTTGGAGGCCCCTTAACCAAGTGCTAAAACAACATGACCCTGCCTAATTTGTGAGAGCTGACGAGCTTGTATGGCTTCTTGTAGTTAGCACTGTATGCTAAGATCTCTGGCTTTGTTTTGTCTTGCAGCTTTTGTCCCAGCTATTACGAGTTTAAAAGAATGAGACACACACTTTATGACCAAACTTATTTTGCAAGTATAACAGCATCTGCTGTTTTTTCCTTTGGCATTGTGGATACTCTTACAGTACTGTATCTCTGATGGCTGCTTAGAGAATTCCCAGGCTTGAATATACTAGTCTGAATAATAGAAATGCCTTCCAGAAGTATCTGTTAGCTTTGTTAGGCGAGTTCTTTTACTGGGTCCTTATCAAAATATCTATTGTTCATGTATTCTCAGTTCAGATATATGAAATGGTTTAATTGACACTGCAGTCACTGATGCAAATACCCTTCTAATTCAAGGAAGTACATCCAAAGTGAAGAAATTGTGTTTTTTTTTTTTTTTTTTTTGAGGGGGGCAGGGGGGGCAGATGAGAGATCAAAATGCCTTAACTTTCCTTAGCAAATATGCTTTCTACCACCATTACCACAACTGTAGTCCTGTGTGTGCCCATGCATATGCATTTAAATTGTGAGTAATATATTTCATCTGACATGATTTGTGCCCATTTTCTGATAACATCCTAGGAATACACTTGCTGTACGTACAGCTTTGAAGGAGGAATGATTCCATTTGCAACTGTTAACTCTCAATTTCTTAACAATGCAAAGCAAACACAGAACTGAACTAAGCAAACACAGAACTGAAATTTTACCACTTGCTTATAGTTTTACTGCTCATTCTTAAAAGCAAAGAGTTCCCAGTGCTTCAAGTGTGCTGTTCTGTCTGAATATCACATTAAACTGATTTTAATTAACAGGGGAAAGGTACTCCAGTTCTTCACTTCGGTGATATCTTTTCTTCTTAAGAGTTCCTTAACAGCATGCCTTTTTCTTAAGTCCTAGCTTTTATAAACTGAAATATGTATAAGAGCATTATTCAATTCCTCCTTAATGATCTCTGGTTAGGAGGAAAAACATTAGTCAAACAAGTAAAATTAGTTGTCTGATCAATAAGGGTTCACACACTGAGTTTGTGTTTTGTCTTAATTAGTAATTGTCAAATTTCTGTAGGCAGTGAGCCACAACAGAGCAGAGTTTTCTTTGTGTCTGTGTTGGAGTGAAGGGCAAGAGAACATTCAGAAGGAAGATTATTATAGTCATTATATCGGCAGAAACTGAGGCACATCGTTTAAGTGACTTGCCCAGAGTGAAATAGGAAATCTGAAGCAGTGCTGGAATTGACCCCAGATCTCCTGAGTCCTACTCCAGTGCCTTATCTTCAAGACCAAACCTAATATGTGGCCAGTTGTATGCCTTTCATGTGCTTCCATTCAAATTTCCTCATTTGGCCCTTGGCCACAGGGGTGGTTCTTGTATAAAGACTGTAGGAAGTTAGCACCCAAAGTGGCACTAGCAACAGCATTGTCTGCCTCTACATTATTCAGTGGTTCTGACCAGGTTGTAGGTGCACACAAAGTGGTTGTTCCACTTTGCTCTCAAGAGACGTGTTAGGTGTGAAGCAGGCGCAATAAGTAATCCTTCCCTGTACTTATACATACCCTCTACACAGGACTTTGTCTCAAATGTGATACACACTTGTAGAGAGTGCAAAGATTTTGTGTCTTTGCAATTGTGACAAGTCAGCATCAATTTAGTTAGAAGAAGAAAGAGAAAATAACATGTTATTTAGTGGTGAACATTAGTGGTGTTCTGTCAATCAAATGTCACACAGACACTGTTCATTTTCATTGCCATTTTTATGAAGTTAAAGGAACTTCATAAGCAAGATTGGAGAAACCACACAAATGGAATTGGCCAGATTTCAAGGATGGATTTCTCCTGGAATATTAGAATAACTCATTGCAAGTGCATTTCATTCCAATCTTAATCTCACTGTCACCAATCTGTCCGTGGTAGAGCACCCCCATGAGGAGTAACATCAGTCAGAAAACAAGGTTAAGGTGGAAAAGAAAAACGTATAGGTTGCTTGCTTCAGGTTAAGGGCCCCTCTGACTTCAGAGGGTCTTAGGAGTATTATGGATCACATCGGAGTTCACTGTGGATCCTGTGCAAGTTTCAGTCTTTTCTCTCTCTTAGCTCAGGGAATCTGCACCCTCCTTCTACAGGGGTAGAGGTTCTTCTGGCTGTCAGCCCCTCTCTTCGGGGCAGCCCTGTTGAGCTTCTCCAGCTCCAATCTGAGTGGAGTTCCCATGTTTAACTTCTCCTCCAGGAATGTGCAGGGCCGGGTCCACTCCAACCCAAAGCAGCTCCTTAAGTATGCAAGTGCAGGGTTTATATATCCCATCACCCACCTGCATTCAGCATTCCTTTTCCAATATGCAACAGAGAGAAAGTTTCCTTAGGAAACAGAAAATGGCAGAGAGTTTGCAAAGAAAATAATACCTCACAAGAGTTGCTTGCAAAATAATTTATATTTATGATAAGGTTTGCGGTTTAATCACAAATGTTTAATTATTCCAGGTTATCTACTTGATCATATCAAAAGCCTTAAGTGGAAAGGATTATTTTGCTGTAAATTATGAGATAAACCAAGTTTATTAATATATGCTTATTTTTGTTTAAATATTTTTCTTGTATCTTTGAAAATCTGGACCATTGTGGTCCGAAAGAAATTAGACAGATGCAAATACATGCTTAGCGTGCATTATTAAAGAGCCTAAACAAGTTAGGAAACTAATTCCCGTGGAAATTCTAACTTATCTCATATTTAGGCACTTGGGCTTTGTGTATTACTTCTTGCAGTACAGTAGCATTTGTTTTCATGGTCATCGTAAATAATGAACTGATGACATGGTACCTTCTCCCTCTACTGCATTACTTCTTGCCTTGCCTGATCCATCCTTCTCACCTTGCCATAACTGGGTAGCCAGTTTTTCTCACACTATTCCAACCATTGAGATTAGATATGAGTAATATGCCTCCTTCTTTTTTCTTGATCACCACTAATAGAAGCCCTTCCCACTTGCATCTGTGATTTTCTTGTTCCTTATAGCGTTCCTAGAGAGTAACAGAGTTCAGGTACTTATTTCATGTCCCTTTTTACTTATAGGAATGATTTCTCTTTGGTGCCTACCGTCAGGTAATATTCTTTGGCACATTAGTTAACACTACCAAAACAAAAGCCTCAAATGTCATGAAACGTAGTTTTCTTCTCTTGCAATGGGACAATCCCAAGAACCGGTAGAAGGGATATTGCTTAATCACTGTAAATGAAGGAGAGAATATGGAGAGAATGGCCCCTCCTGGTTCTTTAGGAGAAAGTTGGCGCACCCAATTTACATTATCTATATCATTTCATGTGCTCCTGTCTTGTTTATCTAATTTGTTTTCTCTTTAAATTAGTCTTTCCAAGCTTCCAGTTATTTTCATTGACCCTGTCTGAACCCCTTTTATTTCTGCTACATCTTTTTAGGAGGAGTAAGGTTCAGTTTAGCAAGTTGAGCCATTACATCGCTGTGGACAGCAAGATCCTCAGAGGCAATTTACTAGTGGATTAAGGCCCTGACAGAGTAGTATATATCCATGGCTTTTGCCGCTCAGATCTTGTAGATGTCTGCAGCAATGCAGGTTACTAACACATGTGAGTCAGGGTAAAGTTTGCTAAGGGCTTCCTGATTGGTTCATTTTAAGCTTCTTTGAAAATCCCAGTTGAAACTAAGGAATTTCAATAGGAGTTGGACTCCCTTAGATTCCTTTGAAAATCCAAATTGAAGGGGCAGCCAATATGATTCCAAACCTCTGTCCATATTTACAGATTGGATTCAGCAAGTTACTATATACCCTATAGAAGGGAGAATGTGAGGGAAGCAGATCTTATTTCCATCTTTATATAAATCAAATTGTTGTAAATATCCTCCTAGAAAGTCCCAGAGTGACTGAATTCTGCCCAATGTCTCTAATGAGATATATATGAACTGAGAATTGCCATGGAGGTCTGTTTTATGGGTCATCAACGCTTGGTGACTTTTTGATAAAACAATATCAATACCATAGAAAAGTATTCCCCATAAATCATAACTCTGTGTGTGTGTGTGTCTTAGACTGCACTGTTCAATATTTGTCATAACGAAATCCTGACGAACTGGAATTCAGAAGCTAAAAATGAACAGACTACTATCAAATTACGTATCAGAACCATTTCTTCTGTGTCTCCACTTTGATGCAGGGAAATGCCTCCTTTGTTTTATATGTCAATGTACAGATAAAACATTTTATGTCCTTTCTAAGGTTTCAAATTTTTATTGATTTTTCCACCTTTTACATACTGATTTACAATTTGTCTCCACAACTGTATGCTTCAGGGGATTTTGCTTCACTACCACAAAATTCAGGGTTTTAGAGAGGGAGAATTCTCCTAAGAGTTGCAAGAATATGTTGTAAGTAGCACAACATTTAAACTAATCTTTTTCTTCTTATACTTTGTCACAATACCTAATAGTTTGCAATTAATGTGACAACTCGCTAACTATCAGAATGGCTTAGATGCTGAGCCTGCAAAAACTTATTTCTAATTTTACATATGAGAATAATCCTATTGATTTCACATGCATTAAATTCAACATGTCTGGAACTATTTGCAGGAGTGAACGTGATAGTAAATCTCACATTATATACTGGATTGATACTTTTTACATCTCAAAATCATCATCCCATATGTGAGTTTAGTCAAAAATACAGCATCAACTCTCAGTAATTATTGAGTCACTGGGGCTGAGAAAAAGCCCTTCCAAATTGCAGAACTGCTTTATCAAACCTTACTTCAGACTGGAAGATCATTGCAGCTTCTGCAGTACTTGCATATTCCTTGAGCAAAGGGCAGTTTCATTGTTTAAAACATAAAAAGCATGTCAACTTCCTTGTACTTTCCTAAAATCTGCATCCAACTTCTGCTCAAAGGAAGAACGTATTCAGTTACTTTTTCAGAAGATGAATTGTTGGCCAAAAAAAAAAGACTAGGAAAAAATGTGATTATTGAAGCACAGCTTTTGTATGCCAAAGTAAGGGGGGGGACCCCCCCAAGACGTCATCTTTTGCTAGCTGCTTCAAAACATCCATGCTATGGTATGTATTTGGGAGGAAGATGCGTCATTGGGCTCAAAATGGAGCATCGAAGCACAAAGCATATAAATACCCTTTCAGAATGTGCAAATGCCAAATGACTTTTAAATGCGCCTCCTGTCAGGAACTTTATGCTTTACAGCATGATAGAAACCAGGGTTGTGTAAATGAATCACAGGTTGGTGGAGAAAAAAATAACCAGCTAAAATAAACTGTACTTCATGCAATGCTTATCCTCTTGTATTTACATTCTCCTGTTAGAAAAAAATAAGTCTTACCCTTTGGTATGCTGATGTATCAACATTCATTGGAGGCTAAGAAAGTATTAAAAGCAACTGGGAAAGAAGCTAAAACTGCATCAGTAGAACTATTTGAACTGAGAAATGCTTTTACTTAGGAGGGTACATGTTTGCACATAAGCCTACCAGTTGGCTCTCTTGCTTCTGTGGATTGGCGAATCCTAGTGATAGGTAGCTGCTCCTGTTCGCTTCTTTATTAGGCGGATTAGACAAACTGAAAATAAGACTGACTTGAGCACCGTGGAGGTTCCTTGAACATCTTCCAGCCAAGGGCCAACAGGGTCCAACCTTGCCTATCACGTGAGATCTGATGACCTAGCCCAAGGTACTACATGGCTGCAGGCCATAAACATTTTTAAAACAGCTTCTCGACTGCACAGTAAGCTTGTTTTCAAGAGGAATTCTAACATATTGAAGACAAGTGACCTGAAAGAAACAAAAAATGCAACACAGGAGTAACTTCCCAATCGTTTTCTTAAAGATTGAAAACAACAATGAGACTTAGTCATGGGATTGAATTAGCGCTAGAGTCACACTTATGGAAAACTTCAGTGGTCAGTACTGCTCAGGCTCATGACAGGATCCACTGGGAGATCTGTGCATCAGCCGGAAACACTTTCTATTTAAAGAAATTGTTTTAAAAAAGAAAAGTGGGTTATCATAAACAACATACTGATTATAATGAGGAGAGCCTCAATTTAGAATTGGCTCCTATGAGAACATTATATAATATATCATGCAAAGGACACCATGTTTAAGTAATTTTAATTAAATATTACTCATACTATTGAATTTCATGTTCTTTAAGGCATGGGGTACCAACCTGGGAGTTGTGACCACCATTTCTTTATGGCTAAATGGTGGTTAGGAAGCTCCCAAAATTTTGAAGGGGGGATACCAAAACTTTTTTTGTTCTAACCTGGGGTTATGGTATGGAAACAACTGAGAATCATTGATTTAAACTCAAGGCTTCTAACATTTTATGGTTTATAAAAAAGAATATAAAATACCATAGTTACTTTATAAAAATAACATTGAAGTTCTATTAGAGTGTTTATAAATGAATTAATCTAACATAAGATTGTTGTTTGATCACTTCTTGACATGTTTTACCATCTAATCACAAAATAATAAATGGATTCTATGTCTAGATCATTTTGAGGGATCGGTTTTGGTGCTTTACACGTATAAAGAATCCTCCATCTGAGGATCTCATAAATCCCATGTAAAATAAAGAAGTTGAATTATCCCCATGAGAAAATGAGCTCAGATGCATTTAGATTTGTCAAAAGTCACATAGGAAGGGTGAAATCCTGATCCAACTGAAGCTGATGAGAGTTTTCTTGTTGACTTCGGAAGTGGCAAATTTCACCAAAATCTGTAATGCTCTTGAAAATAAGTCTCCTGAATCTTTATCTACAAGCTCAGCCTTTTTCCTAATAGTTTGTCATTTGCCCGGGATTGATGTGATCTTGATTGGCTGCTGTTTCGTCTTATGACCTCTTATTTATCAAGAAATCTTAAGAAAATTGTAAGAGAACTGGTATGCAGTCTGTCTACCGTGTATTCAGTAATACCTCGTGACTGTGCTTCAGAATTCTGTGACCTTTGGCACATAATTATTCTGTCTGTTTATTACTGTAATAAAAAGTAAATAAGTATATCAGCCAATAACAATAATTTAACACTTAATTTAGCAGTATCAGCATAGCTTCCAACCCAGAGTAAAAGTGTAATGAATTAAATTATGATTGACTCCACATGCTTCCAATTTTATAATTGCCTATTGATGTATGTGCATGTATATGAACTTACTTTAAACCTCAGCCCTGCAGTTAGGGGGAGGGAGTAATCAAATAGTAGTTGAATGACTACTTAACGTCTTTCATGCACATCCAAACACAAGAGTAGTTTATATAATCAATACAATAAATGAGTCAACAGTACTAAGTAATTTACTCTGAAACAATTACCTTGCTTTTCAGCAGGTAGTCTTCCTGGAATGGACCACTCACATTGGAAAAATAAAGTTGCCGTGGTGCCAATAACATTTTCAAAGGAACTAGGTGTCCTTTCTCTTTCTATTTGATCTTAATTAACGGTGTACATTAGTTCCCTTTCCGTGACTAGGAAGGACAACGTAATTAGGTTTCACTGATCATCACATGCATATAGTTATGATTCAAAACTTACTTTCCCAAAGTCAAGTCCTAATTGTACTGATGTGTGGTCTTCTTGCTTAGGACCTGGTTTAAATCCCATGAAATCACTATCAAGACTCCTGTTGATTTCACTGGTCTTTGGATCAGGCCCTGGCAGTGTAGCTGTCTGATACAAGATCAGACCAGAAATGATGTTCTCTGATTTTATTTTGCAAGGCAGAATATTTGCAATGTTTCAAGTGATGCTTGATGTAGGTAAAGAACAACGCTTCTTGTGTAACAATTAAAGCCAATTATAGCTTGATTGACTTAATGTATTATTAGAATGACTAAAATGAACATGATCTGTCTTTCTGAAATAGAATTTTTGTTTCTATGCACATCTAATTTTAGAAATTGACTGACATTCATTTAAACAGTTGCCCTCAAATGGTCCAGAACTCGACTGTGTGTGTCCAATACGCATAAAATGTGGAGATATTAAAATGAGATGTTTATGGTTGATGCCATAGAAATTCTCTTCCTGATACTGTATTAATGAAATCTATACACTGCCCTTCCAATGTGATGATCAGTATAGATCATCTGTCAATGAAAGCCATATCTGCTTCCCTACAGCACTAATACAGCCTTTTCTTCATCCATATCTCATCATAAACAGGAAAAATAGTCTCTCTCTCCCCCCCCATAACTAGGAACTGACCACAACTATTGTTAATATCAAAAGGAAAAACCAAAGATGAGGACATGGACTTGGACCTCTAGTCCCTTTTAAAAAAAATACATATACACACTTTAGTTTTGACAATCAATTATATTTAAAGATGATCAGAAACAGCTAGAAATAAAACCAAGTCTGATGGAAAAAGATCAGTGATCGTAAGCAGTAATTACATGCATATTGACAATATTGCACAATAGAAATCATTTGTACTGACACTTTGCCAAAGAACTACTTTCTCTCCCAGTCTCAATTGTCAAGTTTAGTAGTAAAAGCCCTATTCTAAATAGAAGTACATCGATAGAAAGACATGCATAAATAACAATGACAACGGGCAAGGTAATGGCACACTGAAAGAAGGCAGGGAAAAAGCAAGGGGAGTGTTCCTAATTTAGCACTGAGTGTAATGAAAATGGAGGCTCCTGATGAAATACTGCTGATCTCTGATAGTCTTTTGGGGTGAATTTTTTCCTGGTGAAGAGCTCCAGTAGAGTTGCAGTTAAGCTGCATCACTTAAACTACACAGTGCAGGGACCGCAACGGTAACAGCAGCCTTGTAGGAGCATCTCTAACACATTTGCTGATGCACCGTAGGGAGGGTCCAGTGCTAATGGGCAGGTGCAAAAGCAGAAATGGCATTAAAGTCAGACTGAGTGACTAGCAACAAGATCCACAATGATACACAGCCAGTGGTCCAGAAGGATATTGGATATTATTTTAGATCATAAAACAAAATAACTGTAACACAGAGCCTTGTGCTGTCTCCAGTGTTTGTTTGAGTAGGCACATTCCATCCCCCTTAGCCATGCTTGGTTGTAGGCACAAAGCTTGATAGTAATTACACAGTGTTTCCGTGAGAAGGGCTGACTTTACCCTCGCTAAATATATATAAAATTGACTCAATCAATAGTAATATGGAATAAAGCTTTAAGGTTTGGGAAGACAGAACTTAGTTAATAAAATTTACCTAGACGCTTTTTGTGCAGGTCACATTACTGACATAATCATTCATTTCATTAGCTGTTTAATAGGATTATTCTACATGGACAATATTGTCAGTGATTTGCTTAAATCCAATTTATCCAATCAAGAAGTTAGAGAGAGAGAGTCATTATTGCAAACTAGAAAAGCTATACAGTACCCAGCATGGGAAGTTTGGATAGGGTTTCTCGTTCAGGTTGTTTTAAATGAAGTTGAATGCTGTCTTAATATTAAAATGAAATCAATTTCATCTCATTTAATTGATTCCTTAATTCTTAAAGTGGGAGTTGCAGATTGAGAGCAAATTGACATGGTGTCATATCTGTTTTACATAGCTAAACTCAAACAAGTTGTCCTCCAGGAAGTTGTCCTCCAGCATCCTGAAAGGCATATTGGTTAATTTAGATACAAAAGAATTAAGTGATTTATAGTTGGTTGAGAAAATTATCATCTAGGACATGAAAACTTTGTAGAGACTAAAAAAAGCATTTTTCCTTTAAGTGAGCTGATTAGAAGACTGAATTTCTGTGCCGTTCTTTCTGGCATAACATATCTACTTTGGTCCACATTTACAAGAGTCTTAATACAGCCTGTGTGTGTCCGTGTGTGTGTCTGTGTGTCCATGTCCACTTGCATACACAGTTGATAGAATAGTTGTATTCAAACAAAAGATCCAATTCTGCACTTACTACTGATTATAGTATTTACAAAAGTCCCCATTGGAATTCAGAGGTTCAGGTAAGACCAGCATATTATATGTTTGTTCTGGAATTTGGGGCTCCTTTCCTGCCCCTTGATTTTTTTTTTTTGGTTCTACTTCCTAGTTTCATTTAGACTACAGAGAACATGAGAACAGATTCCCTAATATTACCCTGATTCTACTTTTTCATTATGAAAGTTTAAGGACAGGTCTGAGTCAAGCTTTGAGTAGAAATTTGACTTGATTCTTATGTTACTTTATCTGCTTTGCAGGTTTTCAAAAGTGGTAGCCTGTTCTTATTAAAATCTGAGACACTGACAAAGGAAGCTTCTCCGACGCTAACAGTGGCAATGCAACCCATGCTGGTAAGGAACTACTCTATTTTTGCAGGCTTTAGACCATCCGTTTGTTTCATACCTGTTTAATTAGTGAGGAACTCAGAATCAGCTGCAGTAAACTGGTGCAGCTCCTTAGATTTCAGTAAAACTATGCCAATTTATAGCAAATGAAGGTCTTACCCTAGATCAGGGGTCAGCAACCTTTGCTATCAAAAGAGCCATTTTGCCCCCTCTTCCACTGACTAAAGAAAAATAGTCTGGAGCCGCAAAACATACCTTACCGCGGCTGAAGAGCCGCATGCGGCTCCGGAGCTGCGGGTTGCCGACCCCTGCCCTAGATCTATTATCCTTACCTTACAGTGACAAACAGTGTTCCCAACCAAGACTGGGGCCATCCAGATGCTGTAGAAACACACAGTAAAATGCAACCTCTATTATGAAGAGTTGACAGAGGAGGGTTGGAAGGGGAAACGGAATTGTGGTGGTCTGATATGAAAATTATGAATGTAATAGCTGGAAAAGCTTATTTTGGAACGGAGTGTGTTCTCTGTCACCTGATGGCTTTAAATCAAGATTTAATAGCTTTCTCAAAGAGGTGGTCTTGCAAAACCAGTTCAGGAAGCTGCAGTTAATGCAGGAGTCCCTAGGTGAAATTCTATGGCCTGTGTTATGCAAAAGGTCAGACTACATGATTGTAATGGTTTCTACTGGCCTTAGAATATCTGAATGTACATTCAGTTCTTCCTCCATGTACAGTATAGCAATTTCCTCCACTGACTGGTTGTGAATGTCTGACTTGCATAATTACTGAATAGTTCATTCTTAATAACTGTACAGTACACCAAAGTTCTTGTGTTCTGATTGTCTGGCAGCTGTTCTTAGTTAAAGTGCAGGGATTTGCATAACCACTGACCTCAATACCGATCCTTATTTGGAATATGCTGACCTTTCTTCGGGGTCTACTTGACCAGTGTAATCCCCCCATTTTGACAGTTTTGTGTAATCAGAAGATCAGTACTGGATCATAGATAAATAGCAAACAATTTGGCCATTTAAATTCTTCCTTGGAAGTGACCCCACTACACTTCAGTTTGCTTCCCCCTTAGGTGATCTGTTATAACACTTGAGTTACTAAATGTATTATGTGCAGAGGACCAGCACAACACTAGTGCACCAGTTCATTATCTTCTGTGGGGCGTGAACTAGATTTATGGGATGGTGTCTAAGACTAGTACTGGTAATCTGCGCAAAGGTGAATTTCACTGTCTGCTTTGAGCAAGGCCCTTAGAAATACATACCTCACACTCCTTCTGGTCAAGCAGTAAACTTTAAAGCCAGTAAACACTTTCTTTCAGAAACCTAAGCAGATAATTTAAAGTAAAGAGAATAAGCCTTTTTATTTCACATTGAGTATGCACTGCTAGATATGCATTTCATTGTGTTCTGAAAATATATACATGTCAGTATAAAACACCTTAATTCGTCTATTACTGTCATTTTCAGCAATTTGTCTCAGCAAAATTACTTTGCATATTTTTATTATTTCAATTTTAAAACACTCATTTCTTATTGTTAAGAGATTGTCAAGGAAATGTTATACTTAAATTACTGTATTTTTCTTCATTCCAGATAGCATGCAACATAACTTCAGAAAAACACATTTTATTTATTATATACAAACAAATAAAAAACGCAACCTATATTCAATTCACATACATTATCTGTAATGACAGTTTCTTCTGTTCTGTCATCTCAATGTAAAGAGAAATTCCACTTACAGTTGTGTGTAACCACTTAATAAAAAATAAAAAAAATAATTTTCACTGATAACTTTATAGGACAAACTTAATTAAAATCAATCAGCAATGGCTACTTCACTAATGATGATGAGGGAAAGACTACGCAAGACACCAGCTTCAGTAAATAAATAGAAAAGGCTAATGTTCCACAGGAAAGGACCATTCACTTGTAAAGTTGAAGTCTGATGTTTGTTTAAATCTTTCATATTGTTAGTTATGTCATATGAAATCAGTAATTTATAGTGTGTGTCATGGGAAGAAATAATATACTTTTTTAGCACCACTTCCAACCACGGTAATGGTCAGACAATGGCTCTTCAACATCCAACAGCTTAAAACATGAAAACAAATATGGAAACGTCCATTGCCTGGACACTGATGCTTCATGAAGCAGGGGTAATGTAAAGGGCTAATTTGGCAGTCCAAGGGGCTAATATACAACATGCTATATTTGCAGCTGAAAATTCATTTAATTTCTTTATTGGACTCTGTACAAAAATTGGAAGAGGCAACTATAAACTAATATAAAAATTGATATTCTGTCTGTGCGTAGTCCCCACTTTCTCCAGATGTTGGTAGTCAATGTAAAAATATACTAAGAACATCAAGAGAGAACTGGCAGACAATGGTGAGAACGTATGTTTGACACAGAAAGGGAATTCAGGCGTTGAGTGGAGGGAGAAAAATCAAAATGATGATCTGGGCTAACTAGATATTGAATTGCAGCTTGTAGTTTTTGACACACATTTATCTTCTGCTCTTGTTTGATATTGTCCAGACCAAAGGCCCCAAACTGGCAACTACATTAGCAGCTTTCTGTGTATTGAGCCCACAATAAAAGGCCCTTGTAAAAGTGATTGTGTAAATATATGCAATGAAAAACCAAACTATCATGAGACTGGGAATGATCTTAGTACCATAAGAATTATTTAGAAAATAAATGAATTATTACCCAAACAGGAAATGTCAACATGCCTATGGAATACAAACCATATTATGCAAGTCTGTATCTTAGAAAAAGCCTAGAACATCAAATAAAGTTGTCAGAAATATTGGAAGTAAACACCTGGAGAAATTACTGCTGGCTGGCAGCTTTATATAGACCAATGTTTGAAAACTAAAGTTTCAGTTTTCGCACAGGGCTCAGGTAGTTCTTATGTCAAAGGACTACATGAAAGCACACTAGGGAACATTTAGTGCCCATCAGGGTCTACACAGACCAGTTAATACACAACATCTTTAGATGTTATCATAGTGAGGTAATGTGCACTTTAGAAATCACACAACCCCTAGTGCACATTACCTCAGTATGTAGTCAAGACCTGTGCCTGTACACTGTGTTTCACAACGTGACATGGTGGTACCCTCTAGGTTCCACTGCGATATAAATTAATAATCATAACCAAATTGTTATGAATCACTAAGGTTCTAAACCAGGGGTCGGCAACCCGCGGCTCCGGAGCCACATGCGGCTCTTCAGCCGCGGTAAGCTATGTTTTGCGGCTCCAGAAAATGGCTCTTTTGATAGTAAAGGTTGCCGACCCCTGCTCTAAACCATGATTATGAACTACCATAGTCAGAAACACTTCTGATTTTTATTCTTAATGACCTTAATATATATATTTTTAAAAGTCACCAAATACCACTCTGCTATTTCAGGAATTTTGACAGAGGCAGCCCTTTCCACACCAAAGCTGAACTGCAGATTTCAATTCCTATATTCGTATTATCCAGGCTTGAAGTCCCCAGACTGCCTGCTACATTCATTGCCAAATACCAATTTGTTCATGTTCCAAAGCCCTGGCTTTTGATCAAGGGTAGATAAATTCAATATATGGTTTCCCTCTTTAAGGAGAAAAAACCAGTTTCCCAGCAATGTATCCCACTGACAAAAGACAGACCCAGCAGAGTTCCATTGAAACAGGTTTATTTCATGACAATTGCATATAAACCAGCTGTATCCTAAAAAAACCCCAAAAAAACCTCACTATAGAAAAATAGTCAATGGGGTATTGAGCTAGTGAATTAGACTTTCACTTATGGAAGCCTTAATTCTAATTAGATGAGTGGATCTAGTCCCTTGCAGATTCTTTTGAATAATATAAATTCAGAAGCTAATCTGAAAAGATTTTCCAGTTAGAAATGAGGTGCCTTGTTAGAGATCTATGAGGAAGCTGTACTGTGTCTGACAGATTCTATCACTTACGATCAGTCTGTCACTTTCTTGAGCACCGAACATATGCACATTAGTTCAAAAGCCATATGTTAAGTATCATTGCTCTAGAATAAATGAATAACCAAAGTCCTAGCCACCATCTGCGTATGTATTTTGGATATTCATAAAGTAACTTTTTACTTTGGTATCTAAGCTTCAACACCACTAAGCCCAAATGCTTACCTTTTTCCCCAGAAGACAGTGAACAAAAATTGATTTTCACATCTGTTGCTATAAAAGAAAGGGGACTGGCTGCATTTCTCAAAGTGCTCCCTTTATTAATACTTTTAAATTTAGAGGTACTGATTTTTAAAAATGGGAAGATGAATACCTTTTAACAAAGGTATTAATTTCACAGTCAAACTTCCCATTTAATTTTTCAGTGATTTAGACAGGCATAGAAAATCTATCATCCTGTCAGTCAAATAAGCAGTGTGGAATAGAGAAGAAAAATCAGGCATGCATCAGTATTTTCTGCCCTACATGTTTGGGTTTCTACACTGAGAATTCTTTCACCATACCCTAAATGTAGATAAATAGCTAGAAATAATTCACTCCTTTTATGTGCAGTAATAGTAGTGCTTTTTTACTTTGTGGATCATTCATAGCTCAGAATCCCAGATTAAAAGAAAATGTAGTTATCAATAATTAAAAAATGACTTAACCCGCCCCCCCCCAAACTCTGGGCCTGATTCACTAAATATTATGCTACATGGTGCTTCCCACTGTAAGCAAGTTAGTAGAAATTAAAGGTGGATGTAATAATCCATTTCAGCTTGCAGTCAGGCTCATTAAGACTGTCATGACCACCTGGTTTGAACATTCACTGTTTGGTTTGCAAATTTCCATTCTTAGTCAAAGATGAATATTTCTGGACGGTTTACTTTAAAACAAAAAAAATCACTTCAGGAGTTAAGGATGACTGAAGTTCAAAACTTGGGTAGGAACTTGTCTTCTGAGAGAACTGGTGCCATTGCTTAGTTTGAAATGAGTTCTTCTGATTTAGAAAAGTTGTGAGAGTTATACAGAGCTTGATCCAAAGTCCACTGTAGTCAGGGGGTTTGGGATCAGGCCCATGTTGAGCTTGCACAATAGAAACTCTGTCTTGACCCCAATTTGGGAACTTTGGCATTGATTTCAAAGTCACCATATTCTGATTTTGAATCTGATTTTACAAGCAAAACCATGTGGTGGGCTCAGAATTTGTGAATTCAAATGACTTATTCTTCCTCTGTGATCTTCGTTGTATGTTCTTCTCTTAATATATTTGTATCACATGATTGCTCAGAGGTCCCAGTTGAGATTGGGGTTCTATGGTGGTGGTGGTTGGATGAAACTTATTGAAAGGATTATCACCCGCAAATTCCTTACAAGGAAGTAGGCAGAAAACTCCCTTCTACATGCAAGTAAGCTGTAGTGTTTGATGAAAGAGAGTTGTTTCAAAGAACTAAAGTTATTTCTTTTTAAACAAGACTCCCTTCATATGGCTGTGTGTCTGAAACATTCCTGATTGCCTGATTATTTTTTATAAATAAAGTTTCAGAAATATTAACAGCAGGGAACAGTAAGGTCAATAAGCTTTTGAACTTTCTGCAGGGGACTTCAGCTATAAGACAAATACGTATTTGAACTGCCTGGCCAAGGGTTGCCAGAGGTGAGAGAGAAGGTTATAACTTTAGGAAACACGGTGGGGGGGCCCATTACCTGCTGTTGACTGAAATGTTGAAGGACAATAAGTCTTTGAAAAGCTAAGCTGGTATCTAGAAATAAATAAAGCAGTTTAAAAAATATCAGCAACACTTTAGATGATGTGTTCCGGATGCTTTTAATGACAATGTACCTGGTGTAAGTTCATAAAGACCTAGGCACCTGGCTGCTTTAGGGGTGCACAAGGCAGGGGAGAGTGCCAGAAGTCTTTGCCTTCTCTCATTCCCCTGCATAGTGGCTTAGCACATTCACAGTCCCTGCACTCCCCTAAGTGCAAGGTCTGCTCCTGGCTAGCGCTACCTGTGGTGCAAGACATCCCACAAGGGGGGGACATGGAGGAGGCATAGCTATTGACCTAGCTCCCTGCACAGCACCCCGGGACACGGGAGCGGTATTGTGCTGTCCCTGAGGAGATGTAGTAATGATTGTGCTGTCTGGGTGCAGTGGTGAACGCTGGCCGTGATAGCGGAGGCAGAATTCTTCAGGTTCCCCATCTGGTGATGTAGCTTCCTTCTCTTTGCTCTGTAGGCCAGGGCCTGTGGGGCATGACTGAGCCAATAAGGATGGCACCGCTGTGACATCCGACTCACTGTATTTGTTTGTAAATGATAAGTGACAGCGGGGTTTTTAACCAACCGAGAACACCGTGAGGATTTGATATCTCAAGGGACTGGCAGTCGGCGTGGAATATTTTAGCTCTAAGCTGCTGGCTTTAATACGGCTCAAACGGTGGCGAAGGAATTAATGTTAGGTCAGCCTTTTGGGAACAATTGCTCCATCTCAAAACCACCGCTGCAATCGGCACTGTCTGGTACATGTCTTGACAGAGAAGGCAAGAAGTGAGACCAAAATTTTTACTGACGTTGGCCATGCCGTACCGGTTTGGTGGTAGAAGAGAGAACCTCCAGCATTGTCTAGCTATGGAAATGGCCATAAGAAACTTGTTTATCACGCGTACAATGGATGACTGGGTAAATATCATATATTGCATGCAGAGAGGAAACTAGAAGGAATTTTAGCTTGTTGGCTGCAATGCTGGTGGTAGGATTGTATTTTAGAAGTTATTGTGCTATACAGACACAGCATGGAGAGGGAATTCTGTGACCACCTCTCACTGATTTGTTGTAACTTTGGACAAGTCATTTCATTCTTCTGTGCCTCGGTTTCCCCTGCACCGTCTTGTCTATTCAGGCTATGTCTACACCACCCATCAGTGGCAGCAGCATGTAGCATACATGTGAAAAGCAGGCTGTCTCCGCCTTGCAGTGTGTAGCTACTTGTGTCAGAGCTGGAGTGAAAGGCAGTGGTGAATGAATCAGCAAGGAAAAGTTGAACCTTTCCCTCTGGAGGGGAAATGCTACAGCTGTGGGGAATGGCCAGAGTCTTTACCTGCAGTGTGGAAGGGTTCCAGTAATGAGGTGCTGGCAGTCTCTGTCCTCTCAGCCTGCCCCCTGCCAGAGCCTTTCCCCACTGGGGGTGTCTTTTCTTGTGCAGGGGAAAGACTCCAGTGGCAGGGAGGCAGTGGGACACAACACTACTAAAAATAGCAATGTAGACAAGAAGGCACAGCTTTAGTGAATAGAGAGCGTGTACGGTACATACTCACATACATATCCACACCCTTTAGGCATGTTTTTACTCTACTTGCCTAAAGCATGCCTCATGTTCTTCACTGCTAGGTATGCCTTTGCTGTGGGGGCTGCGCTGGAATGTACTACTTTACACCCTGCCAAAAGAAGCGTGTAGCATAGGCATCTCCTGAGGTGTAACCTCTTCAATGCAGAAACGTTAGCATTTGTTTATCGGAGGTGCTGCTGAAATAAAAATAAGTCACTCTGATATTTTGCCACCACTGTCCAGCTTTCTGAACTGCAGACTGTCGGCAGGGCACAATGCTTCTGAGAGTTTTACTCTCCCTAGCCGTATCGAGTTGTTCGATTTTTTCATTAGTCTGCGTACATATTGGAGTCATTTTCCGAGGTTGCCCATGTCTGGTCAAGTTTCCAGGGTCAATTCCTAGAAGTACTCTAGACCTTTGCTCTTACTGAATCACAACGAAGTTTCGGTAACCACAAAGCTACTAGCGTTTGGGGCATTGTTCTGAATATGTGATACATGTTTTAACAGCACAGTTTTTAATATGATCCCTGTTTTTATTCCCTCCATCTAAAAAGGAACCCATGAATCCTTCAAGAAGCAGCTCCCACTGTTCAGTATTCCTCCAAAGATTATATAATGGTAATGTCATCTGAGAATGGGGCTTCACTGGGCTAGGCCCTGTACAAATACATAGTAAAGCCCTGGTCTAATGAGCTCACTGTCTAAATAACAGCTTTGCCATGTCTTGAATTAATTTCTCCGTCCCCCCTTCCTTTTTCCTGTCCTATTTCTTGACTTCCTCTGATTTTTTTTCCTATAAACCTGTTGTCCTCTCCTCTCTTATTCCTATATTTCTTTCCCTCACCACTATTTTTCCTTCCCTGTTCAGCTACTTGGAAGACATTGAACTGTCAGGATGTTGCCTACAATGCTAGCTAGTCAGTCATTATATCTAAACCAAAAACAGTAAACTTCACAAATCCTGTTTAAATAAGAAAAGCTGCCAAAACCATTTTGACATAGAAGCAATTGAAAGGATAATTTTATCCAGCTGGTTTCTGAGCTCCCTTCAGATCTCAGGTAATGCTGCTCCCAACTGGCCAGTAGGTGTTGCTCTTCAGCAGCACCAGAAAGTGTATTTTATACTTTTTTTTTTCTTAATGTAGAAAACTGGGGATGGGAAGAGACTTTGGGCTTGTCCCCTCCATAATAAAAACACAGGGCCAGATTCTGAGATGGTGTAATGATTTACATCAACTGAGGATCTTGCCCACACTCTAAATGCAGCATATACAAGTGAACCTCTGTAACTGCAATTCCCTACATAATGCTCAGAATCAGCTACTTGATGCTTCACGCGCCATCTATAGACAGGGTTCAGGCTGGCATATCTATTGGCTCCGATACAATCTGTGTTAGGTGCAGGTCAAGATAGGATTGTGATATTGATAATGAAGGGTATACAAATAGTTGTATAATTATTTTAGAGTAACCATTTTTTTCCCCAGAACATTGTTTCATTTAGCACTGGGGGGAAAAAAATGGATGAAACTTTTCCACCAGGAAAAAAAATGCAGATTTGGGTCAACCAAAACATTTCACAAATTTATGTCAACTTCACTAAAATGTTTTGATCAAATAATAAACAAAAATGAACAAGGGTAAAAAAAAATTGCTTTTTTTCATCACTTTCCAAACAATATTTTGATTTTTTTTAAAATAACTATTGAATTTTACTTTACTTAAGTTTCATCTGAGTTTAACTCCTTTTGAAACAAAACATTTTGTTCAACTAGTTTGAACTTGATTACAAGAATAGTAATAGTTGCATCTATTTGTTCAGCAGTTAGTGGGGTGACCACCTATCCATACATGGTGAATTGTCTTGCCCACATAACTTGCCAAGTTTATAACGAGTGGCTATAACTTGGGTGCCAGAAGTTTGGAAGACTACCCAAATGACCTAGTTTTATAGAACCCTGTGTCCAAGGGTGCCCCTGGTGCAGGCCGTACCAGGACGTGTGCCTATTTCTCCTTCCCCTTTCAGGTAGCTCAAGGACTCCACTTGAGTTTCTCTTGTGTCAATAATACTCTTCTTTGGGGCTGCTTTATTATCAAATCTATGGTGCAAATCTGTCCATAAACAGAAGTCCCCAACATAGTCCATTTATCACCCAATGCATATAGGCCTTACAATCCCATGACATGGCAAGCCGCATACCACCTGCTGGCATCTTAAACCACACCTAGACTCCTTGTCAGTGCTCTTCTTTCCCTGTGCCAGGACAGCCACCCCAGCCCTTCCAACTGGAGTTCAACTTCACTCTCCCCAGTGGGAACTGCCCCACAGCTGGGAGACCATCTTCAACAGAGAAGCATCCCTCACTTCCCCTGGTCCCTATCACGGTCCCTTTGGGTACAGGTATCCAGCTCTGGAGATGTCAGCAGGTAAACTCCTCCACTGCTCCCCTGCTGTCAGCTCTCTCAGGCTCTTGTCTCCAACTTAGAATTCAGCAGGCAATTCCTTCTCCTGTTTTCTAGTCCTCCGTTCTCTCCACTCCTCTGCTCTCAGGCTTAGGGATATTAGCCAGCCATCCCTCTGGCAGCTCTCTTGCCTTCAATCATCCCCCAGGAACCTCTACAGCTTCTTTCCAGGACCTTCCCAATCCCCTGATCTCACCTGTCTCTTTCCTGACTGACTCACCTGGTCTCCCTCCCTCTCAGGTTCTTTCTGGTTCTTTATAGCTTACAGGAGCTCCCCCATCCTCTTCACTGACCAAATGGGAGCACCTTTTCTGGCACAGGGCATTGGACCTACTTCATTTTCTAGGCCACCCTGTGGCACCCTGTCACCACACAGCCTCTCTTCCAATAGGCGGTACATCAGACCCTCTTGCCAACATCTCTCATTATCTTTACCTGTGATGCCTCGTTGGAAAGGAAGCGTAGGACCCAAAATTTCCCTCTGCAAACTTTGGTGAATGGCAGGCCTGTGATCTATCTAATCTGTTCCATCTAAGCATTTTACCCAGTGCCCATCACTGCAGTTTCTAAGCAGAAGTGCCACATTTATTCTCTGAATAACCCTAGTTTGGAAGCTCTGAATTTGAAAAGAAGTACCCATTGAAAAGCTGCCTCAATATTTTCACATACAGCCATACACTACAAAAAATTTCAATTTGGATTTTTCTTATGAGCAAAAAAAAAACAACAGAAAAACACCATCACATAGGAAACACTGCATGTTCCTAGACGTAGCAAAATTTAAAAATTTAAAAAGAGATAAAATTACTGATTATTAGATGTCACTGCATTACAGGGCTGCTTGTAGAATTCATCCAAAGGAGGGCACCATTTAAGAAATATAGTGGTGGGGAGGGGAAGAGAGAATTTTGAACGATTGCCCTCTTATGGGTAGTGTGTCTATTCCAGTAATGACATCCAAACAATATTCCTGTATTTATCCATATTTATTGTTTTTGTCTTATTATTTTAAATTATATTTTTATTTTATGTTAATTTTACTATTTTATTAAATGTATTATAAATGTTTGTTTACTGCTATATTCCTGTATTTATTGTTTTTGTTTTGAAACTTTGCATTACCAATTGCGGTGCTATTAACAAATTAGAAAATAACAATTTGTGAATAATTTGAAACAGTTTGAAAAATGGAAATATTTACATCATTTAAATAGAGAACACATTTCTAATCTTCCAGCCTCAGAAAATCATAACTACATTGAAAAATGTTTTTTGTAAAAACATTTATCTTCAGAAGACTATTTCATGCTTTGAAGCAACAGAATTCATTACTGTATAATTGATGGAATAAGTCCCAATAATACCCCAGTGCAAAGCAGTACGCTAACTGCAATTAGCTGAAGTGTAGATTTTGAGACGGGGCCCAGGTATGTTTCTCTCTTAAGGTCATGATCTTTAGAATAGACATAAATATGGAACAGAAATAGTCCAAACCTCGAATCTGGACACTTTCAAAATTTAGATTTCATTATCTAAACCCTGCCCTGTCAAGGTAATGTGGTTAAAATACTGGACTGGGCTCGAGAGCCGGATTAAATCACCAGCTGAGACATAGACTTTCTGTGTAATGTTGGGCCAGTGACCTAGACCCAGATTTTGCAAAGATGTATACACATGCTTAATTTTACAAGCTACTTTAGGTGAAATCCTGAGTCAACTCAATTCATTGATAAAAATCCCATTAATCTGAACAGGGCCAGGATTTCACCCTATGTGTAGGTCCCCTGACTTCAATGAGACTGCTCACAGTGCATAAAGTTAAGTGTGTGCATAATCTTTGCAGGATTGGGCCCATACGGTCCCTTGTGCTTCAGTTCACCACCTGTAAACACTAGCGATGTGTCTTTCCCGCCTTTGCCTGTCTTTTCAATTTAAATTTTAACCACTTGAGGACAGGGATTGTTGTTTCCTATGTGTATATACAGTGCCCAACAGAGTGAGTTAATAATTTCAGTTAATAATACCACCATTTTCGTTCAGGGTCTGATTCAAACCGGATGGTCTCCATCTGCAGCTCAGATACGACCAAACATCTTGTGAGAACTTGTCCTCACAATATTAGGACCAAGACCGCAAGAAACTGCATCTCATCTCAAGTGACTTCCAACATTTTGGTTTGAGATTTTGTGAGAACAGTTCATAGCTTGGTTCCATCAAATCTAAGTCCATGTTTCAGGCCTGATTTGATCTGTAATCCTAAACCTTAATTAATACCAAACCCTGCTCCTTAGGCCCATCTCAGTTAAAGAAAATAAAACAAAACATAAGTGAGTTATAAGAATAGATGATTAAATGCTGTATTTTAATTTAGAAAAGTAATCTGTATATATGTCAATTCTTGTTAGGAATGCTACCACTCTGTATGGCCCCTATTCAGACATTATTTTTGTGTCCCTATATTTGAAAATTATGTTGTTCTGATCTTGTATGGAAAAAGAAGGGGTGTGCGTGTGTGTTCATGCATACACGCACACATTCTTAAATCCAAACATTGCTACAATGAAGGTTTTAAGTGAAGGAATAATAAAGTGTTTTTTTTTTTTCTTGCGTAGTCTTACAATCTACTGATTGGATTTCCAAGATGGCTGTTTGAAACGACACCCTGTGCAAGGGGTATGTGCCCTTACAAGTAAAAAAAGTAAACAAATCCAGGGCTTTGTAAAAGGCTTCAGAAGGTCCTCTCACTGTATTAGAATACACAATGTTTTCAGGCTGTCAGATTAGCTATGCTTTGCTTCAGCCAAGTGCATTTGTTCCTCCACTTTCTGGCACCCTGCCACAACTGACTTGCTTTTCATTCATCAAATTCTGCAGCACACCACGCTAACTAGGCAACTGCTCCTCATTTCTGCCTAAATCTCTTTATCACGGAATTGGGTTCCTTTCAATGAGTTTATCATGGTGAAAAGGGCCTGCAATGCAAAAACAATGCCATTTATCAGCCTGAGCAAGGAGACTGCTAGAAAATGATAAATTCCCTATATGTAGTTCTAGTTTATCACCAGTTTATTTTAACTTCACCTTGTACTTACTCTATGAATTTGGGTGACAAGCACAGTTAAATATGCCTCTTGCCCTCACTCCATGTTATCCCATAAATATACCAAAGATTTGTAATTACGTTTACAATGCTACATAACCAGCAAACTTTATTAATTATGACAGATGTTCCCAAAATGCAATACCAGGCTCCTAATCTAGATTATGACTTCTCTGTGGTGTAGGGCATTCACATCTAAGGTTTAGGTTTGAACCCATATCTATTCAATATGGGCCCAGTCATGCACTTTTAAAACAAAATTCAAAGTTTAATCTGAATATGGAGCTCAGATTCAGAAGTTTATAGCTTTATTGATGTCAGCATGTACTCATGTTGCAAAAAGGCTGGTAGCTACTAATTTTGTTCCAAATAAAAAAAAATTAATCACACCTCTTTAGTTGTATTATGGGATCTTACAGTAGCCATACACTTTGTTCAGATCTTTCTTTTTGAAATCTTTCCCCTTTTGCTGTACAAAATATTCACCTTTTTCATTAACACACAGGGCTATATCACACTTCTAGCTATCAAAAATAAATCCTATTTCATGGCAGCAGAGAGCTATTTTGCCGATGGCGTATATAGCTCTCCACTTACATTATAGCTATGATACATTGTTTTTAAAAGTTTGTACACAAGAACATTGAAAAATACTTCCTGTTTATATTATTGTCCTTTTAAATATCTGGTGCAGCCATAGCTGTCTCCACTCCAATTTTTGACTAACAACATAGGTTTGCTCCTCAGAACAAATTCTCAGTGCCCTTTTTGATGCTTTCAAAGGTTTGTTTTCAGAGGAGAAAAAGACTATTTTTTTCCCGTGCAAAACTCCTGCATGAGTGTAAACAATGTGCTCCTTAAGGGAAATTAAAATGTCCACTTTTCTTATGCAAATTAGTGAGTTCCAAGTGTATATAGGTGTTAAGCTGCTGGTATATTGGCTTTAACACCTACAAATGGTGTCTTCAAGTTTGAGTCTTTTGTTGTTGTTATGAAGTGGCTATGAGTGACAGTGTGTATGAAGGGTATTTATTTTAGGCTATGTTAACACTGAGTGAGGGGTGCGATTCCCAGCTTGCATAGACACATTTGCAGTAGCTCTCATCATTTAAAAACTGTTGAGTAGCTGTGGTAGCAGAGGCACAGACTAGCCATCATGAGTACCGACCTGCTGGAACTCCATGGGTACATAAGAAGAGCCATACTGGGTAAAAGCAATGGTTAAGCTAACCCAATATTGTCTTCCAACAGCTAAATGCTTCACAGGGAATGAACAGAACAGGGCAATTATCGAGTGATCCATCCCTGGTCACCAGTCCCAGCTTATGGCAATCAGAGGTTTAGGGACACCAAGAGCATGGAGTTGCTTCCCTGACCCTCTTGCCTAATATCCATTGATGGACCTAGCCTCCATGAACGTATTTTTTTTAATCCAGTTATAGTGTTGGACTTCACAACATCCCCAACAATGAGTTCTACAGGTTGACTGTGAGTTTTGTGAAGAAGTACATCCTTTTGTTTGTTTCAAACCTGCTACCTATTAATTTAATTGAATAACTGCTGGTTCTTGTGTCATGTGAAAGAGTAAATAAAAATTTCTTATTCACTTTATCCACACCATTCATGATTTTTATAGACCTCTGTCATAACCCTCCCCCCCCATCCCTCCTTGTCATCTCTTTTCCAAGCTGAATAGGCCTAGTCCTTTTAAACGTTCCTCATCCGGAAGCTGTTCCATATCTCTAATAATTTTTGTTGATATTCTCTGTATCTTTTCCAACTTAATGTATCTTTTTTTTGAAGTGGTGTGCTCAGAACTACATGCAATATTCAAAGTGTAAGTGTATCATAACTTCATATAGTGGCATTATGATATTTACTATCTTATTATCTATCCCTTTCCTGATAGCTCTTAACATTGTTAGACTTTTTACTTTCACTGCACATTGAGTGGATGTTTTCAGGGAACTATCCACAATGACTCCAAGATCTCTTTCTTGAGTGTAACAGCTAATTTAGACCTCATCATTTTATGTTTAGTTGGGCTTGTTTCCTAGTATGCATTACTTTGCATTTATCCACAATCATTTTGGTGCCCACTTACCCAGTTTTGCAAGAATCCTTTGTAACTCTTTGCAATCTGCTTTGGACTTAACTACCTGAGTAATTTTGTATCCTCTTCCAGCTTTGCTACCTCTCTGTTTACCCTTTTTTCCAGATCATTTATAAGTTGAACAATGGTCGTCAAAGTACATTCCTGGGTACAACACTATTTACCTCTCCCCATTCTGAAAGCTGACCATTTATTCCCACCCCTGGCTTCCTCTCTTTTAGCCAGTTACTGATCCATGAGAGGACCTTCCCTCTTATCCCATGGCTGCTCAATTTACTTAAAAGCTTTTGGTGAGGGACCTTGCACAAGGTTTTCTGAAAGTCTAAGTACACTATATCCACTGGATCACCCTGGACTACATATTTGTTGACCCCCTCAAAGAATAGATTGGTGAGCATGATTTCTTGTTACAAAAATCATGTTGATTCTTCCCCAACAAATTGTGTTCTCCTATGTGTCTGATAATTCTCCTCTTTATTATAGTTTCAACCAATTTCCTTGGTACTGAAGTTACTGACTGGCTTGTAATTGCCAGGATTGCCTCGGGATCCTTTTTTAAAAATTAGTATTGTATTAGCAGTCATTTGGTACAGAAGCTGATTTAAGGGATAGGAAATACCATTGTTGTTAGTTCTGCAATTTCATTTTTGAGTTCCTTCAGAACTCTTGGGTGAATCCCATCTGGTCCCTTAGATTCCCAATGTTAATGTGTATATAGATGCCCATAGCCCCGTTTTTATAAATTGAAGTGAATAAGTGAATTAGTAATTACCTGAATTGAACATATGTACATTAAACTAGTACTTCTCAATCTGGAGATGCACCAGAATGTCCAAGTATGTCATGAAGCAGAAGAAACAGTACTGTGGGGATGAGGAGAGCTGAAGGACCCTGGATTTACTCCACCGTACATTATAACATTCTCTTATGATTGTAGGTAAAGTGGTGGAAGATTTCTAGGAAGGAAATAGCCTCTTTTTGTGTCTCTCTCCCCCCCCCAGCCCCATCCCCTTCCCCCCCCACACTTGTGAGTAGAGCTGGTTGGAAAGTGGTAAATGCATGTAATGATTATTTAAACATTAGTTATTTTAATGACAGCACTCAAAATTTTCTGAATGTTGATGAAAAAATTGAAAACTAATTTCTTATGGTTTCTGTCAAAATTGAATAATTGTCAAGTTCTTTGGATTTTTTGTTTCCCCATCTCTCCCCCTCCCCCATTCTTTTCTCACCCTTTAATCCCTTTCTTAGTGGCAAAACAGAAAAAAGGAAGAGGCGAAAAGAAATTGAGAAGACCAAAACTGTTACAGCTGAACCCCCCCCAATGCTTTTTAAAATTATAATTATTATTATTGATTTACAAAATAAAACTTCTTCAATTTCAGGGATTTGGGTGGATCTCTATGGTTGAGGTTTTCAAGAACTGGAAAAACTTTTTAAAAGCCAAAATTTTCTGCAAAAAGACCTTTTCCATCAGAAAAATAACTGCAATGAACATTTTTTATCAGCTCTAAATGCAAGCTGATGCATGCTTAGTAAAAATAAGCTGCGAGATACTGGATCCATTGATGGTGGAGACCATTAACACTTCCCTTTGAGAGAACGGAGTGCCAGTTTCACTCAAAATGAGCAATAGTAGTTGTTATTGCTTTTGTTCAATAAACCTTTATTATTATGGCAGTGACAATCTTGCCAGTCACTGATCAGCCCTTTATAGACAAGGTGCCTAAATAGATACTGGTGAGGCAGCTCTGACATCATATATAATCTTTGATCCCTGTCAGTCAAGTTTTAGGTTAGGTATAGTAGTGAGATTTCACTGGTCTTCCCAGCTGATGATCTCAGGCAACTGATAAAGCTGACATGTCCATGTGGAGTCTTTTTGATCTTTCATCAACGTTTGAGAACATTGACCATAAAGTTTTGTTGAGTCAGCAGCAGACACTGTCAGCAGTTGCCTGGAAGACAGTTGTGTGGTTCTGACCTTACAGAGACATGTGCAAGAGTTATGCTGGGTAATCACTAGGGTTGGCTGGAACCCAGAATTCCCATTCATCAGGAAATTCAAAGAGTTTCTTTTGTTCTGAATTGGAATGAAAAATCTAAATTTCCCATGGAACTAAATTACAAGACTTTGGTTTGGAAAAATCAAAATTATATTTCATTTTGACCTTATTGAAATAATTTTGTTTTGGCTTTATCAATTTTATATTATTTTATATTCTTTATTATTCTATATTCAGAACAATAGTCAAAATGACACATTTTCTTTATGAAACTGAAATATTTCAACTTCATTGACACAAATTGTTTCAATAACTTTCTGACATTAATTTTATCCAGTCAGCATTTGCACATAGTAAAATGTTACACTGGAAAATTACTAATGTACCCTGTTGGCTCCCTAGTTTATTAATGTATTTTTTACTAATTTTCTGAGGTGTAGGGTTTCTAAATTGTACAATAGCCACAACTGATTCATTTATTCATTAGAAAATAAATGAAACAGAATAAACGTCAGGAATCATTTTTTTTAATTCTACATGAGGCGGCAGAATAGATTTTGTGCAACTGGTTGCAGCACTGCTTTTGGTATTTAGAAGCTGTTCCTTCAAAAGGTATTGTGTGATAGATATTCTACTAAGAGTAAAGACCTCAGTCCCATTTCATGTGAAAATGTATGTTCTCAGAGTGGGCCATGGGCAAACTGGTATTGCATCTTTGTCTGTCTCTGACCTTATCCAAGCTAGGTTTCTCTCCCTCATTGGCAGATTTGTAACCAGGAATTGTAATTATTTATCAGTGCTGTGTGAGGAGGTGAACAAAGTCCCTTTTTTTCTAGTGCTGTTTCGTGAAACTCCTAAGAAAAAAGATGGTCTTTGTTGATATAAATTGTTTTTTGCTTAGTAAAAATTAAACTTGTGCATTATACGAGAGGGTGAAAAATGGAGGTGCCGTGGTATATGCTAAATGTTGTTGTACAGGTTCCATTTCTTTGTCTTTTTTTCCTGTGAGCAGTATAAATACCTACAAAGCCAGCACTGTTCACACCGACATAGGGAAGAACCTGAAGCCCTATCCAACACCAGCCAAAGTCAATAGCAGTCTTTCTGTTGCCCTCAGTGGGTTAGGCTCTTACAGAAGGAGTGTGCACCTTTTGGCCCTGGCTTTCACCTGTCCTTATCTTTTGGAGCTTACAGTTTCTTTTTTTTTCAAACTGTTGAACACCTATGTGCAAAGTCCTTAGACCCAGTCCACCTGATTTTCACCTTCCATCTTTCTTTATCCCTTGTGATGCACAATTTTCCAGTGGGTTCAATAAGGATCTAGGAGACTGAGTATTGTTCTCAGCTCTCCTAGTGTATGACCTTTTGCTACCAAGTTTTAGAAGTTCTGAGAATCCTCTCTTACGAACTGGTTGACCTTAAAATTCTAATTGGTACCCTGTACTGTTTTGCTCACATATTCAAAGAGGTGAGCGGAGGCATCTGAACTATTAGTGGGCCGTGTGGATAATTTTGAAGGGATGTGTGAAGAGCTAAGGTAACGTGTGCCTAAGTTTATAGTGTTGTTTGCACAATAATGCAGAGATGTGTGCATAATTGGAGGAATGGGTGCAAAGGCAGGAAAACAGAAGTGCTCGATTGGCTGGAACGTACGTATATAAGATTCACAGCACCACATGGAGGTTGCCATCCATCCAGGAGGCAGATCTTTCATTCCATCAGATCAAGAAAGAAGAGTAAAAACATAATAGAGAGCTTACCTGACTACCTTCCCGGTTCCTGTTCATCTGTTCCAGTCCCAAATCCTGCCCCTGTGTCCACTGACTCGGTCCCTGTGTGTCCATTCCCACCTATGTGTGCCTAGAGGTCATAAGTGAAAGAAACTTTTGTTGTTCATTTGTTTTAGTCCCGATTTACTGCAGTTATACCTTGGATTCCTGGGCTTTAGGCCCCTGGGCTCTTGGCTTGTGTTATTTGTTAATACATCAGTTTATTTGTTTATTTTAAATATGTCTGTTGGTGTTCCTTGATGAGTCTGGATGATAGAAGCCGGAGAGGGCGAACTTGAGGAGGTCCTTTGGTAGTAATTGGATTCATTTATCAAATTTGGTATGGGAAGGCGCTAAGGCCCATTGGCTCTGAGTGGGAGTGTGAGGCCTTTGTTTTACCCTGATCCCCTTCCTTTTTGGTAACATTTAGTAACAAGTTGTTTACCCCTCCATGCCTCTGATTCCAACTATATAAAATAGTTCTAATAATGCTGGTACATTTTTGTCAGTACTTTTGTGATCCTGGGATGAAAAGAACAAAAGGGCAAATAATTATTTAATCATCATCTTCTGTTTACTCTGATGGTCTAGGAAAGAGTTGATTCCAAGTCCCTTCAATCATGAGGGCATGCTTTCAGGGTCACCAACATTTTACTTGTGTTTTAATTTAAAATCTTTCTGATTATTGACACGTATTTGGCAGCATTCTCTCATGGCTCTACATTTAGGAAAGAAAAATCAAATGCACAATTACAAAATGAGGAAATAACTAGCTAGGCCATAGAACTGCTGAAAAGGGTCTGCGAGTTATAGTGGATCACAAATTGAATGACTCAGCAATGTGATTGAGTTGCAAAAAAGGCCAATTGCATACTCAGGTGTATTAGCAGGCATGTTGTATGTAAGACTTGCGACACAATTTCTCTCTACTCAGCACTGATGAGACCTCAGCTACAGTTCCATGTCCAGTTCTGAAGCTGTGGACAAGAGAGGCAAGAAATAAAAATGGTAAAAGGTTTAGAAAACCTGACCTATAAGAAAAAGCTTAAAAAAAAAAAGATGCTTACTCTTGAGAAAAGAAGACTGGAGGGGATCTAACAACAATTTTCAAATATATTAAGGGCCATTATAAAGAGGACTGTGATGAATTGTTCTCCATATCTACTAAAGGTAGGACAAGAAATAATAGGCTTAATTTGTAGGGAGGTTTAGATTAGATATTGGAAGAAACTTTCTAGCTATAAGGATAATCATAACAAGCTAGAGAAGCCCTTAGACTGCTCTAAGCTATGGCAATGGACGCGTCAACTTCCAGTTGGCTAAAGAATCAGCAGAAGCAGTCATCTTTGTTTCCCCAGCACCACCCCTAGATTGTATTAACCATGCTCACAATTGCACTTACTGCAGATGCTATATAGAGCATATATATAGCTTATTCAAAACATACTTTGCAGTGAAGGTGACATCCCCTGTGTCAGACCTACAATGATGGACAAGAAATCTAGATGTGCTTTTAGCTTCTAATAAAAGCTATTAAAAATAACATTTTCTAGATTTGGCTTTTTTTTTGGAGAAATATCCCATACAATTCTAGTCAGTAAAAAGTTTCATATTAATGATATAATAGTGATAATTATTTATGATGATGATGATCATTAAAGGTGCCAGATTTTCAGCACTGAAAACTGAATTTCCGTCTTTATCCAGAATGGGAAGTGAAAATTCAATCTCTTCTTTTGTCTATTATTGCAATAAGAGCCAAACAGTGGATA
This sequence comes from Mesoclemmys tuberculata, assembly GCA_007922155.1. Lineage (NCBI taxonomy): Eukaryota > Metazoa > Chordata > Testudines > Chelidae > Mesoclemmys > Mesoclemmys tuberculata. Next base: position 15,648,746 of record ML675646.1, read on the forward strand.
TTGTTCACCTCAATGAAATACTGAAATTATTTATTTCATTTAGGACATCATAATGACTGTAGCTGGTAAAATAATGAAAATAGTAATTTGTGAGTTATATTTAATGATCATTACAAAAAAACAATGGATAAATACCCTATTCTGAGTCATTCAGCCAGCTCTAGTAATAATTAGCTTGCAATAAATATAGACCATAAACTGCTGGTGGTTGAAGACCAGAAATGTCATATCAAAATTCCAACTTCTGGGCTGCGGGGGTCAGAGAGGGTTGAGCTAATGCATTTGCTGAAAAATGTGTATTGACCCAACTGCCATAAAGTGCCAAGGCTGCATACCAAGAATTGCTTGTCTGGTCAAGAAATTTACTGTGTGGAAGAGTCAGCTTCATTCTACAAGTTGAGAAACTGCCTTTCATGCCTTCACTCTCTACAGGAGATGGTTGCCCACCATCATCCAAATGGAAGTCTGAAGCCCAGCTTTTTTTTTAGGAGATTTCAAATATCACATAATTTCTGAGTAATTGGCAGCACTGATTCTTTAATCCTTTGTATGGCACAGCAGAAAAAAAGAGGATTAAGGAACTTGTAAGGGAGGGCCAGACAGTGGAATAATGTAATAGAATTTAATACCTTCAAATAAAGCAGGCAGTGAGTCATCACTTCTCCTTTTATTTTTGTGAGGTGTGGGTAGAGTTATAAAACTTGCATTCTGAACCCCTAAAGAATGAGGAGAGTCAGAACATGGAAACAGAATATAGCATTTGTTTATCGTTGATTTACAGGAAATATGCTTATTTGGATAAAATGTTTTTCTGACCAGTTGCCATGGTAACTGACTGATTAACAATATTCTGTAGCTTATCTATCTGGTATAGTCAAGTATATAGTTCAGTATATTGAAAGCAAGAAATGTAACACAAATTATTGCCACACTGGACAGCACGATGCATGTGTGTAGAATGCTGATTTAGACCAACATAGAACCACACACACCCCCTTTTTAAAATACATAATGAACAAAAGCCTTGGGATGGGGCAGAAGGACAGCTGCTGTACCAGACAAACGGGTTAAATCCCCAACTCCCAGACAGCTAGCAGGCCCTACAAACACCATTACTATCACAAGACACAAGAAATCTGACAGCAAGTCCTAACTGGCCTGCAAGAGCTTGAGGCAGAATGTTGTTCAGCCTAATGAGTTTATAGGCAGCGACCACCTAGTCCCTGAGGAGAATGTAAACAGCAGGAAGGAAGGTGCTCAGGGAGTGTTAAGAATGAGGCCACGAAGGAAGCGTTCTCTGTATCATCTTTGACCTTAGGAAGTGTGTTTTCTGTTCCTTTAGAGCCCTAGCAAAACCTTGTTCTTTGTGTTTAGGTGCCTTTTACCACAGTCAGCCACATTTTTTTCCTTCTTCTAGTTTGATGTGTATAGGATTTTCCCCATGCTTAGATTTTGGCCAAGAAGTTGTATAATTAAAATGTGGGTATTTAAAAATACCTTTAAAATCAACTGCATTTCTATATATGATATGATAACTGGAGTAATAATAAAAAATAATAACAACCTAGCTCTAGCTTAGTACTTGGACTTTAATCCAAATAAAGCAGTTCACTGAAACATGCTGCTTAGTGTTTGTAGGCTTTAAATTTCCAGGAACTTTTTTTTTTTTAAGCTGGCAGTTTGCATAAAGTCTTTTATTCCAGATAATTCAAATTAATGGATTTGGGGGAGACATGTGGAGGACATAACATAAATAAAGGAGCATTAATGAATGATGATTAATTTAATGAATGATAAGGTATCTTGCAACACAATAGTAAGAGTATTTTGTGGTAGGTGCAATGATTGTACAGGAAACTGTCATAATTGTGACAGCTTCAAAAACAAAGAGTAAAAAGCAATCTAATTGAAAGGTACAATTGTCTAGTTGTCTTTGCAACGTAAAAAAAGCAAAAACTTCTATGCCCTCCCAGAGCTGTTCTTTAGAAAGTATTAAGCACCGAATTATTTTCATTTAATGTGGCTAAACCTAAGAGTGAAGTAGCTGCAATAGCCTTGATGTCATGTTAAATGTAGTACAGCAGTGCCCCCTCGGGCAAAAGTCCTGATCAGATGTTGCTCATATCTTGAGCTTCCTCATTGTAGAAAGTCCAAAATGACCAGATGCTTTATCTTTGCTGTATTGTTATAAACTAGGACTTTGAAAGTAGCTATTACTTGACTGACTACCATCTGCATATTCTGTAGCCCTTGCCCTTTCTTACTGCTGAGTGCCAAAGCTCTGACATTCATTTTTCTGCATAACATCAAGATGAGAATATGTAACAAATGCTAGAAAATGGGAACATGTTGAAAGAAATTAATGAAGCAGAAGAAAATAATTTATCCTGTGCAAAACGCTGCAATTTTCTGACATTTTCTTGAATATATGCCACTGCAGGGAATGAAACAAAAGCAATAGAAAAATTAGCAAAAGCATACGGGCTTATAAAACCTAAAGGGGAAAATCAAGCTAACACTGTACATATATAGGATTTAGTTATTTTATAGTATCATAAAAATGACGGCTGCTGTGGAAGGCATATTTTGATATCCCCTTTGAAAAGGGGGCAGTTGAAATTGCATAACAGCTAATCAAATGATCAAATACACCAGATGTCAGACAAATATTATATCTAATTGAACTTCAGATAAGTGCATGTTTATTCTTTAACATTTAACATGGAGCTATTAAACTATCCTTGATGTGAGTACAATGCTGCCATTGAGATTAATGAAATTAGAATGAATTGATCAACAGCAGCATACTTTTTATAGTTTATAGTTTGTTGTCATGGAGACCTTGTTAAAATATTTGGCCCTGATCCTGCCAGGTGGCTCATGGGCCAATAAGGAATAGTTTTGATGTCAGAGAGTCTCCTGGATACACTGTGTAAGACTGAAAGGGGATCAATTTATGAATTTGCCAGCATGCCAGTTAGTTTTCAGTCTTGGAATCTAACAAATAATAGATTACAATAGGATAACCACTTTTTATTGAGTCAAGTGGGCATGAATTTACTAATTTTAGCACTGGGTTCTTTTCAGGTCAACTTTTAACTTCAGCAGTATTTTTTTTTAAAGCTAGACACTTACCTACTCTAAAGCAACAAAATTTATTGATTCACTCAATCACCTTATAATCAATAATTCACCAATCAAGTGGTATGTACTACATATACAATCCAGTCTTTCAAGCAATTATCCCAAACTACGGTTGAGGCTTAGCAGTTACATCAAGGAGTAATGGAAATTTCTAAGATGTTTTATTACCTTTACTTATGATGATAAATTCTCAGTTCCTAACATATTTATCACACTCCAAGGATGCACTTGTCTTTAAGGAACCTTTTAAGGTGTGATTACTACACTTTGATGAGATTGGTCCAAAGGGGACAATATAAAAAGTAATTGCTTAAAACAGTTCTTTTAAATCTCTTAGGTCAATTCACTTGAATTTACAAAGGAGTTAAAATCTAAAATATGGTCACCAGAGGTCTCACTAGAGAGTGTAGATTCAGCAAGAAAACTTAGTTATTTCTACTTCTATTCTTAGTAATAAATACAATATTTGAAATAAAATCTCACCACTTCTTGTGCTCTTAACCCTGGGATGGGAGTAGAGGCCTTTCCACATTTCTGGTTTTGCTGTTGATTACACTTAGGACTTTTGCAGCTTCTTATGTCGGGATCAGTCAACTCTCTTGAGCACATAGTGACTTCAATTTATATACCGTTGTTTCAAGGTTTGTTGGAATGGACCATCCTCTGATTCCTACTGGACACATGTCAAGGGGATGCTTACGTTTCAGCTTAGTTTCCCGGATGCTTCCACTGGAGTCCAGTAGATGGCAGCAGCCATGTATGACAAATGTCTTTAATCTTTTTTCTTATCGGAGGTTTTAAGTTTGATGCATTTCAAGGATTGGATTTTGTTGTTTGCCCTTGTGATCAGTTGGAATGTTCCCCTTTTAAGCAATGTCACTTAGTATCCCAAACTCATACCCTAACCCAGGGCTCTGTCGGTGCAGAGGTTACTGGCCACCTCTCAGTGGGGATCCTCTCAAAACATGCTTACTGGCATCCTGATTCACCCCCTTTAACACTGTTCATGCCCCCTGAGTAATTCCTATACTGCTAGTGGTGGCAACATTCCACAATTCCTCAGGGCCTCTGGGGTCCCCAGTCAGTGCAGTTCCTGGCTGTTTGGTCCACCCTGAGGGAGCTGAGTTGCTGCCTTTTATAGCCCCCTTCCATGCTGAGCATGCCCAGCAAAGGTGGAGGGGCGTGGCCCCTTCAGCCTGCAGTGAATCCTTAACCCTTTCTAGACCAGGGTGGGGCTGGTCCGCCCTGTCACAGTGACATACGTGGGAGTTAACGGAAGATATAAGTACAGTGGAGGCAATCTTTCAAATTAATCCTCCTCGGCAAGCTGAATGACAATTTTAAATATAAGACCAGTAAGGCCAATGAAAAAAATTGAAATTTGTTGTGTGCATGAGATCCAAAGCCAAAAACTCTAAACATTTTAATTCATTTCTTCTATTATATAAAACCTATTCACTATTTCATTTTGTTTTTAATATTACTTATATAGCACCATGCTGCAGGTGTGCTTGGCGCTTTACAAATACGAAGAGATACACAGCCCTGTGCAAAGGGCAGGGCATAAACTGCAGGAGTAACCTCAGCAGGCAGGATGTGGCACATAGACATCCTTGAATTACAATTTTTCCCATGCATCTTCTTTGCTTCAGGGGGGAGGTGGATAAGTAGCTTGCTGCAGGTCTATAAGAGTAGGCCCTTTATCTTGCTCCCTGCTCCACCAGTTCAGCTGTGCTGGCCAGCAAGTAGAGTGTGTGGACCCAAGGTTCTCCCTACCTGCTCTCTACCCACGTTGGCTGGGTCCAGGTAGCCTGCCTAGGCCAATTCTTATAACTCTGAATGCACATATAGACTAAGGCATAAACTAGATGAAAATATCGACACACTCTTGCCTTACAACTACCTAAATTGGACCAATACAGAACAAATCATTAAATGTGATATGTGCATAAGATGTGTGTCTCTTGTCTGCCAAAATGAAGCCCTGATTAATCACTTTTATTATTTTCATGGCCTTTTCAAATTGTGCCCTTTGATGGTAACGTAACTGAAATTGTTTTATTCTCTTTTCTCTTTTGCACAACTATGCAAGGAGCTGTGATTTTATACAAGTACACATTTTGCTTTTTTCCTGTTACCGCACCAGTTACTCTTTGCTGGGTTATGTGCCCAAGCATGAAATTGAATAGTATTCAAAATAGGGTTATAGCATCAGTTATTAATCTTTGATAAAGTTTCCCAAGGTTTCTAACTCCAAAAGTTACAAATACCTGCATTGCTTTTCATTAATGTTTTAAGCCTTTATGCTTGGATCAATATTCGCCCCCCCCAATCCCCTAATAAATTATTTAGCCTACATTTCAGATTTCATGTCTGACCAGCAATTTAATTTGGTCTCACTTTGAGTTTCAGTGCATTCTCTCTAATTCAGTACCGTAATGCAGTATTCCCTTTTTATTTTTGTGGTCAAAAATCTTTTCTCACACTTCAGATGAAAGACTATATTGGAAAGTCAGGGGATAGGAAAGAGAAGAGGTAATTCACACATCCTTTTAAGCAGTGGATTTCAAGCTAAGAGAAATATACTGTTAGGTTACATATGCCCTGCAGCCAGGAGGTATAACTCACATCTCATACAGCCTTACATGCGCTAGCTGTGCTTGACCTAGCAAACTGAGGCCATGGAGACAGAGAGAGAGGCCCAGGCTAGTATGTGTGGGCACTAGCTAGAGCTGAGCTGGCCTCTGTCTGAACTGGGAATTACACCACCCAGCTTCTGTGTAGCTATACCCTTAGTGAAATTGTGGTTACTACTCAAGTAGACCAAATGCTACAAAAAAACAGTATATGCAGCTATTGAATTTCAACTTGTTGCTCAGTTTCAACCATGTTCATGCCTTTTTTAGTCTTACAGTTAAGCATGTGCTTTGTTTCTCATTGAATTGGGGCCTGAATTTGCAGAAACCAGCACTTGCCCAAAAAAGATTCACAAATAGGGCTAAGTTTGTCAGACAACTGAGCTGCAATGAATAATGTGGACGGAGCATGTTAACACCAAGAACTTAGATGGTATGTTATTTTACTATGGGTGTCTGCATTAAGAGTCTCATAACAGAATGTCATCCTGAGTATTGTTGCTATATACCTGTGTAAATAAACTTAACAGTTGCCAAATCACTTTGAGTGTTTAATGTGTTATTACTACAGCTCCTGAAGGGGCTGAGAGCACCATCTGTGCTAAGATAAGACAATAAGTGTGTTGGTCTTTGATTTATGTCACGTTGCGGTTATAGAATTCAAACGAATGTGTTTGACTAAATACTTACATTTTATTAGGTGACAACAGAAATCACAGGTTGGACAGCTTTCTTTGACCCTAACCTAAGCAAAACCCTGCTTATGAGATCTCTCATTCAAGAAGCCAGATATCTTTCATGGTGGGCATTTGATTGAGTTGAGTGAATTAGTAGTCAATTTTTTGATTCATTAGGCGTTGTATATGATTAGGAGAATATATGGCTTGGTAGGTGATGTGTACTATCAGGTTTATTTGATGATATATCAGACACAATGGGTGACATACTGTATATGCTAAACTGTACAGAGAGAAAGTATTTTTGTTGTGTAGTTTTTTAAAGTTGCATATGCATGTATGAACCCATATTAGGATCAGTATATAATTTCCCAATGTGTATGTGTATCATTTTGCGTCCATGAGCAAGGCCAGTTTAGTAGACAAGTGCATGCTAATATGAGAGGGTAAGTCTTACTTTGTTTAACAATTTTTCAGTGAATAGTTACTTGATTCTATAATTTTCCAGCATCCCATTAAAAGAGAAACAATCACACCTTCAAAAGCTATCTTTTGCTGGAGTTTATAAAAAGCAAAATTTAAGAATGTGTTTATCAAAGTCAGGTCAAAGATCTAAATGCCCAAATCCCCTTAAAATTAATGGGATTCAGATTTCCAAATTCTCTAAACGGCTGTGAAAGTCTCAGCCTAATTGTTCTGTTTCTCCTGTGGAGATTTAGGTGTAAAACTGTAGGCCTCAGGCCAGGAGTAAGGGTTGTTGGTTTGGGTCCTTATTGTGCGTATATCTTAAATACTATTAACCAGGAAAAATGCAAGCGTGAACTAAAAATTCAGAACAGTCCTTTTCTGATTTTGTTTCTCTTTTGAGTTTTACTTTCTCTCACTCATGAGAACAGTCAGGAAAGAATAAGAGAGAAAAGTCTTTGGAGTTTGAACGTAGATCAAAGTTCGTTCTGTGTGACTAGCCAAAACTCAGCCATTATGAAGAAGCAAAATCCTTGGAAGAGGAGCTATGCTAACGCCATAAGTGTTCCATTCTCAAGGGCTTTTCAGGGTCAGCACGCTCATATTACAGAAGGATAAGGCCACTCCTGTCGGAACTGCATCTAGTTTCCAAGGTCACTGGGGAACTGTCCACAGTTTCAGTGCTGAATGCCAGTTTGAAAAATCCAAGGATATACTTGAACAGCAGCAATATAATACTCAATATACAATGAATCACGTTTATTTAGCCCTGAATGGATACATAAAAGTTGATTCATATATCATGTTTGGTGGTTCATTCCTTTCCAAAACCCTTCCTATCCTACTCTAACCACAATGCAAGTAATTCTATAAGGATCATTTGATCTATTTTTATTCATTCATTTTGATTCAGATTTTAGTTCCACTCCTTTAATAGGATGTGCTGTGGAGATTTTTTTTCCCTCTTGAGGGCCAGAATACCTCCAGACTCCCCTCAACTTCTGTTCTCTCAAATGGCTCTGAAAATGTCATACCCTGATCCCATATTATCAAGAAATAGAAAGAGAATGGCCTTTCCCAAGCTATTTCAAAAGCTATTATTGTGCTACTTCCAACTTTGGAAGGCAAATAGCTTGAGAAAGGCCATGTTCATACTATTTCCCTTGTGAAGCTTGTACAGAGGTGAGCTTATCCACTCAGTTCTGTAATGAGATAATGCAGAGTTATCGCATTCTGGGAAGGCTCTGATTAACCATCTGGTTCCATCCTCGGCTCTAGCTTAGAGGAAAAGATAAAATTTCAAGCTATGTGCAAAAAGATTGCAATATAAATATTTTCATGTACAGCTTGTAACTACCTGGCAAGTTTTCCCTCAGATTTTTTCATAGCAAAGAATTGACAGACATGAAAATCTTTTTCTCCCTTCAGCCAGCGTATTTATTTTACATCACGGGGTAAGATGATGTGTCAGTGAGACAATGAGCATAGAATATGGAAGAAAAAAGACACAGAAGAAGCTCCTCCAAACATTTAGATGGCACCATTTTGGCAAATAAAATACAAACGTCACATGCAGGAGGGTTAGCTAATGATTACCTCAGAGTGGGAGGAGATTTACAATGAGAAATGCATACTGTAATGGGCAATACTGGGATAAATAAGAGAGCAACATCAACTTTGAATAAAAATTCATGAGGCTAGGTTGACAGAAATGTTTGCTCTGTGTTTTCACATGTCAGAAAAGGAGACCACAACCAAAGAGTTGGCCCTCTGAGTGAGCCAGTTTATTTTATTGAACGACACCAAGCTAGTGCTTCCAAGCAGTAATTAATTTTAAGGATATGAGCAATAAAACTATTTTAGCATGTAACAGACACACATGAACAAGACAGAGGTATTATTTTATGGAAGGAATTTACTTCAGTAAGGAAAGTGATAGCAAAGGGAATGTACTAGAAGTAAATAAATCTACTATCCACATATATCCAAGTAATTTTCCTAAATCCAGTTCTGCTGTCCTCCTTTAGTGACCATGGAAGATTCTGGTGTCCTACACTCCATGAGGTGTCCCCTAGAAGGTTGTGTTTGTCTTCAGCCCGATGATTTCTTGTCCTTGTTTGCTGAAAGCTCCGTATTGGAGCTGTAAGCAGGTTCCCATGTTAAGTGCCTGGTGCGCCATGGATAAGGCCATTGTCTAACAGGGCCAATTCTCCTACAAACACTTATCGCTCCTGGTGCACAGAGCTTGGCTGGGTGATGGAGCTGTTACTGAGACCTGTTCTACACTATAAAATTAGATTGATCTAAATCAATTTGTTTTGACCTAGCTGTGCATGCTTCTACACCTAAATTTATTTCTTGCTAATGTAAGCACTCTGTCAAAACCCCCTCCCTGAACAATGCAGAGCCACAGTCCAACTGCTTCCATTGACACAATATAAGTGTAGATACTGCATCACCTGTGTTGATCTGACAGTACTCCAGCAGCTGTCCTGCATCGCCCTTGTCACCATGAGAGTGGTGACTCACAATTTTAAACTCTGCTACCTAGGGGTGACAGACCCCTGAAGACTCCCCCTTAAAGCCTCCAGTGTGTTTTTTAAAAGACTTTTCCTGATAGCTTACTTCGGCAAATACACCTTCTCAACCCACCCTTGAGCCCATCTGACCATGCCAGCTGCATGCACACACAGTTATTAGATGCACGCCTTATAAAGTCATAGATCTTCTTGGCCTGTGGGGAGAAGAGAATATGGAAGCATAGCTACAGAACAACAGAAATATCAACACCTATGTGCAGCTAGCATAGGGATGCTGAAACTGGGACAAGACAGGCATGAGGAGCAACACCACATGAAAGTAAAGGAACTCCAGAAGACAGGCAAGGGAAGAAAGCAACAAATATGGGCTGCCCCACAGACCAGCTGCCTCTACAATGAACTGCCCGAATATTTGGCATGGACACAACTGCATACTGTGGGCAAGTGGTGGGAACCTGATGCAGAGACCGCTGAAGTGCACAGGAGGGAGAGTGGGGGCCAGAGAAGAGGAGAAAACCAGAGGAAGACATAAACCATGTGGTGAGACAGGAGTTATTTAAAACTCTGTTGGAGTTAAGACAGTTCTGCCAGGCAAGTGCAAATGAACCCATTGATGAATGAGAAGGTAACTCAGGTAAGTGAATACGTGCATTATCCCTTATAAGCATTTTTTTAATCTTGCTATTGCACAAAATACCTTCTCCCTCCCTTTCTCACCCTCTCCACACTTCTTCCCCATTTAAAAATGGCACTCATCCCATATTCATGTGTAGAGAACAAAGGCATTGACTTTTGATTATTCACTCTATTTGTAAAGTGTTTAAAAAATACAAGAAAACCCAAACATAATTAGTAAGACAATCCACATAGACTCATAGGTCAGAAGGGACCAATATGATCATCTAGTCTGACCTCCTGCACAAGGCAGGCCACAAAACCCTACCCATACACATTTATAACAACCCCAAACCCATGACTGAGCCATTGAAATCCTCAAAAGTGAGATTTGAAGACCTCAGCTAAACCCCGAGCATGTGGGCAAGACTCACCAGCCAACACCCAAAAAAGAATTCTCTGCAGTAACTCAGTTCCCATCCCATCCAACATTCCCACAGACCATTGAGCAGACTTATCTGCCGATAATCCAAATCAATTGCTCAAATTAAACTATCCCATCATAACATCCCCTCCATATACTTATCAAGCTTAGTCTTAAAGCCAGGTAAGTCATTTGCACATTATGCAGCCCACATCCGATGTGTGTCCTGTGCTCAAACAGAGGTAGAAGAAAGATATGTCAATAACCACTTTTCCATTCTTTGGTTTCTTGGGGTTGGAAGAGGGAACCATGTGGAGTACTTTCTCCCTTTTGGCCTCTTAAGTGATTCAAAGAAACTTTAATGCGGGTACTCTGCAATCCATTTAAAAAAAACTTTGAGGGATGGCAAACTTGTTTCTGTCCATGCAACAAGAGATTTTCCCATGCTGCTCTGCAGTAAGTTCTGCTGGTCCCATTACAGTAAACAGGCTATCAACAAGTGCAGCACTGTTAAGGATGGGTATAAACTGTTCAGGAAGGACAGACAAGGACGAAAAGGTGGAGTAGTTGCACTGTATGTAAGAGAGAACTATGAAACTGGAGATAAGCCAGTTGAGTCTCTGGGTTAAGCTTAGAAGCAAGAGCAATAAGCGTGATGTTGTGGTGGGTGTCTGTTATAGACAACAAGAACAGGAGGATAAGGTAATTGAGGCTTTCTTCAGTCAACTACGGAAAGTTTCCAGTTCACAGGACATGATTCCCATGTGGGACTTCAATCACCCTGACATCTGCTGGAAGAGCAATACAGCAGAGAACAGACAATCCAGGAAGTTTTTGGAGAGTGTGGCAGACAACTTCCAACTAGGGGCTGTGCTCCTCTTGACCTGCTGCTCACGAACAGGGAAGATTTGGTAGGGGAAGTAGAAGTGGGTGGCAACCTAGGCAGCAGTGACCATGAGATGGTAGAGTTCAGGTTCCTGACAAAAGGCGAACAGCAGGATATGGACCATGAACTTCAGAAAAGCAGACTGACTCCCTAAGGGAGCTGATGGCTAGGAGCCCCTGGGAGACTAATATGAGGGGGAAAGGAATCCAAGAGAGCTGGCTATATTTTAAAGAAACCTTATTGAGGGCACAGGAACAAACCATCCCAATGTGCAGAAAGAATAGCAAATATGGTAGGTGACCAGCTTCATTTAACAAGTAAGTCTTTGGTTAGCTTAAACACAAAAAAGAAACTTACAAGAAGTGGAAGCTTGGTCAGATGACTAGGGAGGATTATAAAAATACTGCTTCAACATGCACGAATGAAATCAGGAAGGCCAAAGCACAACTGGAGTTGCAGCTAGCAAGGGACATGAAGGGGAACAAGAAGGATTTCAACAGGTATGTTAGCAACACAAGATTAAGGGAAGTTTGGGCCCCTTACAGAATAGGGGAGGCAACCTAGTGACAGAGGATGTGGAGAAAGCTCAGGTACTCAATGTCTTTTTTGCCTCTGTCTTCACAGACAAGGCCAGCTCCCAGACTACTGCACTGGGCAGCACAGAATGGGGAGGAGGTGAACATCCCTCAATGCCGAAGGAACAGGTTCAGGACTATTTATAAAGATTGGACATACACAAGTGCATGGAGCCAGATGCAATGCATCTGATGGTGCTGAGAGAGATGGCTGATGTGATTTCAGAGCCATTGGCTATTATCTCATGGCAACTGGGGGAGGTCTGTGATGACAGGAAAAAGGCAAATATAATGCCCATCTTCAATAAAGGGAAAAAAGAGGAGCCAGGGAACTAAAGAGCAGTCAGCCTCACCTCAATTCCTGGAGAAATTATGGAGCAGGTTCTCGAGGAATCAATTTGAAGGCACTTCGAAAAGAGGAAGGTGATCAGGAACAGTCAACATGGATTCACCAAGGGAAAGTCATGCCTGACCAACCTGATTGCTCTCTATGAAGAGGTGACTGGCTCTGTGGATGATCTGAAGTTGCAGTGGGGGAGGTCTAGCTTGGATATTAGAAAAACATTTTTCATTAGGAGGGTGGTGAAGCATTGGAATAGGTTACCTAGGGAGATGGTGGAATCTCCATCTTTAGAGGCTTTTAAGCTGCGGCTTGACAAAACCTTCGATGGGATGATTTAGCTGAGGTTAGTCCTGCTTTGAGCAGGGGGTTGGACTAGATGACCTCCTGAGGTCCCTTCCAACTCTAATATTCTATGATTCTATACGGGCTCTAGCAGCTTTGGGATACCAGTAGCATGTTGTCAAATATGAGCTGCCTAGCATATAAATATATATTATAATCATATATATTATCCACACCATACATAGATCTATCAGTATGCATTAAGGACAAATATTTCAGCAATGATATAGCCTAAACTGGCCTATACTAGAATTCTGTTCACTTATGTTAAGTATCCCATAACACCTTGCGTTTACTGCAGGAAGCATTTGACACAAGCAGATAGGAATCTTTTCAAAATCACGATACATTCATGTACTGTCTTAGTGCAAGCCAGGGAAGTACCTTCTCGGATCAGTACCGGGAATGCCAATATTCAAAATGAAGATAAGGAAAGACCAGAAGGACAAGTTAGGGAACTGGAACAAATTGATGGGTTGAATTTCAGTGAGGGTTAAAGAAATGTGTTTTTTGTAAAATCATATAAGTAATGCCAGCTGAAATGTGTGACTTGGGGGGCACACCCTCTGCATGAGGTGAATGCAACATCACTGCAGAGGATTGCTCTTTGGAGACTGTTACTGTAAAGACCCAAGATTAATAAACCTGATTGACATTGGTTATTTGGTCCTTTGAGCATATTTCATACCGAAATAATGAACCAAAGTTTGGCCAAGCAATTGACCATACAACTTATCAATAAGCAGTTGGGTTCTCTGTGCTTTTGTCTCTCTTGGGAGTAAGGTATCAACCAAAAGCTCCACTGCCTGTGAAAATATTGGCAATATTCACTGCACTGTGCCATGTCAGGGGCATCCAGCAGCTAAACTATCTTCACAACACGCTTCCTCTTACCCCTACTCTGGGATACTCACCATGGCTTGAGCTGCACCATGGTTCTGTATCTCGTGTTAATTAGCAGTCTCTGATGTGGTGATGTGAGGAGGTGCCCCCTACAGCCCTGCTGAACATCTGATCTTCATCAGGTGAAGAAAGAAGCGGACAAGGGAGGATCATTTTGCAAGACCTCACATCCACATCTGCTGCTGACTGAGAACACAGGCAGTGGAGAGGGCTGCATGTGAGAGACCAAGAATGGATGGAAACGTTGCTGCCAGAAAAGAAAAGGGACTGAGAGGCCCCCAGGACATTATGGGTTGCTAAAGCATCACACACACTCAGATGTTGCTCAGCAGTATCAAGCTTCATGCCTGCAGACCACAGGGACAGCAGCCCTTCTAACCCATGGAAACACCATGGCTACTGCTCCCTGCCCTCCACGAACATAACACGTGATGGCAGTGACCCCTTACATTTGACACACCACAATGGGAGGAAAACAAGGAGACCTAGGACTACACTGATGCATGGAAAACTGCAGCATCAGCCACAATGCACTAGTTGTGAATGAATGAAATATTGGAATATGATTTTAATACATAACCATGAATGTTTACCGCTTGCTTGTTTTTGTACATATGGGTCACCCTTTCACAGTCCTGCTAACATGTGTACCCTGTGGGTTTCCACTTGATCTTTGGTTTCTGACTCTTTGCACATAACAAAATAAAAAAAAAAAATCAGTGTCTGTTTCTCAGTTTACACCATGCATGAGTGCTGCACTACAAATTTCATACCAGGAGTCAATAACCCACCTCCATCTAAGCTCTGTAAAAACAAAGCCATACTAGTTCATAAAACATTGACTGTTAAAATGTTTTTTTTAAAGGCCTCTCTCAGCCACATCGTTAGCTCTTCTAATACCCTTTGTGTCTGGCTGTTCAGAATCACAGCAAGATACATTTAATGACCTTACACACTTGGGTGACAGTGGAACCCCTCCCCTCCCCTGCAATTTTCAACTCCAAATTGCCCAAGTGCAATCCACCATTGTCAACTTTGAGAGTGCGCTTGCATCTCACTTCTCCACTGTCAAGTCAGCTCTCATTTGTTGTCTCTGGACTCGAGGGCTGGGGCAAGGTCAGAACAGAGATGCAGGAATGTGGCCTTTTGGATCCAAAAGTTCTGCATCCACTGCTTGTCCTCCCAAACCTGCATTATGATGGGAATCCTGCCCATCAGTGCTCATTTCATGGGCCCAGAAGTGCTAATCTACCATGTGAAGCTGCTATCTCAATGCCAGAAGGAACCTGGCATTTTTATTCACTGCATCCACCAGTGTCTAGTCATTGTCACTGAACATATCATTGTCCTCTTCCTTGTACACCTGGGTGTAGTAGTACTTGCTGAAGTTCTGCAAATACGGGCGAATCCAACATTCTGTACTAGCAATGGTAATTAGAATTGTTCTGCGCACTGCAGAGTCCATGTGTCTGCCACAGAGATGGTGGAGAGACAAAGCAAAGGGCAGTGTATGATACTGAGCATTTTTAAAATGGCATGAAAAATATGGGATGGAACAAGCATTATGGGATGGAGAAAATGGCATTGTGGAACTTGACACACTAGTTTGTCTTCTGGACAAAATGTATATTTTAATATAGACGTTGCCTTGTCATTTTTGTGAAGCCCAGTGTCTGAGACCTAGAGGAAAAAGCTAGTCAGGCAACAGGAATTTGAAGGAGAAGAGCACCCTGCATTTTAAAACTATGTAGTCAGCAAATCTACCAGGTATCTTCCATTTCTCATATTAAATTGAGTTTATTATGCTCAGTTTTATTATCTTGAATAACAAATACATTAATACAAATGGGGCACACAAAAGAATTACAGATGCTTCCAATGTTAATGTATCTCGACAAGGAGTTTTAAACAAACTGCAAAAGAAGGCTTTAATTCTATTCAGGGAAGTTCACCAGCTAAAATTGAGGCCTTTGGCCTTTTTATATTATCATTTAACAGCAAAAGCTGTTCCGCTGTGTTGCAAGGATAAAAAAAAAAAAAGAAAAAACCTTTATGATCTTTAAGAAACACATCTGACTTCTTGTGCACTGTATCAAAAAAGCCACACAAAACAAAACAAGGGTTTGGCTCTCCAGTCCTGCTATAAAATCCACACAAGAATTAGAATGACTTACTGGGCTTTGAATGTAGCCTGTCTCTCTTCAGTTTTATTTCTAAAATGTATCTTCTTTTGTCCTTGCTTTATATTGTGGCCCAGAACAGAAATATTTTCAACAAAAGATGTCTCATTTGACACCTCTACTAGCCAAGGACTATATCTGTTGATGAGAGTAATTAATTAGATACAGTTCTTTCAGGTAAAATTATGACCATAATGATTTTAGCTGTAAGCTAGAGTCCAGCTGCTGCTGATCAGCATTTTAAAAACTAGTTCTCTTACAATAATGCAGTGTTTCTCAACCATTTTGATACCAGGGACCGGCTACCTATACCGTGTCAGGGAGATCTGAGGGACCAGAACCAGTCCATGGACTGGTCGTTGAGAAACACTGCAATAATGTATTACAAATATACATCTTACTTACAAGGATAATTAAAAAGATATGTGGCTCAAACCCAGAATATGGAACATTATTAAAACCTGGTAAAGGAATCCTAAAATGAGATGAGGCTTACGAATTTCTGTCAATATTTATACAGCCTTAGCTTCATAACTTAGATTGTTGATGTCACAAACTTAGTTATTACAGTGGAACCACAGAAAACAGGTCTAAAATGAAGGACACACTCCAAAATGAGACCTCATTATGGGGTTTGGAAAAAGTAAAACTCTCCTTATTTTGAGAGAGAAATTTAGCAAAGCACTGCAGTTGTTGTTCCATGAAAAGCAACTATGAGACCAAAGCCTATTTTGGCCAGATTTAAGTTTAGCCTCTCTCACACACACTCCTTGGAAACAACTGAGTGTACTGCACACTTCAAGATGATTACTACTGATTTAGAATGATAGAATATTAGAGTTGGAAGGGACCTCAGGAGGTCATCTAGTCCAACCCCCCTGCTCAAAGCAGGGCTATCCTCAGATAAATAATCCCAGCAAGGGTTTTGTCAAGCCGCAACTTCAAAACCTCTAAAAATGGAGATTCCACCACCTCCCTAGGTAACCCATTCCAATGCTTAGACTCATAGACTCATAGGTCAGAAGGGACCAATATGATCATCTAGTCTGACCTCCCGCACAAGGCAGGCCACAAAACCCTACTCATACACATTTATAACAACCCCGAACCCATGACTGAGTTATTGAAATCCTCAAAAATGAGATTTGAAGACCTCAAGCTGCAGGGAATCCACCAGCAAGCGACCCATGCCCCATGCTGCAGAGGAAGGCGAAAAACCTCCGTGGCCCCTGCCAATCCGCCCCGGAGGAAAATTCCTCCTGACCCCAAATATGGCGATCAGCTAAACCCTGAGCATGTGGGCAAGACTCACCAGCCAGCACCCAAAAAAGATTTCTCTGCAGTAACTCAGTTCCCATCCCATCCAGCATTCCCACAGACCATTGAGCAGACTTATCTGCCGATAATCCAAAATCAATTGCTCAAATTAAACTATCCTATCATAACATCCCCTCCATATACTTATCAAGCTTAGTCTTAAAGCCAGATAAGTCATTTGCCCCCACTACTTCCCTCGGAAGGCTATTCCAGAACTTCACTCCCCTAATGGTTAGAAACCTTCGTCTAATTTCAGGTCTAAATTTCCTAATATCCAATTTGTACCCATTCGTCCTCGTGCCTATGTTAGTACTAAACTTAAACAATTCCTCTCCCTCCCTAACGTTAATCCCCCTGATATATTTATATAGAGCAAGCATATCCCCCCGGAGCCTTCTTTTGGCCAGGCTAAACAAGCCAAGCTCTTTGAGTCTCCTTTCATAAGGCAGATTTTCCATTCCTCGGATCATCCTAGTAGCCCGTCTCTGAACTTGTTCCAGTTTGAATTCATCCTTCTTAAACATGGGACACCAGAACTGCACACAATATTCCAGGTGGGGTCTCACCAGCGCCATATATAACGGCACTAACACCTCCTTCTCCTTGCTGGAAATACCTCGCCTGATGCATCCTAAAACCGCATTTGCTTTTTTAACAGCCATATCACATTGGCGGCTCATAGTCATCCTGCTATCAACCAATACCCCAAGGTCCTTCTCCTCCTCCGTCGTTTCCAACTGATGCCTCCCCAACGTATATGTAAAATTCTTATTATTAATCCCTAAGTGCATGACCTTGCACTTTTCACTATTATATTTCATCCGATTACTATTGCTCCAGCGTACAAGGTGGTCCAGATCTTCCTGAATAGCATCCCGGTCCTTCTCCGTGTTAGCAATACCCCCCAGCTTCGTGTCATCCGCAAACTTTATTAACACATTCCCGCTCTTTGTGCCAAGATCAGTTATAAAAAGGTTAAATAAGGTCGGTCCAAGAACCGATCCTTGAGGGACTCCGCTAGTAACCTCCTTCCATCCTGACAGTTCACCCTTCAGCACGACCCGCTGTAGTCTCCCCTTTAACCAGTTCCTTATCCACCTTACAACTTTCACATTCATCCCCATCTTTTCCAATTTAACTAACAGTTCCCCATGCGGAACCGTGTCAAACGCCTTACTGAAGTCGAGGTAAATTAGATCTACCGCATTGCCCTTGTCTAAGTAATCCGTCACCTTCTCAAAGAAGGAGATCAGGTTGGTTTGGCACGATCTACCTTTAGTAAATCCATGTTGCAATTTGTCCCAATTACCATTGACCTCCATGTCCTTAACTACTTTCTCCCTTAAAATTTTTTCCAAGACCTTACACACGACAGACGTCAAGCTAACAGGCCTATAATTACCCGGATCACTTTTATTCCCTTTCTTAAAAATAGGAACTACATTAGCAATTCTCCAGTCGTACGGCACAACCCCCGAGTTTACCGATTGCTTAAAAATTCTCGCTAACCACCCTCCTAGTGAAAAACATTTTCCTAACATCCAAGCTAGATCTCCCCCACTGCAATTTGAGATCATTGTTCCTTGTTCTGTCATCTGCCACCACGGAGAACAGCCTAGCTCCATCCTCCCTGGAACTCCCTTTTAGGTAGTTAAAGGCTGCTATCAAATCCCCCCTCATTCGTCTCTTCTGCAGACTAACAAGCCTAGTTCCCTCAGCCTCTCCTCATAAGTCCTGTGCTCCAGCCCCCTAATCATTTTTGTTGCCCTCTGCTGGATTCTCTCCAACTTGTCCACATCCTTTTTGTAGTTGGGGGCCCAAAACTGGACACAATACTCCAAATGTGGCTTCACCAATGCTGAATACAGGGGAATAATCACTTTCCTCAATCTGCTGGCAATGCTCCTACCAATTCAGCCCGATATGCTATTAGCCTTCTTGGCAACCAGGGCACACTGCTGACTCATATCCAGCTTCTTATCCACTGTAACCCCCAGGTCATTTTCTGAAGAGCTGCTGCCTAGCTCGTCAGTCCCCAGGCTGTAGCTGCATGGGATTCTTCTGTCCTAAGTGGAGGACTCTGCACTTGTCCTTGTTGAACCTCATCAGATTTGTTTTGGCCCAATCCTCCAATTTGTTTAGGTCCTTCTGTATCCTCTCGCTCCCTTCCAGGGTATCTACCACTCCCCCTAGCTTAGTGTCATTTGCAAACTTGCTGAGGGTGCAATCTACCTCATCCTCCAGATCATTAATGAAGATGTTGAACAAAACCAGTCCCAGGACCGACCCCTGGAGCACTCTGCTTGTGACTGCCTGCCAGCTAGAGATGAAGCCATTGATCACTATCCGTTGAGCCCAATGCTCTAGCCAGTTCTCTATCCATTTTGTAGTCCATTCATTCAACCCATGCTGCTTTAACTTGCTGATAAGAATACTGTGGGAGACCGTATCAAAAGCTTTGCTAAAGTCAAGGTATATCACGTCTACCATTGTCCCCACATCCACAAAGCCAGTCACCTCCTCATAGAGAGCAATCAGGTTGGTCAGGCATGACTTTTCCTTGGTGAATCCATGTTGACTCTTCCTGATCACCTTCCTCTCTCCAAGTACCTTAAAATGGATTCCTTGAGGACCTGCTCCATGATTTTTCCAGGGATTGAGGTGAGGCTGTAGCTACCTAGCTCCACTTTCTTCCCTTTCTTGAAGAAAGGCATTATATTTGCATTTTCCCAATCATCAGGGACCTCCCCCAATTGCCATGAGCTTTCAAAGATAATAGCCAATGGCTCTGAAATCACATCAGCTACATCATAATCCCTTAGCACCCTCGGTTGCATTCCATCTGGCCCCATGCACTTCTGTTTGTCCAATCGTTCTAAATAGTCCTGAACCTGTTCTTTCAGCACTAAGGGATGTTCACCTTCTCCCCACTCTGCAGTAGTCTGGAAGCTGATCTTGTCTGTGAAGACAGAGGCAAAAAAGACATTGAGTACCTCAGCTTTCTCCACATCTTCTGTCACTAGGTTGCCTCTCCCTTTCTATAAAGGGCCCACACTTTCCCTAATCTTCCTCTTGTTGCTAACATACCTGTAGAAACCCTTCTTGTTCCCCTTCATGTCCCTTGCTAGCTGCAACTCCAATTGTGCTATGGCCTTCCTGATCTCATTCCTGCATGTTCGAGCAGTGTTTTTATAATTTTCCCTAGTCATCTGACCAAACTTTCCCTTCCTGTAAGCTTCTTTTTTGTGTTTAAGCTCACCAGAGGCTTCTTTGTTAAATGAAGCTGGGCGCCTACCATATTTGCTATTCTTTCTGCACATTGGGGTGGTTTGTTCCTGTGCCCTCAATAAGGTTTCTTTAAAATACAGCCAGCTCTCTTGGATTCCTTTCCTCCTCATATTAGCCTTCCAGGGGATCCTGCCCATCAGCTCCCTGAAGGAGTCAAAGTCTGCTTTTCTATAGTCCATGGTCTCCTTTCTTCCTTTTGTCAGGATCCTGAACTCTACTATCTCATGGTCACTGCTGCCGAGGTTGCCACCCATTTCTACTTCCCCTACCAAATCTTCCCTGTTTAAGAGCAGCAAGTCAAGAGGATCGCGGCCCCTAGTTGGGAGTTGTGTGCAACACTCTCCAAAAACTTTCTGGATTGTTTGTGTTCTGCTGTATTGCTCTTTCAGCAGATGTCAGGGTGATTGATGTTCCCCATGAGAATAAGGTCCTGTGAACTGGAAAGTTTCCCTAGTTGACGGAAGAAAGCCTCATCTACCTCGTCGTCCTGGTCTGGTGGTCTATAACAGACACCCACCAGGACATCACCTTTATTGTTCTTGCTTCTAAGCTTAACCCAGAGACTCTCAACTGGCTTATCTCCAGTTTCATGGTGGCGCTCAGAGCCATCATAGTGCTCTCTTACATACAGTGCAACTCCTTCACTCTTTGTGGATTTGTTTTCTTTTACTGAATCCTATTCAGATGTGATGTAGAAGATGTCAAATTAGAGTCACCAAATTCAGACATTCATAGATTTACTTATACCCACTGTCAGGTCTAAATCAACACAACTACTTGTGGAGCAATTTCCTACCTAACATGAGTAAGAGTGGCAGAACTGGGACCTGAAATGACTCATCTTAATTTTAAAATAGGGAACAGAGTTATTCAGATCCAAAAATCCTCGTTTGCTTTTCCTGGTAAACGCTGCTCTTGTGACTCCTTGGTATGTGAGTTATTAGTTCTTACATGTCGATGCAGAATCCTAAATTCAGTGCTAAGTATGTATGTGTTTGCGTACATCTGTAGTTACACGTCTCTAAGGCCTGGTCTACACTGCCAGCAGCAGTCGAAAGGAGATACACAAGCTACGTGATGTAGTTTGCATATCTCCCATCGACTTACTTATGTTGTCGTACTTCGGCATCTCCACTGTGCTGTGTCAGCGGGAGATGCCCTCCAGTTGATGCAGCCTTACTCTTTTCAGTGTGGGTGGATTTATGGCATTGACTGGACAGCACTTCTGGGATCGATCAAGCGGGTCTCCACAGCTCACTCAATCGATCCTGCTGCATCGATCTGTGCAGCCCCAGCAGTGTAGTCATATCCTAAGGGGTCTGAGTCTAGACAGGATCTAAATCCTAAGGGATTCTAAAGGGTGTCTAAGTCCCCCGTGAGCTTCAAAACTAGAAGAGCACATTGAGGGAACCAGTAGGTGTAAACTACAATATTTTTAGGCTCCCTCTAGACTCCTCTCTCAATCTGGTCCATCTCCTTTATTCTTCTCTGCGCTGAGCATTCTTTCAGTTGTTACTTGGCTCTCAATTCTTTACTTTCAAGAGGCTACTTGGATACAAAACATATGTAAATGAAGACTTTTAATTAACGGACATGCAGGAGATCTAATTAAACATATAGCTGCTGATTCCTATTCTTCCCCCAAGCCTTTCTATATATAATAAACCCATATTTAATTGAAGAGGTTTATTTTAATGTTATAAGGAGATTCTTAATATGTTGTACTCTCTCCTTTCCCTTGTTTTCCCTTTGCATGTCCCTTAATATGTTCCTAGGTTTTTTTCTTCATGTTACTTAACCTTTCAACCCCGATTACTGATTAAGCACTTTCCTGGGTCTCCTGTGAGCTTTGGAACTTGAATGGCAACTCCTTGCTCCTTCATGGTGTTACTAACCTTCTCAATATTCTCTCTGTGGACTTCTGTTTGGGAAAAGGCTGGTGCAGGAGTGGATGATAGGCTTTCCTGCTCTTCTCTCAACACTCCTTGTCATCTCTTACAGAGCCCAGTTGTTCCAGGGGCTAGGACAATCTCCATGCTACACAACTACTTAAGCCTTAATTCTTCTAAGGCTTCCTTGATTTCAATTGTTTAGGATTAGGCCCTGTTTGTTAAACACTAGTCACATGCCTCTCATGTTTTCTTTCCACTCAGTAAATGCCTCAATTACAGACCTTCCACAGTAATTTCCTTTACTGCAGTTGAACTTTTATTTCCCTAAAACATAAAGGAAAATTGATCAACACTTTCAGAGTGATGCGTACCTTTGAAAAATCAGGTCACTTACTTATGTTTCTATAGTCGATTCTAGACACGGAAGTTTGACATTTTTGTCTTCAGTTTCACTGGTTCTTGTCTGGACAGAGTTTGACTTCTGCTTAATTTTAATAGGCTTCTAGCCCTTCATTCTTTTAGAATCTCAGATTCATTTTATTCAAATTTCTGTTCCTAAAGCAGGCAACCTAGATTTGGTCTTCCATGGAACAATTAGCTCAGTTATTTAGGAGTCCCATAACAGGTTTTCCCCTTGCTACTTTGTTTCCTGTCAATAACTAAACAAACAAAAAAAAGCCCCATTAGTCTGGGCACCAAAATATTCTCATGTGTAATGCTTGATTAAGAGGTTAATAAGTAGCATCCCTTATTGCTGAGTGATATAGTTGCTTTGGTTACCAATTTCAGGAACATTAAAAGTCTAAGTAGCAGCCTTACCCCAATGAGAAACTGTATATTAACAAACTACAAAAGGGTAGCTTAAGCAAATACAACTTCGTAAAAATGTATTCATTTTGACTCTGAGTTTGTGGCTCCATTGCACACCAAGAAGGAACTAGAGCCCATAGTGTTTGCTTTCACTGTGTTTTCCTGTTCACTATTCCATTTAAACCATACATAGGAGAGGGTTCTCCCAAGAGATATTTCTAGAAGTAAGTATCACAACACAGTGGGTATATGGGTATTACAGATGCAAATGAGAAGGGGGTATTTGAGGACCTACATGTTTATTAACTGAGCTTTTAAAATACATCACTGAAATCTTCCCTTTTTGAGATCTTTGTCTGCCCTTGTGCAGCCTAGCAAGCCTTTTCAAACAGTGTTTTGAATCAGAGACACGTGGATATGAGATGTTTGTATCCTTGTACCTAGATTTAATAGTATGTCAGCATTTGCATCTTGGAAGGTCACTAGTGTATAAATTGAAGCGTAATGCTGGGCTCCAAGTGTTTGAAAATTTTTACATGTGACAGAACTTGGACAACTCTGCCCTGCTAATAGCAGAAAGGGTGTTCAACATAAAATTGATTTCTTTTTCACTGCTATGTTTGTACAAAGTGACCTTTCATAGTTTCCACTCGATGACCATGAAAATATATTTAGAATGATCAGCAGGGAGGTCAGAGTAAGGAATGATCTTATCCTTTGAAGTGCTGATCAAGCGTCCGTTTGATGTCTTCCTTAGTGCCCAGCTTTTCCTTTCATTACTACTTACAGCAACCACATATACATACGTCTCATGGTACAACAGAATCTCCTTTGAGACATCAGCAAAATATGGCCATTCTGCTTCATGCTCCTTCAGATGAAATTCTTCCTTGGATTTTTGTAACTGAATAAATGACAGAAAATGAATTATTGTATGTGTACATAGCTGCTACCACTGAGGCCACCACTGAACTTCTAAACAGCTAATAATAATTAACACACTTCCGTTTGTATAACATCTTCTAGCCACGTATCTCAACCATTTTATACACATTAATAAAACTTCATAAGACTCCTGTGAGACAGGTTTTTTACACCATTTACAAAGGCTATAACTGAGACTCAGAGAGGTTAATTTCCTTGCCCTAGGTCACAAAGCAAGTTTACTTTCACAAGTTAGGCTATAGCTACACATTGGCGCAGCTGCATTGGTGCAGTACCTGAAGGTTTAAGATACTGACTTCCAAAAGATGTAGACTATGCTGAATGGTTTTCAATCAGTTTACTAGTGTCCAACAAAGGATACAGTCTGTCAACACTTCCCTTCTTTATGACTGATTCCCTGAATTAGCAGTTGGAAAGTATATTTGGTGTTTAAAACTTTCGAATAAAGAGGATCTACTACCTGGGCCTAACTTTCTAAATGACTTTCCTTTCCTCTCATGGCAACCTTTACACACACACAAACTGAAAATGATGAATGCTGTAGGAAAGACGGTGGGATTATAAATCCTGCAAAGTCAAAGCTGATCTCTAGATGAAGATGTAACAGAAAAGGAAGAAGGGCATGTACTCTCTGCTAGTAAAGAATGGAATATTTTACTTACTGGGGTCAGTCAAGCTGCAAAAGATAGTGAGTTCCAAAGAGAAAATAAATGAGAAGATTAAAAAAGCAAGCATTCCATTCTGTCAGCTAGCATGGTTTTTTCTCAGAAGCTGTATCTGTGTAAATATAACGGTAAAGTGATACAATAGAAATACCTTTCAGGCAGTGTTTGCATATGAACACACACAGCATTCTGCTGAACCAGCTGCTAAATTGCAATGCTAAGTGGACAGAATTTAAATTGTCCCCTGTCCTTTTAGTTTTAAGTTCTCTCTGTAGATGAGGGAGCAAATAAGTCTTGGTAAAAGGTGCTAGATTAATAGCCTCAAAATCCTATGTTCAGTAAAGTATAGCCATGGGAAATGTCCTGCAAGCATTCTCTTTGTCCCACCAATATGCTATGTCCATGACCTGAAGGAGAAAAGATAGTCCAAGTCTTTCTTGTTCTCTGTTGTTGGGCTTTCTGGCATTTTTAACGATGTGGGCACGTCTTCATTTCAAGCTGAATTGAGAACACCCTATCTATGCACTCGTTTCAACCTATTTCAAATACTGTTTGGGGGAATTTAAAGTTTTGATTATTATAGTAGAGCATTGTAATCAGTGCCAAAGAAGTCAGAAAATTTGGTCTGGTGGGAGCAGAACCAGAAGTTCAGATTTGCAGTTAGACTGTCTCATTCAGAGTGAAGGAGGCCAACTTCATTTTATGTCTTGTAAAGTGCTGAGCATATTGAGAGAACTGAAAAATAATAAATGATCATACTCAGTATAATACAAAATCAATGGCCCAAAATTTCAAACTTAAAGTTAGGCTCCTAAATCCACATTTAAGCACCTAGGTATAAGAGGTCCAACTCTCAAAAATGTTGATGTCTTACAGCTTCTATTACCTTCACTGGAATTTGTGGGTTCTCAGCACATCTGAAAATCAGGCCATTTATATTTAGGTACCAAAATAGAAATTTAAAGTGCCATAATTCAGAAGCGGTCAACAATGACATAATTCAGCTCCCTTTGACGTCTCTGGGAATTCTACCATAGCCTTTAGTGGGCGCAGAACTACACCAACAGTGTACCCTTTTGAAAATCTCACCCACAGGGATATAACTTTAGGTACCCAGGTTTGAATAATGTCATCATATGGTCATAACAGGTATCTGGTATTGGGCAATGTCTAGCATCAAATGGAGATTTGGTTTCAAAAGCTCACATAACTTTATGCCAGTAAATTGACTCAACAAATGCCAGGAAGTGCAAACGTGCATTTGAGTTGACACACTGATTTTGTGTGTTTGGCAGGTCTAAGGAAGTAATTACCAACTCAACAGGGTTCTGCTCCATTTAATGGGGTGAACTGAGCCAAACTGTGTTTTGTTTTCTTTTGAATGTTTTTGCTGAAAAATGGTGGCCAAGTTTAACCCACAAAAATTTGCACAATGATTGTATGCATCTGCAATTGAATTAGCAGACATAAATCTAGGTAATTTTGTCTCTGGCCACCTGGAGAGAAGGTTAAACATTAGAGCTTTAACATTTGCGAATAGTTAAATTACCGTCAATAGTTTTGAGACAGTTCATATTAATCTCTGTTTGCAGCGGTAATATCAAACCCACACTGGGGTTTGTCTTCTATATATGTATTATCCCCAGTGAATCTAATTATTCTCTCCAAACACATCCCTTATTTTACTGACCATCATGGTATCCCGATAACTGGAAGACCACTCAGGTTTAAATGCAAACAAGAACAAACTTTTTTCCAGAGGATTTACAGGCACCCCCCAGATTTCTCCATGATCCCACAGGGCCTCTCCTCTTCCCGAACCAGGATCCACTTCTTGGTTTCTTAAAGGAGCCACGCTTCATAAGCAGCCATTCCCAAATGCTACAAGTATGTCTGAACAAGGGCTGATATTGCAGATCCTCTTTTCCAAAGTTATGCAGGCAGCCAGCTCTTTTCTGTTGTATGATTGTTAGCACTGTGTCTTTGATCCAGTTCATCACTTATGTGCCACTGAAAAACTGCTCCTAATGGCAGGTTACCTATCAATTCCCACTGCTAATAAGTCATGGGACAAGCATATTCACGTAGTGTAACCCTTTTGTAGCTCTAAAAGTCCTGTCAAATAGTGGCTACTTTGTTCCAAAATGTTTGTATCGGTCTACATCTCCACAACTGTAGGCCAAAAAACATCCTGTGTCAGTTTAAGATTACTACAGTATACTACAGAAATTCTTTGGTTGGTTTTCTGTGAAACCCCTCCCCCGTTCCAGACTGGGGTCTTTGCGTACTGCTGATAAATAATAAGTAAAGATATTTTAAAATGAATATAATTTAGCTTCCTGTATAAGGGTATTGCTTTGGTTTGCTCTTCAGCAGTGTGGAGGAACGCACACGTGTGTTAGTCATGCAGAAATCGACTGTGGGAGAGGGCAGGGTGGAACTACTCAGAGGAAAAAGTTGGAAGCATGAGGTTAAATCCCCAGAGGCAACAAAGCAGATCTTGGGATGTTAATTCTTTACATTGATTTCTCTAAAAGGTAATGTAGTTTCCCCTCCCAAAGAAGTCCCCTATTTTAATAATTCCTAATTCCTTCCTCAGTGTAAGAAAAGGGATCCTTTGATGCCTTTGGAAGATAAGAATTAAGAAGAGACCCCAGTGGGGATCATTCTTATTTCTGTTTGCAGCATTTTAGCATCTGCTGCCAGACTGTAAATTGGGTGTTAATTGCTAGCTTATTAGCGATCTCTCTAAAGCTGCCTAAATTATTGAGGCTTTTTTGTGAGTGCTTAAAGGCTCCAGATTCTGCTCTGAGTTACACCCATGTAAATTCAGACTAATTCCACTGACTTCAGTAGAGTTACTCCAAACTGACAACAGTGTAGAACGGCTGGAGCAGAATAATACCAAACAAGTGTGCTGTAATTACCAATATTTCACTAGATAACAAAGCAATTATTCACTCAGAGTTACTTTTTGAAGACATAGTGATGATCTTAACAGAAATGGAAAGTGATGGAAGAGAAATTCTCCACCAACAGTCATTGCCTTGCTTTGTATTAATTTGATTCACATTACACTCTCTCCAGCAATTAGCAGCACACAGATGAACTGCTGTGACTATGGGGCACCCAGGTGGGCTCCGCATAGGTGCAGCAGTCCTTTCATGAATTGCCATTTGCAGGTTAGGCCCCCCTCATTCTGATATAAAGGGGGAATATGATACTGCTGGCACCCATGTGATAATCACAGGCTTCCTGCCTTAATTCACTAGCTGGGGCTGTCTGTATGGCTGCTGTATTTCAATTTCTATTTCATCTGACTTTACAGCTGCTGGAAGCCATAGTCTTGCCCAGTGCTCTCTGAGTAGAGCCAAACATAGCCATCAAGTGTTATGCATTGCACTGCATTGTAAGAAAACAAATCCCAGCAGCTGTTTTTCAGCTGAAAGTGCATCTGATACAGTGGTAGAGATAAACAGCTACAGGAACTACCAGCTGGGCTGCAACCTAGAACAAGGAAGTTTAAAACATAGACTTATGTAGAGAGACCACTTACGTTTCTGTGGCTGTAACAATAGGCTGTTAAGATGGAATTGTGCTATTTAAGGTGGTAGGCTGAACCTGCAGAGAGACTGTTATGGTTCAAAGGTGAGCTGTATCTGTGACCTTTCCTTCAGTCTCTCCATGGGGCATCTGTCAGGTGGCTGGCCAACACCTTTATTTCTTCAAAAATGGAATCCCATGATTCAGCCCACATTTAACTAGACCCTCAGTTACATCATCCCCCAGTTTCTCAACCTGATTACCTCCAGAAGGTCCAATTGGATTTGGCCCCTGTTCTCGAATCATCTTAGGATGCTCTAGGAACATCCACAAACGGACTAAAAAAGCACTAAAACAACAACCCCTAAACACAGTTTAGCTCACCTAAACCTTATCCTTTCCCATTTAAGTGGGATCCATTTGTCCCGTCTGTCTCTGCAGACCTTCCCTTTCAGTCAGGGGCTCTGAATTCACAGGCAGTCTTTTATCCATTCTGTCTGCCCTAGGACCCTAAACCTTGTCCATACTGGGTTATGCATCTTCAGATGGGGTTAGAGGTAGGGTTACCATATTTCAGGTGCGCAGAAAGAGGACACTGCCAGAGGTGGGGAGAGGGGCGAGTGGAATGTGGGGATACAGTTGTGTGTGCTGGAGAGAGTATTTGGGGGGTGTTGTAGGAGTGTGTGTATATTGGGAGGGATATTGGGGGACACTGAAGGGGCTCTTTGCGGAAGGGGTAATCACGGGAGGTGGAGGGGTAGTTTTGCTCCCCATCAGGATGGCCAGTGCAAACCCAGGATGTAGCACCAGACATCAGTCAGCGCCTCCTTGTGGACCCCCTCCCCAGGGGTGGAATCCATCAGCTGTGGCTGCTAGGGAATGGACCAATCAACTGTGGGTGCAAGGAGGGACTAGCCAGGAAGCAGACCAATCCTGGACTCTTTCTGAGCTGCAATGCCTGCTCGGCAAAAATCCTTGACATTGCCTGTTGTCTGGAAAATCTGCCTGGGCAGAAGGCGGAGGATCAAAAGAGAGGCAATGTCCAGGAAAACCTGGATGTATGGTAACCCTAGTTAGAGATAGTCTTCATACAGTGGATTTCTGGAATTGTTTGTTTGAGAACCAGGCAATTGGGCCATTGTTTTGGGTTCCTATAGAGTTTAAAACGTAGTCTTCTTTTAGCCAGCAATACCATAGCATCAAACCCACACATATATAAAAATGCTCCTTAAAAATAATAGACATACCTCCCATGTTCTTCACAGATGGCATTGTTAGAATATGTTTTAAAGTACAGCAAGACATAGCCAAATACTTAACAAGTTCACAGAAAGAATATTAACCCACTTCTTGTTGAGATGTGCCAATTTCCTTGATTCAGCATTTTCTAGGGACAGTGTGTGTAGCTAGCAGATTTTTTTCTAAAATTAGTTACTGGCATCTCTGAAATCATATCTATCTACTCAATTTTATATCAAATGTTTCATCAGAATTTCTTTTGCATTTCCCCTTACAGCAAAATCTCATAATTTAAAAGAGATTAAACTAATAAAGTTCTGCAAAAACTAAGGCCCTTATCCTACATTGTTCCATTTTCTTCACTCAGTAAGTGGTTTCAGTGGGCCTCCATGTGGGTAGTGGGCTCGCTGTAGGATTGGGGCCAAAACTGAAGTCTGTGGAAATTACTTGGAACACCTTTAGAATTTAATAATGATCGCTTTTCTACAGAATCTTATAATTTACAGAATTACACAGAGAATTAAACTCAATATAAAACACAATACTAGTTAAACGTAAGGTGGTTATTTTCTATAAACTCTACAGATCTTTCCCATAATTTTTTTTCTAGCTGCTTTATCTTTCTTCCAGTTGGATCTATTTTTGTGGTCTTACCTCTACTAATTAATGTGACATTCACTGCTTCTTATATATAACTCAAAAGTGAATAGAAATGCTTTTTAAAAACAACTCAATAATTGTTTAAGATTCCGGTTTATTATCCAAATACATGCTAAGTTAAACTTTACTTTAAAAAAAATCATTTTGAAGCAAAGTATTTAAGAATCTGTGGTACTTAGGGACATTTTCTCAGTGGTGTAAATTGACATAGCGCTATTAAAGTTCACCAAGCTGCAGTGACACTGTCTCTTAGAATGGTCACCATTAAAATGTCAGAATTTACCAGCATGTGCCAGTGCGCAGTGTCTGAGGCACCACCCTTTCCCCTTAAGCAGACCATTGGAAATGTCTGTGGTGAGGCATGGTTAGTAAATGTTGACTTTTTAAAACAACTGCGCCTTCCAAGAGTATGTATTTCTCCTACAAGTAATGGCATAACTAGTAGGGCTACTCAAAATTTTTCCATCAAAACCATTTTTAATGACAACTGGGTTTTTGATCAAATGAAATTTTCAAGAAAAGGACAGACAAATTTGATTTTTTTGGTCCAAAAAACCAGAACTCTCAAAGCCAAAAAATATTTTGGCCCAATCCAAAGTATTTCAGTGTGAAATGACCTTGTGGTCCCTCATGGGAACTGCAAGTTCAGGTGACTCTTGTTCCTATTCTCCTCAATGGGCTAGGTGCCCCAATCAGACTACGTTTCCCATGATGCATCACAGCTACGCAACTACCGGGATTCAGACTCTCCTTGGCTCATCTAGGGTGCATGAACTATAGAGGAGAATAAGGCACCAAAACTATAACTCAATTTAAACACTGCAGAGGCCTTTCAGAATTGAAATATTTTGGGGTTTGGCCAAAATATTTCAGTTTCTGATTTTCCATTCCATTTTCTTTAATCCTTAGATCCTAATGTATAGTAAGAAAAGCAGAGAATACAGTGCCATACATTGTAGACAAAGATTTACTTTCAGATACATGGAACATGAGTCCAAAAGTCTGACTTCCCTTTAATGTGCAGCTCCTATACGGATATCTCCAGTTCACTTCAGCTACAGTTCCTCACATATAGACAAAGCATAATGTGGGAGTCAGGATCCACTATGAAGTTCTGAAAGTGGAAATTTTTTATGCATTTGGTCCTGGTGATGGCATCAACTCTTACAAGAAAAATACAGACTCCTAAGTCCAGATCGATAAAGTGAAAATAGAGAATTTGATTCCTGACAGGTAAAATTACAAAACTCTGAAGTCAGGGCTTGGCAGTTCACCTTTAAGCAAAGAGATCTAATGCTGACTAATACCATGATTAGCATCAAGAGTGAAAGTTTGCTTCGGTTCCTTATGATGATTTTTTTTTTTAATTTCCACTTAGTTAAGTTGAAATGTGTTGAAAAACCCCACTGTTTTGTAAAAAACTAAAAGTAAAAACCTTTCCATATTTCTGGGCCTTAGCAGAGCTTAATTAAAGTTAATGGATGCTACTTTGAAATATGTCCATTCCTAAGGCTTCCAGGAAGTTCTTGCTTTGTCAATACTGTATGGCATATTTTAAATCACAGGTCTGAAAAAAAAGATATGTTTGCCTCCTCTTCCTCCCATAAAATGAATTCCCACTCTGATAAACACATTGATTTATTTTAAAGGGAAATAGGGATGTGGTTTAGCCCTTCCTAGGTGTAGAGCACCATCTAATCCTTGATTAACGAAGTGATTGATTAAAATGTCATCTCAGCAAAAGCTACCCACTCTCTCTCTCTCTCTCTCATTCATACCAATATGCTTTTTAGTCAGTATTTCATGCAAACAGTTTTAACTACTGTCAGAACGACAGTAACTGAAAAGTATCTAGAGTCATTTCTCCTTTCATTAACAGATGGCATCCCATTGACTTCAGTGGGATTACACCATTATAAGTAAGAGGAAAATTTGACCTTCTTTGGACAAAAAGAGAGATATTTGTAGAAGTCCATGAAGGCTCAGCTTGTCTTTGCATTTTTGCCAATCCAACTGAGGCCCCTTTAAATGGACTTCAGAAGACTACATTCACAGTGCATAACCAGACTAGTTTGTTCTCAGATGATCTTTGCAGCAAGCTCTGCACTACATCAAACTACTATATAAAGCTGTCTCATCATCATGAAACAAATATTCAAGTCTGATCTGAGTGTGGTTGTTGGATGATAACTGAAGCTGTAAGAATGTAGGAACTTCCCCGGAAGGTGTAATCACCAGTGACCACCTTGCTATGGCTTTGGTAAAGTTCAGCTAGCCTGTAATTACCCATTTCATTCGTAGTGACTACAAATGGGTATGATCTGAAAGGAGAGGTTATTCACCCTACACAGTAACTGTAGCTCTTTATGATGTGTCCCCCCTATGGGTGCTCCACTTTAAGTGTCTGTTGTTCACTGGGATGGTCTCCCAGGATGAAAGGCAATGTCTAGAATTCAGAGAGCCTTGCCTACCCTCCCAGCAATCTAAAGTACCCTGCAGGGAGAAAGCTCAAAAGACAGCAGTCCTTACTATTCCTATTCCTACTAACTATTAGTACTACTATAACTAACTAAGCTGAGTAAAACTATGGAGAAAATATAACTGACATAAGCTAAACTTGGACACTGCTGAGGTGTCATCTCAAAATGAGGCAGTTGAGAAGGGACCAAAGGTGTTTTGCCCATGCAGCTCCATAGAGCCACCATGCAGAGCATGAAATGGAGTAAAGAGCATGCTTGGGCCAAATGGGCACTGCAACCTAGAATCTCCGATTGAAGGTGCACGAGGCATATCTGTCCTTGGAGTGGTGCACCCACACTGCTTGAAGAAGAATGCCTGGATGCAACTTTCCCTATTGTTTGAGGATGTTCATACCCAGAGTCTATGTAATGCCCATCTCGACTAAATACTCAGCCCTTCAGTTACCAACAGGGCAAGTACAAGGGAGTAAAAGGTACACTGATGCGCCCCCAGATTAATGGGGAGGGAGTGTTGAGCATCTCATATTTGTCTCTCTTCCTCCTCCTGTCTTGGTGGCCAGAGGTAGGGCATCTTCACCATGAAGTGGCCCTCTCTTCTCTTCTGTCCTCTATTTCAGAGCTGTCAGCAAAAGTGAACATGTAATAATCCCTTGAAGCAAGGTGTCAGACAGGCAAGAAGAGGCTTTTGCTGTTATCTCCTTTATGGAATAGCCTGTGAAGTGCCTTAGTGGGTGTTGGCTTTCAGAATCCAAATGTAAGACAGCAGGCATGAACTCCCACAGTGTAGCCAGTTAGTTCATTTTATCATCATTTTATCATTTTGTTGTTTGGTTTTATGGTCAACTCATATGTTATTTCATATATAATCAAAGTATGCTGAATAGATTTAAGGTGTAGGGTTACAGAAGTATAAGATTGACAAGTATTTAGGAGTGATGAATGTGCATGAGGTATATATGTAATGCATGGCTGCAATGCAAAGCCTACAGCCTCAAGCCTGTAAGATTTTAGCTTAGCCGCATGGCTTAGGTTGTAGGCTTAAGAACACTTGAGATGAGTGGGTGACCTAGGAATAACCCTGTGCCAGTAAAGTTACAAGATTACTGTAAAAAACATGCCAAGAGGGGATGTCACAGAAAAAGACTCTGCAATAGATCACAATATATTGTCCAAAACCACGAAACAACTGATTGTAACATCATGGAATGTCCTGCTTTGACCACAGGTTACCATGGACACGCGTGCCATGATGCTAAGGGAAACTAAGAAACAATCTATGAAACACAGGGCACTCCAATAGTAATGGGGTGAGGAAGTACAGATAAGGAAAACGGGGCTGAACCCCTCATGCATATATACATACAGTGATAGGCATGGTCAGAACAACAATATAAAAGAGGTATACTTGGTTGGGTAAAAGTGGGAAGACTCCAAGGGAAACCACCTCCATCAATGACCACCTGTTGAGAGATCCATCAAACACTAGATTACCATTGAGGATGTGAATTTGACTACAGTCTTACATTGCATGGGTTTTTGCAGCATGAATATCTACATGGGTAATTGTAAGTTTACTTATTGCTTTACTAAAACTTGGAGTACAGATGAGACTTTTGTACTTTTAATTGTGCCTGTGGCACTATCCCTGTGCTTGTGTTCCTGGAGTCTCCACATTTGAGAAAAGCCCCCAAGGTGATTTTCACTCTGAGCTTTAAACTGCAGCACCAGGAGCTGAACCAATGGTAGTTCATACTCTTCAAAGACAGGGCTTTTCTCCTCATTGTGCGTGGGACAGAACCCTCAATTTATGCTAAGGGTTTTATTCAGTATTTACCCCTTATTTACACCACACTTAGGTAAAACTCTCATTCACTTCCACGCTGGCCTCTTCCATTACTTGCTTCCATCTGCAACTTTTTGCCTGAGTAAGTACTGCTCTGTAAGACCCTGGTAGAAATGCCCAAGCTCCTTCCTTCTCTCCAGGACTGGTTAGCACCAAATTGATTGCACCGGACAACACATTTTTTTTGACAATGCTGCTTCCTCAGAAATTTTTTTTGATTATGCTAGACTGCTTGAAGCTGAACACATTATTTCAGACTACTTGTATCATGTAGGAATTTGGAGAAACAAGAAATGGACTTTTATTGAATGTAATGCGTTTAATCGCATAACGGTGCTGATGCTTTGCAGTAGTTCAACTGAGCTAAAAAT
Organism: Mesoclemmys tuberculata; assembly: GCA_007922155.1. Classification (NCBI taxonomy): domain Eukaryota; kingdom Metazoa; phylum Chordata; order Testudines; family Chelidae; genus Mesoclemmys; species Mesoclemmys tuberculata. The sequence continues at coordinate 15,683,529 of ML675646.1, forward strand.
GTTCTGTTGATGATTTTCATTTGTACTCAGCGTCTGAGGCTTCTCATTTAAGTGTCCAACAATAATCGGCCAGCATTGATGGATTCCAGTTGCCCTGATACCATTTTTCCATGATTGCAATGGCCTGGTGAAACCTTTCACCATGCTCATCACTGACTGTACCAAGATTTGCAGGGAAGAAGTCTAAATGCGAATGCAGAAAATGAATCTTTAGTGACATTTCATAGAGCGTGCACATCAACATGAATGCAAACTGATATAAATGCAATGCACAGAACGGTGAGTGCGAAATGCTTTTATAGCCTTTCTAAAACCTGTCCTGCCAGCATCCGCCCTGCCTAAGCCTTAGCATTCCCACCGCATGTTGTGTGGCCTTCACTAGGTGCAGTGTCACTGCATGCTTGGACACAAGATAGAAAACTTTTCAGCTTACACTGTGGGCAACATTTTAATACACTTAAATTATGAATTGAAATAACAAATATAGGTGATTGCAAAAAACAGTACATGATAGGGAAATTTCATGGTGATTTTTGTAATCAGCAGTCCAAAATCCATAAGATACACCCAAAAGTATTCAGGAAGCAAAATCTTTGTTGTCCAGTGTTATCTGTGCGAGGCAGGGAAGATTCAATGTGTATCATTCTGTCATTCTAGTGATGGCTGGAACTGTAACATGACTAATATACTCATGTCATTCTCATGCTTTCCACAGCCCTAATTTCTCCTCAAAATATCAAATGAGATTCTATGCACTTTCTTTTGATTCAGTATTGTTTTTAAGGGGACTTTTATAGCAACAGCTAGAGGCTTAAATAGAATACCCTCCTACCAGCCACAGTAGCACAACAACAGATGGTTAACACAAATTCTACCATAAAGCTCCTACGTACATAAGTTACATAATAAATAGTGTTTGTGGTAGGTAGGATCATTATCCCTTTAGTCCCTTAATTAACTCTCTGACCCCTACAGATTGGCATTAATGTAACTATTACTTCATATACTGTAGCTGCTGCTATGATTCCAGCAGCGCCCTGGTAATGATGTAAGTGTCAAGCACTATTATATTACTAAGCTATGCATTACATGCCCCCAGCATCAATCCCACACAGTTGCAGGCCTTTGACTCACACTGATAAAGTTCTGGAATGAACTGTGCTTATTAGAGCCCACCAGGAAGACTAGCTTCTTAGTATAATTAGATCCCCTGAGCACATTGGATGGCTTCTCAGCTGGAGAGTTGGAAGAAAATCATTCTAGAGTGTGGAGAGGACTGCAAATGCACCTGTAATTAAATTTATTTTTGTCCCCCTTTCTCCTGATTAGCACAATTGAAAAGGGCATCAGATGTGCTGTAACAGAAGCTGAAATTGCCTCCTTAGCTTGGGTCAGAATCCTTTTCAATTCCTTTCATTGTGAATATCGTTGCTAAAGAGCAGCCTTTTCTTTTGTGCACCAATGTCACTTCTGTAGTTTGTTGTGCAAAATACAGTCACCCTGCTTAATAAAACCCTGAAAATAATTCTTTGGCTTTTTCAATATTTCCCAGATTCGTCTGTTCCTGACTGTTGTTTTAACCTGTCTTCCATCATTCCGACTCAGGCTCTGATATGATCTGGCTAGTCTTATTCTCTTCTTCATTTTCACACTCAGTCTTGCCTGCATGTCAGTCACTGACAGTCTGTTGGCTGTTGCTACGAGCAAACTAATAATCTTTTCAGTGCTTGCTAACGTCTCTCTAGTGGGCTTGTGAGCTGTATAAGCAATACATGTTGTAGCCTGTGGGCTATGTTACAGATTTTAAGTTAGCTTAAAATCAGATATATTCAGTAGTAAAGCAAGGAACCTACACACCCAAACCTGTAAAATATGAGCTTAAGCAATTAGAATAAGGCAGTCAGGCCTATGAGCCTCAGCATAAGTAAGTTGACTGCAGTGCCCTAAGGTCACAAAATGGCATAAGATGATATTTTGCGATACACAATTTTGCTGAGCTCTTGCACAAAAAGCTAACAGGTTGAAGATGTCAGCTGATACCAATTTTGGGTAGTTTTGGATAGGAACATCAGCAGATTTAAAAATGCAAGATTGTCACAGGAACCAATTGACATGTTTGAGTTAATTAATATACTAACCTATAGGATATGGACACCCAACATTATTAGGGTGAGGAAATTAATTTTATGGGCAAAGGGAGCAGAACACGCTTATGAATATTCATGGCACCCATCAGTCCTGATTATAGGCCTTTCTGTAATCTGGGCCAATGAGACCTCAACCACTGGACTCGTTTGGAATGCCAGAGCCAGGATAGGACCCCTTGCGAACCATCACCTGCCTTCCCACCTCTAGTTCTCCATAAGAATTGTGTGAGTATGCCTATGACACAGGACATCAAACTAATATTGCTCCATTCTTGTTTCAATCAGAACATTTGTTTTTTTTACAAACAGCATTAATAGAATAATTGAAAACTTTACTTTTTCCTAAGTGTGAGTGTTGCAACCTTGGATGTTGGGGTTCCCACTCAAGCAGCAATTCTAATACTGCTGTGCATGATTCTGGAACTAGAACATATCAAACCTCTGAGGTTGAATCAATTTGTTAATTGAGAATCTTTCAATAAACAAGCAAAAGAACAGGCAACAGATGTGATGGCTAAAGGGACCCTGGCGGGGGGGGGGGGAATGGCGGGGCATGGGGATGACCCCTTACCTTTAGCTTTTCTTATTTTAATGTCAGCAAAGACTAAAATAATATTGGATCTACCAAAAGTCTGGATCCTGCTTTGTCCTGAAATATATTGCTGTTTCTCTTCTCCTCCACCCCCAGGTCCTCCATCACACAACATCATACTTTGATCTTCCTTCCCAAATACACCCTTTTAGGTTGATTCTTCTTCCTATGTTCTCACTATCCCCAATGAACTCTTTGATATTCCTTCGCAGATGAGCTCTTGGTTTCTCATTCACTCTGATGAACACAGTACCTTCAGATCATCACGCCTAATGATGTACAATTATTACATTAATTTGCACCTGAACGTCACCACTGCTGTATTTAATAATTAAATAATATTTAATAAGTCACTCCTTTTTTACTTTCTAGCAGTTAGGATAATGTACATTCTGTTTTGCTGGAAGCAGTAGATTTGTATTGTTCTTTTAAGAGTGTGAGGTTTTGTTACAGTTCATTCTGTATACAAAAATATGTTTGTTTCCTGGCTGAAGCTCAAGAAGCATTTGCGCTATTCCAGAGAATTCCACATTGTAATTTGCTGATACACCATTTAATCTTATGCTATTAAACGTACAAAAAAGGCAGTGAACATTTTAATATATATATATACATTCTTAGTTTCATATTATTTAAATATGTACTTAAATAATTCCCTTTTATATGCCTTTCTGAGGCTGAAGTAATCCATTTTTGATCCACAGAACAAGAGCATTGTAAGCCTCCCAACATAACCCTTCTGAAGGGCCCACCACTTTGATCAGTCTTTGGCCTCTGCTGAGATTGCCAACAGTGCAATGTGGTGTGGGTGTCTATCCACTGAGAACTGATCTGATGGCATCAACTCATTTGATAAAGACCAATGAAAGGCCAGGGGCATGGTAATAACTTTTGAGCATTACCAGCGTTGCTAATGGCTGGAATGTGGTTGGCCCCTGTAGAAGCATACCAGGGAGGAAGACTGTGCAAGAAGTCTTCCACCTTGTCTTATAGTTCAGAACATGGACCTTGCCTTCTGTTGAAGACAGGGACTGAATGTTGTTAGCACCCATCAGATGGTAGCCACTGAAAAGGGGCTAAAGGAAGGCAGGTAGGAGGCAGGAACACGGCACAGCCCCACACACAAATCCTAACTCCACATTGATCAGTGGAGCTCGCCAGCCACAAAGAGGCACACATGTCCCCTCCCCCCCAACACATACACACCTTGAAGGAATGCAGCAGTGGGGGGCACTTGTCTTTTGCCTGGGTGCTACAGGACTAATGTATAATGTAGTGGTTTGCTCATTGAGGTGGCACAGTTCCACACTGCCACAATAGGGCTGTGGTTTACAATAGCAGTAGAACCCTATGATTTGAACCAGTGATCTAGAGGTGAAAAATTCCATAAGCAGCTTCCTGAGCCGGTATGTAGTTTTTGTATTCTGCCTAAATCCTTAGCTACTGGGATCTCATCATTTTATCCCTTGTCCAGATACGATATACAGTCTGTCGATGTAACCCAACACATCCAGTGAATACAGTGCATTGATGTGGCAAAATGAAAAGCCCTACCCTATATTAAGGCTACATATATTTTTTTTCCATGACAGAAGTGAAGCTTCTGCATTTAGCACTAAACTGAACCAAAGAATATTATATACTGCTTTCACTTGATGTAGGACGACTTAAGGACAGAGAAATTCCAAGGGGTTTAGTATAAGGTTACTCTATCTTGCTGCCATGAAACTTGATTATAAGTAGAGCAGCTGTCTGATGTGAAGCCAAAGATGTTCAAAGGATAAAACTCTAGTTCCATTGCTGCCATCTGAGGAACTTTAAAACAAAAGCTGCTGGGAGGTTTGCTGCGAGAAAAGAAAAACATGAAAAAATTTTGTTCAACTTTCATGATAAGTGATTTTTGAAATGCCAAGTCATTTTTCCACACTAGCTAACTACCATTTGGTTCTCTATTAAGACTGCTTATATTGTGATTAGGAAAAGAGAAATTAATGCATCACTGTCATGCATTAGTACTTTGACAAGCTGTCAGGAATTTAAAAAGTCATAGCTGAGGAACAACAGGGATTCTATATGAGATGCCCAAAGAACAGGTATGTTTATTACCAGCATAACAGAGATAATGCCAACAGAAATAACTGACGTGTAGCATTCTTGCAGGTCTAGGTAAAAATTGTCTATTTTTATTGCTTTTATCAGTCCACAGTTTTCCCCTCTTAGCTAAGTGTTCAATTTTTTAAAAGCCACCTAAAAATGAACACACAGTTGCAAGGAGTGGACAGCACAAGGTAATGGGGGCAAAAAGAAATATACTGAAAGGTGCAGTTTAAACTACTGAGATACAATATGTTCAACCTGTCAAGAAAAAGAACTAGGTGAAACTGTATGAGAACTTAATAAAGATGCTTCCTCGGTGTGCAGCAATGGACGAAAAGTAATTTTGGGGCTGTGTTAAGAAGAGAAAAGAAAATAATCTGGAAAATACTACAATTCTGTAGCATAAATCAATGGCAAGTCCTCGCTTTTCATGCTGCTTTCCATTTGGATGACAGTCATTTTTTTAAAAAAGGTAATCAGAGAAAATAATGATCGAGTGGAGGACAAGAATAATTATGAGACACACAGAGCCAGACTCTGGTTTCCATTCTACCCCTTATTGTCACTTTGACAGCAGGTTGAGCTCATAAACTAATCACAACTGTAGCGGAGAGAACTCTTCTTCTCTAGGAGAAGTCCAGGAGTAGTGTACCAACACCTACAGTGCTCCCCTTCACAGCCACCAGTAGGGGTGTATGCTGGGGGGAAGGGAGAGCGCTGGGAACTGGCCATAGTGCAAAGAGCTACAGCTGTTCTGGGCTGCCCCAAGATAGCCATGGGAGCCTACCATAAATGAGAGCAGGGTAGGAGACTCAAAAAGCCAAATCTCCTCCGTGGCTGCACTTTCTGGGCTGTGCCTCCTGAGAGGAGAGGTACAACACAGAACCGAGTGCATTTGATGGGCGTGCTTCAAATGTGGAGAGATTACACAGATGGCACCCACTATGCAGTGTGTTATGAGCCTGTGGAACTCTTTTCTTAGACACATGAGTTATACAAACATTGTTAAATCACATGGTTCCAATCCAGATTAAGTTTTTGGCGAAGATTCTCGGTCTGTTCTTGTTTTACCCAAAACATTTCAATCATTCCAGTCCAAACTTTGTAGTTCCACTTGTTGGAAAACAACAGGTCTGCACATATTTGTTATAACAACTGCGTTGCTCTCATATCGTTTCAGAACAGAAAACAAGATCAAATTCAGAAGGGAAGAAAGTATTTCTCTTGAAATGCCAAGCCAGTTTAGCATCTCCACTCTTGATTCCTGTATTTTTATTGTGGGGGCATACTTTTTCAGTGAAATTTAATTTGAAATGATTAATTTTCTCTTTCAAAGAGTACGATCCCACTGATAGTGATTGCACTGTTAGTGAAGAGGCTGATTCCAAGTGACAGCCAAAGAATATGGAATAGCCCAGCTATGCAAAGGCTACACTTGCTTTATACTAAAGTTACTTGACAATTGTGTTGCTAATACTCCATAATGGATATTAAAAAAGATGGTGCAGGACTGCTAAGCTGCATGTTAATGCACTCAGGCAAATCCCCAAGTGAGACCACAGATGAATCCGAGTAAGCAATTCCATGGCTACCTATTCCTTGCCTAGGAATGAAATAAATAGCGTGGCTCTAAAAATACTTCATTGCTCATGAAAGTAACACATCACAGGAGCAAATGTACCCAACAATAAACCAAAATGCAAATGTCAAAGGTGAGTATACGATTCACCTCCTGTGATCCTTTTATACTAATGGTGGATGATATTTCAATTTTAAATCTTTAAGTACAGCCATCCATTGTAGTCATAGCACAGTCATCAATACAATAGCTACTACTCAAATTTAATGCAACAGTCACTTTCGTTACAGGCAAAGACAGTTTTCTTAAAAAGTACCTGTGCTTAGCTGAGGCAATTTATTCCAAGGTCGTACAGTTTTGAATTGCTGTGTTAATGTCGTGTAGATGCTTTTACTGTTCTTTAAGGGGGTTAAATGGGAGGAGTTAGGAAAGGGAGCCATAAGCTATTAGGGAGCCTTGTCTTTGTGAACAAGGCCCAAACATAATATTTTCAGGCCCAGTACAAACTTATAAGATGGATCCCCATTCCATACACATACCCAGGGCCCCGGTAAAGTGTACCCTGCCCCCTCCCATGTGGGGCCCGTTTGTGAAGTGGCAGCTATTCAATAGTTCCAGAGGGGTAGCCGTGTGAGTCTATATACAGCAAAAACAACGAAAGTCCTGTAGCACTTTAAAAACTAACAAATTAAATTTTTGTAGGCATGGTCTTTAACCCACTTTGTCAGATGAAGAGAATGGAAATCAGATAGGGGGTGTATATATATATATACACACACGCACAGTCAAGGGGAAGGTACAACAATGAGGAGGGTAGGTAACAGCAAAGTCCATACAGTTACAGTAGCTGAGGCCTATTCACAACCATTGATTAGAAGGGTGAATGTGTGAAAAGTGACAATTACTTCTTGTAATGAGAGAACAACCATTCCAAGTCCCTATTCAGAACCTGTCTGATTGTGTCAAGTTTGCAGAGCAGTTCTAGCTCTGCAGTTTCTCTTTCAGGTCTGTTTTTGAAGTTTTTTGGTTGAAGTATGGCAATTTTCAAGTCAGCTACAGAGTGTCCTGGGACATTGAAGTGCTCTCCAACTGGCTTATGGGTGTTCCCATTTTTTATGTCTGGTTTGTGTCCATTTATTCTTTTGCGTAGTGACAGTCCAGTTTGGCCAATGTACATGGCAGAGGAACTCTGCTGGCCCATGATGGCATATATTACATTAGTAGATGTGCAGGTGAATGAGCTCCTTATAGTGTGGCTGATGTGGTTAGGACCTGTGATGGTGTCACTAGAGTCGACGTGTGGGCAGAGCTGGCAACGGGGTTTGTTGCAGGGATAAGTTTCTGGCTTACTGTTCTTGTTGTATGATGTACGGTTGCTGGTGAGTATTTGCTTCAGGTTGGGGGGGCTGTCTGTAAGCAAGGATAGGTCTGCGTCCCATGGCTTCAGCGAGTGAGGGATCACTTAATGATATGTTGGAGAGATTTATGCTGAGGGCTGTAGGTGATGGCCAGTGGTGTTCTGTTGTTTTCTTTGTTGGATCTGTCCTGTAGTAGGTGACTTCTGGGTACTCGTCTGGCTCTTGCAATTTGTTTCTTCACCTCTCAAGGTGGATATTGTAGTTTTAAGAATGTTTTATAGAGATCTTGTAGGTGTTTGTCTTTGTCTGAGGGATCGGAGTAAATCCGGTTGTATCTTAAGGCTTGGCTGTAGACAATGGATCGTGTAATGTATTCAGGGTGGAAGCTGGAGGCATGAAGATATGTATTGTGGTCATTTGGTTTTCGGTATAGTTGGTATTAATGTGACCATCCTTTATTTGTATTGTAGTGTCCAGGAAATGGATTTTCTTTTGTGGACTGGTCCAGGATGAGGTTGATGGTGTGGTGGAAATTATTGAAATCCTAGTGAAATTCTTCAAGGGATTCTTTTCTGTGGGTCCAAATAATGAAAATGTCATCAATGTAGCGTAGGTAAAGGAGAGGCGCCTTTACTCACCTATTTCACATAGGTCTGAGGGTTGTACCATTTATTTTATTATTGTTTATTAAGATGAGGTCCACACTGTACTAGGCACTGTACAGACAGATAAGAAGATTCCAGCCCCAAAGAGCTGATCGTCTAATTAACGTGCATAATGTAATATGAGATAATCAAATAAAGTTTTGTGATATAATCTAATGCAAAATACTATTGTATGAAAACTTCTGCAAACTTTGAATTTGAATGCATGGAATTTGATTAAAAGAAAACCACCATACCAATGTCTTTAAAAAGACAGGCTGTACTGTGCATTAATTTATAATAAACTTTGTTTCACTTGTTGTACATATTAACAGTTGTACTAAAACACACAGAACTTTAGCTGTAGTTTTCAATATTCCATGAATTTCAGCTTCTTAGATCTGCCCCATCCATTATGTTGTGCAGGACAGCAGGGTAAACATAATCTACATTTGAAACGTGATGGTCTTGTTAGAGTAGAAGGAAATCTGCCATCTGAGGTAGGTTGCTCTACAAATCCAAATCAACCAACCAGGCCTTCCAAAATACTACTACAAAGAAGCCGAGAAGTTAATTTAATTAGAGATTTGCTAAAATTTAAGAAGGGAGAAACTTTGTAATGCTCAGATCAATGCTTCTGAATCATTAAAGAAGAAAAAGTCACAGGTACAGTCATTATGAGGCTATTTCATTTGGATGTTTAGTTTATGGTCACCATTTTTCTTTTCAGTTTTTTTAGTAGTCCAATATTTTCAGTGCTATTCTGTGCCCAACAGCCAAGAGAGAGTATCTAACTCGCTAAATAGGGGTAGGAAATTGTGATTGACAGATGGATGTTTCTCATTGAACCTCCAGTTTTATATACGCAAAAAAAATAATATTAAGAAGACGTTAACACATCAGGTATTACTGTTTAAGGGGAGAAAGGCATATTTGTATTTTTCCATGACCAGATGAATAATATAGACTGTTTTAAGGAATGACAAGTGTATCATTAGGCTGCTACAATATGGCAATAAAGGGAATACAGCTGGTGAAAGAAAGTACACATTAAACTATAATAAAATAGTAAGTTGGCCTATTCTACCATCAGAGAACAAACAGACATTTAGTCATATACGTAGGATTTTTGCTGGGAAAGTTTGAAGAGTGAATATACCGAGGGAACCAGCCCTACAACACTCACTCAGATGTGTAATCCTTACTCATGTGAGTAGTCCCATTGAAGTTAATGGACACCACACATACATAAGATTTACTTATAGAGTATTTGCATTTTAAGGTAGTCTAGGTAAAACTGAGATTAATCAGTCATAGAATCATTTGTGTCATTTCAAACAGCCTGGAGCTGGGGCAATTAGGAAACACATGTTGTTGAAATGCTATTGGCAAACATAGCCCAGGTGCTTAGGCAAACTCTTACATTTTTTGTATGATCGTATCACAAATAAATAATCTTTTATACTTAATAAGTAGGAATGCTGAAGACATATTTCCTGTGACAAGTGACACATGAAATAATCGTGTGACACTCATTCCATTGATGGCTCTATCGTGTGCAGTCATTTTGGTTTTGCCCTGGGATTTCCATGGAATAGATGGACACCTAGGATGTGGAGCTGAAGGATAAATCAGTTTCTAGGATGCTGTGAGCTATTTGGCTGAAATTCAAACTTTGTCTCATGTGCATGAGATCAAGATGCTGAAAAACCATGGCACTGAGCCACCAGAAAATTTAAACCGTGCCAAACACAAGAGAAACAGAGGTAGCAGCAAAGCAGAGGATAACAAGAGCTTTTATTAAGCCTAGATTCTGACCCAAATGTGAACCCAAGAAGCAAAATGAGGGGTTAAACCCTCCACCTTGATCCCTGCATGGGCTACCTGGACTTCAAGTCTGGGTGAGCAAGGGTAATGGATGCTGCCCACCTGCTTACGCCCCTCTCTGCAAAAGTGGAATTGAGTGGATGGGAGGAAGTGGGGAAATGGGTGGAGCCCTTGATCAGTTTAGGTGAGCTGATGAAGGTGATGGGCATAGGAATTTTCTGTTGATCTAGGCTAGCAGCAAATTACTTATGCCTTGGAACAAGTGGGAAGTAGGAAGAAGATTGTGGCTTCCTGGCGGTAGTTACTGTCATACCATGTGTTTGGAGCAGCATAGCAGCTTGCTAGCCCTTATTATGGGTTAGGATCCTAGGAACCATGCTGTTCCTTATTGTACTTTATTTTTGCTAAGGCTTGAGTATCAGAAACAGAAGAGAGGAGCAGGAACTCCTTTAAGCACTCTTTATTTAATCACAGCAATTTTAGATGTAATTTACACACCTGTGACTTAATGGGGAAAAACAACCTGTTTGTAAGAACAGAAGAAAAATGAAATAATTCATTCAACTGCATGTTTTGTACAGTATATTTATCTTTTCTATTATAATTGTATCATCCATCTAGTAGGCAGGCATTTATATTACGTTGTTACACCCTCACAAACTGCAGTGAGTTCAAAAAGTGCTTTATAACCTTATCCTGTACCTCAAAGGAGTTGATTTCTTAATTATTCAGGAAATGAGTTGCCTGAGGAGATGGATCCTTAATGAGGGCTATATTGAGGAGTGTTTTCACACTGGGACATTCAAAGAATTTTCCCAAGGTGCCTTCAATAATGGATGCATTTGATTGCATTTTCAAGTGTACATATCTCACCCAGAATAGTCTATCCTATACAGGGTCAGATTCTGGTTGGCCCCTACATGGGTATATAAGAGAAGAAGACTCTGTAAGCAGCTTTCCTCTCTCTGACTCCCAGATAAATATTTTCTAGAAAGAATGAGCTATGCACGGGATGTTTACTAAATATTTAGGTCCTGATCCTGCCACTTGTACTCATTCAGAACACTCTCTTCCTTTGTAAGTAATCCCATGGAATTTGGCCCATAGTTTGGTCATTACTTTGGCCAACTTCATTACTTTGGGTCTGTGATTGATTGCCTGCAGTTGAAGGTGTTTCCTTATTTCACAAAGTTAAGTCTCTGCAGTTTAAAACCACTACTTATGTTTGTCTTTCACCTGTTAATCATGCATGTACCAAGGACTGCCCTCGATGTCAGATACAGTTTTCAGCCAGACCCATGTCCAAAAAAGTCAGATGGATGGGACCTGTATTTAAGAACCCCTCTGTACAGCAATGAGGATTATGAAAGCAACTGTTACAGTACATTGTTCCCTGATTATCATCCCAAACAAACTGAAATATGTTTCACTGTGAAGGGCCCTGTAATACATGATATTCTTTTCAGACACTGGATTGTGCGCTATATCACTTGTTTGCTTAATGAGAAGCAGGTGACACATTCACAATTGTAGCAATTATTTTGTTTGATACACACTTGTTTTCTGTAGTTTTTCATGGCTCTTTAATTTGTGTGTTTTAACTTCACTTTCCTTACCTACAATTAAGACAAGACAATGCCTTCCTTAGGATTGTCATATGTTTTATCTGGATGCATGCCTGCAGCTGAACATTCTTATTACCTCAGGATGTCTCACATGAGGAGGTATAAGCCGGTAACTTAAAATTGGAAAGCTGAGCTCATACTTTATGCTCTAAAACACACATTTTAACAGATTAAAAACTGAGTTGTCTTTTTATTGTCTGTAGTAAAGTCCCAATGGAAATGTGGGCCTAGCCCATAAACACCCATAAAGGATGTAAGAAACCTAGATTGGTAGCTACATACAGCTCGTCTATACCCAGCTAACCCTAATCTCTCTATAGAGGATGGAGTCTGTTGCTCTATTTCCCCCCCTCAGAGCATGCTGAGCTCAGAGATGTTGTCTAGGATAGCACCTTCAAGGGATGGGATGGCTTCTTTCCATTCTTCCCATAGTGTGGGCTAGGGAGACTGAATGGGTCAGTGGCTGCACAGAGGCAGTAGTCCAAACTAACAGCTTCAAATGAAGCTGTAGGATGGTAGAGAGAACAGGCCCATCTGTGTGCTAGGAAACAGGGAAGAGGGGGAGACAATCCTTTCCCAATTCTGTATTCACCTAACCATCACTTCTCAGGTACAATTATTTTAATTTCTTATAAATTCATCCTTTTAAGGAACTCCAGATTCTGGTCCCACAAGTAGCTCTGTGCCCTGCTGCTAAGTCACAAGGATTGTAGGCCAAGATATTTCCTTCACCTAGTTTTTACAGGTTCTAACTTTATTAATTGTTAAAATATCTCTGCTCCATTTTTCTTGCTGCAGCCTGACTTAAATAGGGAGTTCAGTCTCTCAGCCAACTGTATCTGCCTTCTCCCACATCCTCCTCTTGTAAAAGGCTTGATGCTCTTAACTGTCACTGAATATTGGTTTCCATTCCCCTTTCTCTGCTTCTAGTGCAAATAAAACCTTGAGCAGCCCCTTGTGAATCCACATTGGGCCAATCATTATTTCTTGAATGCTTTTATTTATTTATTTTTCGTTTTCCTGAGGAACTTTAGGTTGGTAATGAGGGCTTTCCAAAAGGCAACAGGGGAGGAGTTATCACCTATTCAGTATGGTCCACATTATGACTCTGGTATTGTCCGGAACAGGAGAGTAATAAGCTTCCTTACTCTGAGACATGAACTATCTGTGTCAAAGGCAGCAGCATGAGGGAGAAAATAAAACAGCTACTTGGTCATTACTTGGATAGGCTAGGCAAGGATAGGGATTAGGTAGATTCTTGTTCCATTCTCCCGCCTCCAAAGCACGAGCAAGTACAGCTGAGCCAGTGCCTTGCAGGATCTAAACTACAGCAGACAAAAGGCTAGCTTAGCTTACTTCTACCCTGGAGCTAAGGGGAAGTAGGGACTGAATTGTGATGCTCCGAGATACAGTGTCAGCTCTTGCTTCCCTTACTTGTGTGGAATAGTCCTATTAAGTAAAGCAAGCAGGATTTCAGCCAACTTTTTGAAGTTTGCACCTAACTAATAAACCATTCCCCTCCATAATCTCCATTTAATTCATTTCTCACTGAAAACAAAACTGCACTGCATGAAAATGCACCAAGAATTCCACTGATCTAGCTATTGTGAATAAGAATCTGTTCAGACACATACATTTCCACAGTTCTAAAGAAATGCATTAAGCACTGCAGCCTTGAGAATTCACATTAGAAAGAGCAACCACTAGATGTCATCCTTTTAAGAGGTCTTCATGTGGCATTTAAGATCTCTTGAATCCTTATGCTAACCCTGAAGCACAGTTTCTTCTGCAGGAATTCTTATCTGCAGTTAACACAAAAGATTAGCACATGGAGTTTTAAAAGTAGATACACAGCTGGCATAAAAATCATATTTTAAAAATAAAATGACACTCAGGAATTATCTTCATTGTGCACATCTATCCTCGTCTTTCCTATATGCATCATTTTTGTGAAGAAAAAGGTCTTTGATTTAGAATAAAATTTAGCAGTTCAGATCTGCAGCTCCTCATTCCATGTATCAAGGTGAAGATTCAAATTCCGAAAGTCACACTGTGAAATAGATGAGAGGGCTCAGACAGCTCGGTGATATAAAGTCGTATGTTTGGATTTTCATTTTCATCAATAAAAAGAAAATAGCTAAATATTTCATGTATAATTTTGAGCTTAATCTTAATTGGGCTTCTATTATTTCATGTAAAATTTTGTGGGCACAGTTAGCTGGAAGCACAAAAAAGATGTGTGCCTATTTGTGTACATCAACAATGTGAATTAGATATATAGTTAGTGCACATCATAGACACCTCAAACAATATACAATCTGAGTCTAAAGTTTGCCGTGCTATTGGGAAATTCTGCCTTCTGAATGGCCAATAACTTAACATGGCTATATATACCATGGTTCTAGCTGTTGCTATATCTTAGTTCCATGTAATAATCTGACCTATTTTTGCTCATTGAAAGACAACACAAAATATATTAAAACAGCCTCACAAACAGCTGCTGGGTCAAAGAAAACATAGAATTCATCAGTGGAGTTTTGTAACTATTAGCAAAAAATATGCTGACTTTCTCTTCTTACCCAAATTGCATTTAGAAAACAAACATACCCATACTGTAATATAATTTCAGACTAACCTTAAAATGGAATCATTTTTTAAAAGAATAGTATTTAGCTATGGCTGTGCACATCTGCTGCCTCGTTACCCCTTGCGCTGCTGGGACTTTCATTTGGCATTCTCAGAAAAAGAAGAAAAAAGTGGTTATGAAACTATTCTTTGCCTGCATTTCTCAGCAATGTCCCCAAGCCGTGTTTCACATGAAGTTCATCAGTATTCTCTGCCTACATCTACTTCCAGATAAACCAGCTGAATTTAAGCAATAATCACACTCCATTCCCAATGTAAAAGAAGTAAAAACTAATGAATGAGAGAGTCTTTCACTGGGGGACAAGTGTAGGGAATGGATGTGGAAAGGTTTCACGTGGGTGAACTAAGCATTGATGTGGTATTGTTGAGTGGGCAGCTGAAGTCTGTAGTAGGAAAAAGGCAACAGGAAATAATAAACTGATTTTGTATGGTTTGATTTTAATAACAAAGGTCCAGATTTTGGAAAAGGTATGTTTGATAATCTCTTATGTGACTAGTCTGATTGACTTCAATGAGTCCAGTGTGTAAGTGTCTGCCAGTGTGAGCAAGAGGTCCAAATATTGACCAAAAGTAGATTTATTTCATTTCAGGGTGGTGGTGGTGGTTTTTTCTTTCTGGAATGAGCACAGCCCTGGAAAAATAGCATCTATTAAGTCATAATCAAGGCTGTCACACTAGCACATATTGCAGTTTTATGGTAACATTTTCAAAACTGGTTGCCAAATATTAGGCATTTAAGTCAATTTTAGGGAAATAGATAAGACTAATTTTTCAGAGTTGCCGAGCACCCATTGCTCCTCCTAAATGTCCATTTTAACTGAGTCCACTGTAAATATTGATTCCGTAAAGCACAGTATAGTTGCTGTCATTCAAAGATCTTAAATATACACATACACATACACACACCATTACACATGAGTAGTTCCACACAGTGATTAACAACAAAGATCACTATAGGAGATGCTGAATGCCCACAATTTCCACCAATATCCATTGGAGTAATGATGCTTGCTTCACACTGTCCAGGATTTAGCCCATTAATAATAATATAACCTTAGACAATTAATAATACTTGCACAGTGTTTTACACCTGCACATAACTGTTACCTGATTAATCTTCACAACACCCTACAATTCAGGTAAATACTATCTAATTTCATATAAAAGGAAATTTACACAGAGTGGATTAGACCATAATTTCCATACCTGGTTGCTTGAAGTTAGGCAAACAGCAAGTCTATATTGAGGCAGCTAAGAAAAGGAGGCCCGATTTTCAGAGACACTAACATTAGCACCTCTGTCACTCAGATGCTCAACACTTTTTGTAAAGCAGTACGGAACACAGTTAGTCCTAATTTACACGTATAGCTAAACCTTACTCAGCACCAACAGAGACTTCTCTTAATGTAACCAATGGGTTCAGCAGCTGACTTATGATTTTAAATATGTGCAATGCAGGAAGGAATGCAGCAAAATAAAGATGGTCCAGAGGTTATAGTGATAGCCTGAGACATGAGAGACTGCGCTGATAAGGCCTGAACTGGAGTATTGTGTCCAGTTTTCGGTGCCACATTTCAGGAAAGTTGTAGATAAATTGGAGAAAGTTCAGAGAAGAGCAACAAAGATGATTAAAGGTATAGAAAGCATGACCTATGAGGAAAGACTGAAAAAATTGGCTTTGCTTAGTCTGAAGAAGAGAAGACTGAAGGGGGACGTGATGATAATTTTCAAGTACATAAGAGATTGTTACAAGGAGGAGAGTGAAAATTTGTTCTTATTAACCTCTAAGGCTAGGACAAGAAGCAATGGTTTTAAATTGCAGCAAGGGAGGTTTAGGTTGAACTTTAGGAAACAAATTCCTAACTGTCAGGGTAGTAAAGTGCTGGAACAAATTGCCCAGGGAAGTTTGGGAATCTCCAGCACTGGAGGTTTTTAGATAATTATCTGTCAGGAATGGCCTAGTTACCACTTAGTCCTTTCCTGAGGGCTGGGGACTGGACGAGATGACCTACTGAGGTCCCTTCCAGTCCTACACGTCTATGATTCGGGTCAGTTCCCTATACTGCCATAGATTTCCCATGTGATCTTGTACAAACCACTTAATATTTCTGTGCATCAGTTCCCCATCTGTAAAATAGAAATAATATTTCCCTCTTGTGGGCTGTTGTGAGGTTTGCAGATACTAATGGAGGGAAGTTCTTATGGCAGATAGGTAGCAACTACTGCAATGCAATTAATATCATTTTTGTAATGATGATCCCTGTAGCTAGAGAAACCTTACAACAAGATCAATTTTTTCCCCCTATTTTTTCTATTTGTGGAATATCATATCATAGTAAAATGATATTGGCATGATAAGAGAAAAACACTTCCACAAGTAAATCAAAGACAAAATATTATTACATATGTGATTCAAATCCTACAAACCTTAGTCTGGCTGTAATAGGACTTTTGCCTGAGTAAGGGCTGCACAGTCTGGCCTATAACATATTAAATAAGTGGGCTTCATTTTAACATTATGTGCACAGACACTTGATAGCAGCAGTAAAGATGCTATCAATTATCAATTATCAAACACCAATTATCAGGTGTTAAATCTATGAACACATGACTAAGAAAACACTGGAGGCATGGTGACACCCAGCATAAACTCCTAGGTTAGGTAGTCTGATTTACATTATTGAAATATAATTAACTTTACAGAATTAAAAACCAGAAGAATTTAATGACGGAGGGTGAAAGCCAAGTAAAACAGCAGCACTTAGGCCTCGTACACACTAGCGCTTACTTCAGTATAAGTTAAGTCACTCAGTGGTGTGGAAAAGACACCCCGAGTGACGCAAGTTACACCAACCTAAGCACCAGTGTGGACAGCGCTATGCTGGCAGGAGAGCATCTCCCACCGACATAGTGAACACCGTTCAGAGAGGTGGAGTAATTACGGCAAGGGGAGAGCTCTCTCTCATCTGCATAGAGCATCTGCACTAGTAGCACTACAGCATCTCAGCCAGGGATAGCCCTACACCCTTTCTTTACTCCCCAATCCCCCCTCCCCTCCCCCAGTGGTCAAACCAATCAAGATGAAGAACATACCAAGAATATACTAACATATCATCTTACAGTTCAAGTGGTATTTCTACATCTGAACAGCTTGAAGCACAAATACACCTACCTACTGAAGAAGCATTGTCTCCACAAGCTAAAGGCAGTTCCCGCTGCCTGTTGGTCAAACTTTTCCTATTTATTGAAGCTAGAAAAGATGGCTACTTGTACACCTCTTACAAAAGAGCTTATGAAGAAGGAACGCTTTTCATTGCTACAAATGGTAAAACTGGAGGACCTTGATTTGCCAACCCATCAGCAAAACCAATGCTGACAAATTATGTGAAAAGGCTGCATGAAACAGCAAGCCTCTGAACCGCATCGACACTCAGAAAGCCTTGTAAGCCAGTCACTGTCAAAGCCAGTTTTAGAAGTACTTGATGAGGCTGTTAGGAATGCTGGAGACACAACACAGTTTATGCAAACAAAATATGGCTGTCACCTAATACTTTCTGGAGATACCACACACTACAAACTGAAGGCCATGCATTGTTACTTGTTAACCCTGAATTTGGGCACTGGGAATGAAGTTCAAATTAGTCTGAAAATCCACTGGAAAAATCCACTGGCTTTCTCATGAGCTGTCCTTGGCCGTTGCCTTAAAATTACTGCAACTATTATTACTGGCTTTGGAAAGCATCTAACAAGATGGGTTGGATCTAAGTAGTGAGGATGGTGGACTACTTTTGCTATTATGTTCACAGAAGACAATCGCCATTCTTTCTTAGGTAAGTCTATTGGTGAAACCATTTGGATCATTAAACAATGCCATCCAAGCATCTGCTTCAACAGTAGTAGATCTTTGTCCAGCAATAGAAGCTGTACTTGGATCAATCAGAGAGATATCCATTGAAAATGTGCGGGAAGAAAAGATTTCCATCCAGATGTTGACTAATGAAGGCACTTACACTGAATCTTTAAGTGAAGAGGACCAGAAGTGTTTGTTAAGTCAGTTGAAAAAGTACACAGACCTGATTCTTACAAGTCTACAACAGCGATTTCTGGATTCTAGTTAACATCTGTGTAGCTTTTATAGATGCCTCTCTTATAAAAACTGATAGCTGAGTGGAATGAGGCACTACCAGCAGCGGGGCCGCAATGTGATCAGGACAGAATAGAGAATTTGAACAGAATGGAATGTCATATTACAAATGAATGAAGATTTGATTTTAACTTCTTTTTTAGCATCACTGGTGACTTGACAGCTGAGTGTTCGTTTTCATCATTGAATAGAATGTTGTGTTCTGAAAGAAGTTCTGCCTGATCATGTGAATGAACTAATGAGCATATCAGTTGAAGGAAAGAAGTAATATGCACACGAGAAGCCACCAAAGATGAATGCTCTGCATTCAAGAAGTTTATTAATGGAGTTGGGCAAAATTACAGCAAGAAACCAAGAAGAATGTAGACGTAATGATTCATAAAAGGCTTAAATAACCAATCTTACTTTGTATGATGATTTTAAAACATGAGTTAAATCTAATAAAATGGTCATGAATTTTTTTTCAGTTTTTACTATGGTGACATACAGCCACCTTCTCCGTCACAGTCTCACACCTTGGCCCTTATCCGCCCTTGTAAATTCAAACACCCCTCCCTAATTTCAATTCTTGAGGAAAATACTGGGCACAGCTGCATCGGTACAGTTGCGCCACTGTAGAGAATCTAATGTAGACTAGTCCTCAGTAAGGCTCACCTGCTGCAGTCAAAGCATTAAATGTATAGAAAATGGATCATTCTGGTACATTTGTTATAGGAATTATCTATGAAGATTTGAAACAGTTTCTGAAGTGCCTTCTTTATTCTCTTTAGCTTTTCTAGTAAGACATATCAATACTTTTTTTATTTACATTGCCTTGAATTGTATGCACCGAGGGAAGGGAAAAATATGGGGATTTATATTGGTGTAATCCCTAAAAGGGCAAAGATTAGTTCATGATTAAATATGAATCCATGTCAAACATTACTCATGCAAACAAATTCTGTCAAAATATTATGCCAGGGAATTCAGACTGAATGCTGTCTTTAAATCACTTTTTTGTACTTTAAATATTACTCCAATAAAGTATATAAAGAAATGTCAACTATGGTCAAGAACACATACATACAATATGATGCAGAGAATAAGTTAATAATGGAGTTTCAGTATTAACGACAGTTCCTGAATTTTTTTCTTTAATTTCTTTTAAAAAGTATTATTATTTATGTTTCATTTACAACCAGCAATATTGGGTTATATCTTCTAGCCAAATCTGTTCCCTTTGCACCCTTGAAATGACACAAAGCCATGGGAACTGCCTCAATTGGTAGAGCTGTGGAGCTAGCAGAGGACGGTGTAGGTTAAGTGTATACAGAGCAACCTATGCTCTGGCAATACCAGCTGGTGGATATTCCTTTATGGGCTGACACCAGCTCATGGGAGTTTACAGCAGCCCCAAAGAGCTGTTAGTAAGTTTAGGTGGATTAAATTTAGTATCCCAGTCAAATTCCAAATCAGGTAAGTACATTCTGTTTGCTTAAAATTCCTCCTGCAGTTTCAATTGGATAACACATCCCCACTAAATCAAACTGTACCGTTTTGCTGTTTGTGACACTGTGCTAAACAGTTACACAAGACAGCTGCTTTTGGTGGGCTGCAAACATGTATATCTACTAGGGAAAGATGCCTTTTATAGAAAAATGCAACATTTAAACTTTCATGAAAGATATTGAGTGTGTTCAAAAATAGTGTGGAAAACTGCTATCACTGTTATATTTATATCCTTTAAAAGACTATATCAATTAAAATTACATAATTCCTGAGCACAATCTCATCTGCCAAATTTCAGCCCTGAGAGAATTTTTATGAGCATATTAGAGGGTCGTAATATGGGAATGATGACAGACCCTTAGCTATAATGGTACTAGCGGGTGGTGCTATAATCTGTTATTTGTATGACTGTTCCAAGTCACATGAGTAACTTAAAAAGCCTTCTTCATCTGTTTTAATACAGTTGACATGTGGTAAAATTAAATTAATCTAATCTATGCCAGAGGTAATAAAATTAATGAAGATATTCACGTACATTGAATATGCACCTGGCACTGATGGTTACCTTGAACAAGCAGCCACATAACTTAGTCTCCTCTCTCTGTCATAGAAGCTGCATTTTCTAATACCATTAAAGAAAATTATCAGTCTAAATAAAATAAACAGAATACTTGGTACAATTACTTTGGGGATTTTTTCTTGCAAAGAATGCAATGACTTTACAAGTAGATCCTACTTACAATCCTTTAAGTTAATTTTGCCATCTGCCTTCAGATGGTCTACACAACTGAATCTCCCTTTTGATTATGCCCTAAAGAGGGCTGGAATATATAAAATTGTAATACGTCTATCACAAAAGTCTAAGTGGAGCAAACGGCTTGTCAGGAACAAAATGAACCATTTTTTTGATGAGACATGGATAGTAATGTATACCAGTGTTTCATTTCAAATTTCAGTCAAAGCAATGGCCTGTTTTTCATCTTTCATTCGCTTTTCATGAGTTTAAAGGCAGATCTCTGAAACTGTCAGTGACCATTTAAAATAAGCAACTTATAAGTAAATGCATGTCAGTTTGTATTAGAATAAGAAGGGTGATTAAAAAGCAGACTGTAATTGTTTGCCTCTCATATTTTGATGTAACTATTATTTAGAAGTCATTAATGAGAATAGTTAATGAGTCTATGAAACACCATATATTCAGATTAGGTTCTATTGCCAAAAGCTAGACTAGCTTTACAATGGTTATCCAGGACATTCTTGGAAGTTGGAGTAACATAATAAATGCTTTTATAGGATAAAGAGTGGTATTGATTAAAGAAACTGTCACACAAACACACAGTTTAAGTATATTGTTTACTGGCTTTTAACCCAGACTTATCAATCATTATTGACACCTACTCCTTACAACCCAAATAATAATCCACATTCCCAGACATTTGAACAACGAACTGTCATTGCTAATATTAAACTCACATCACTCACTGTGTCTGCGAACTGGTGAAGCAGACAATGTATTTATTATGACTCCTTATTTTCCTGGAGAGGTCGCTTTCAAATTCAATTATTAGAAAAATCTCATTCTGACCCCTTTATTGAGCGATACAGAATTAGCCAATAGCTGAGTTCAATAAATCTGCACTCAATCTGCAGTCTAAATCTTTAAAGTGTAATCAGTTGACACCTCCAGGATGAACTCTTTTGAGCACCAAATTCTCAAATGTTTGGATATTTGTGATTTTTCTTACCCTTCCAATTTCCAGATAATTACTCATATCAGGTCAGGAGACTGAAACAATGGAAATTTCATAAGAAAGCCTGACCTTGAGAGTTTCCATCCCACTTCTGAAGACTCAGAAGACTTGAGTATGGCTCAGAAAAGTGTTCCAACACTTAATTGCTTTTTTAAATCTGAATGAGAATATCTATCCCTTTAAGATTTGCCAATCAATATTGGTGTCCATTCTGGAATCAATACAATTAAAAGAAAGGATTAATTTAATTTAGTTCTTTTGTTGAACGCTGATACTTTAAATCACAATGTGCATTCACGTCAAATCTCCAGACAGCGTACTTACCATTTCCTTCTATTGTCCAGCTCTTTTCACTGGGATGGGGATTCGACTGGGCCAGCTGGGAACACAGAACCCTGGAGTCCTTAAAGATAGAAGGAGTAATCCCTGACCTTCTGAATTCTTATTATCTCTATGAAGGGCCTGTGATTTGTTCCAAGTAGCTGGTTCTGGGTTACCTGTGCTAAGGATCTTGGCATGCTTTGCTTTGTCACTGATCACCTTCTGAGGTCGTGAGGAATTTTTCTCACACTTCAGATTGACATGAACGTCTTTTCCAATGCGGGAGGGTTGGGATCTTTCGACTGCTATCTTGGCATATTATGTTTCTTGCAACTTTGTGGGGTAAGTGTCCACTATATAATGGAGTCCAGCATACCGTCACCAAACAGTAGAATAGGACTGGACGCCTTTGTCTAGGACCTGCTGTGGTTTGCAGGAGGGGATGTTGTACAAAGTGAATTATGCTTTATTGCCTTGCACTAGTCAAAGATCGACTGGATATCTGAGCCTAAGAATTGGATTATAATGTAAATTATATAAAATGGGGACTATATAGCCAATTATATATACCATGCTGATGTGGGTATTTGGGGTATCTAACTAAAAAGCTGGTTGGAAAAGTGGAATTTGCATTCATCGGTAAATGCTGACATTTCAGAATTTGTTTTCATTCTGAATCACAGAAGAAAGACAAAATGTTACCATTTTCCATGAAACTAAAATTCTAAAAAACTTTGATTCAGAAATATAGAATTGTTTTATTTCAATAATGTCAAAGCATAATATTAAAAAATTATGTATGCATATAAAATATTAAATAAACTAGATAAATATAATGCTGAAATTATTATAAATTACAATATAAAAGGCTAAACAAAATTAATCAAAACAGTAACATCCAAATGCACTTTTTACCTCATCAGAAGAAACGTTTTGACATTACCAAAAAGGAACGTTTTATCTAAAATTGGGTCAAAATCAACACATTCCTGAAAAACATTTTGATTTAGACTAAACTGCGTTTTCTGAAAGAAAAATGTTGAGGCCAACAATTTTTGATCAGTTCCATGGTTAACCTTTTACAATTATTCAAGCTTATTTAAGTGATTAAATAAACTTAAGCCCTGCATTTCACCATTCCAATTGTGTGCTGTGTCTTATTCATCTGCCATGTTTATTTACATGAGTTCCTTCTGTTCCCACTTACTGCTATGGCAAAGTGATGTAATTCTTAATTAAAAGAAATAAAATCAATGTACTTGGACAGACTTGGACCCAGGGTTATTTCTTTTGCTACCTCTGGGTTGCAGCTCTCTCTGAGTGCTGAAACTATTTGCCTTTAAAGAAGATCCCATGACAGAAGCTGAGATTTAAATAGAAGATTTCACACACGCACACAATTTGAAATATCTTTCCACTTCCTGCAAAAGAAAATTGCCAGGAGAATTCTGTTTTCCTGGAGTTATGCTTCAAAAAGTTAGACAGCCTGCATGATGCTCATTACCAAATGTTCATTACTTAAAATATACACACAGTGGGTATGTGGGAAAAACTTGTGATCTTTACAGCCCAAACTTATTAAGCATGAACTGCAGCCAATAACTAATTACAATGAGTCTTCACCACCCATGAATAAGATATGTTTACTTTTCGATTATATAATCCACTAGTGCTTAATAACAGGAGGTTGCTGATCTTACAGCAGACAGTATTATTAGGATTTAAGAAGCAAGCCTCCATACCAAAGAAGGAAACATGATATTAAAGACTCCAGCAGTATTTACCATCTTTCTTGCATGGCATCAATATTAATTTCTTCATGAGCTGGAGTCGTGATCAAACCTTTAAAATTGGCTAGGTCCGCTACTTGTACACACAACTTTTATTGAAGTGCCTCTGGTGTAGAGAAGTAGCAACATTTGGATGGATCCCCAAGCACCAATTTAAAGTGAGTCTTCTCTTCCCTGTGGTATCTCCCTCATTTTGTCTCACTCAACTAAAATCTCTATTCTAACCCAAACTCTTCATCAACCAACCCCTTTTTCCTTCCTCATGGCTCTATTACTCTTCTCACTCCATTCTTTAAGGCTGGTCCAGAGCAGGCACTGTACATAGTAGGTGGTCTGTTCAAGCCTCAGGTGTGGCAAGAAGAAAAGAAACTCAACCCAGAGACAATACAGCCTCTGGCTTCAACCCCATATCCAATCCCTGGTGACTGATCCTTCCTTCCCATCTGTTTGTGGCCCTCAAGAAAGGTTACCAAACTCCGCTGCTCCATCTCCAATTCACCCATGTTGCTCCCTCCACTGGCTGCTCCAGTGGCCCAAACAAGAGATTTGGGTGGTAGTGGGAGTAGGAGCAAATATTTTTCTAAGCAACTTGCTATAGAACACTAATGAACAATTCTTTCAAACTAGTAAAGGCAATATGAAAGGTTTTGGTACATGTCCCCCTGTCTGAGCAACTCAAGTTAAGAAAAAGAAAATATCAAGTCAGTGAAACAGTAAGGACAGTGAAAGTATCAAAATAAATCAGTGTCAGTGTTCTTTCTGATAGGCAGAAACATGCAGATGAACTGTTGTATTATTCATCAGGCTATAGTCTGGGTCCTGATCCCAGCCTTTTCATTTAAGTGCAAAGCAGGGGCATGTAAAATTCACCTCCAAAGTAATGTAAAACCACAAAGAAGGTGAGCAAATTTAATAGGACATTGGTTCTTCCATACTGATATAGGAGGAAAATGTAACTGAGCAGACAAATAGATATGGTAACCTGACAAAAGGTCAACATTCAAGACGTGGTTTAATATAACAACTAAAACAAAACAAAAAATCTTTGAAGTCTTTTCTTATGAAAGTCCAAACAATTCTACATTTTGAAATGCATGTTGCAATTTTGGGGCTGACCCCAAAGCCCCACTGACTTAAAAACTTTGGACCAGGGGCTTGATAAAACAACAGATTATAAACATTCATTGTGAAATGTGATAGTATAAAATAAAGTGCTTAAAAGTTATCCAGATTATTCCCATTCCATTATATGAGGTCTCATACTCCTTATCTGCCATAGAAGTCACCAGTGTTGTGTGTCAATTGTTGACTAATATACACTAGCTAGTACACATATATATTATGCTGATTACACTATCCACAATATATATTCCAAGCCATATTATTAAGCATTAATATAGTAGTTATATAGCCCAAACTGGGCGGTACCTTTATTATAATCTTGTTCACTTGTGCTAAGTATCCCATAGCACCTTGCACTAGCTGAAGTAAGCTTTGGCTTGCGCACATAGGAAAACTGTCAGTATCAGGACATATGATTATTTCCTCATGGCAACAGGAAAGGACGTAGCCACACAAACCTAGGAGATGTCTTCATGCCCATTATTACTTGGGATGCATGTGCTCAGAACAAAGATACGGGTGTTGCACAACCTGGAATCATGGGTTCAGAACAAATGCAAAAGAGGTACACCATGGTCCCAGAAACAAACAAGTAAAAAGGTGATTGATTAAATTCAGTTTCAGGTGATGTATACAGTACCTTTTATTGGGTAAAAAAGTAGGGTCTGAATAGATGGCTTTAGGGATATAACTTTGGGGAGTGCACCTTCTGTATATGGTGAATGTAACAGAATAGAACCTTTTTCCTGTACCATATTAATAAGCGTGAGTGACGTTGGTTATTTGAGTATATTTCTTAATGAAATGAAGACCCAAAGCATGGTCAAGCAATTGACCGTACAATTTAGCAGCACAGTGAGAGCAGAGGATTGAACTCAATGCCCCAGGAGGTCCCTTCCAGTCCTACATGAATAAAAGATACCATGCCAGGTCCTCAGCTGAAGTCAATGGATCTACTCCAATTTACACCAGCTGATGATCTGTCCCTTACAAGTTGTAACACGCTGCTGGGGATACCCAAAGCTGTGAGTCACTGTGTTACCTCACTGCCTCAGCCGGAGTGATTTTTTGCTGGTGAATAGACTGTGTCTGCTCCTGGCCATACCGGTTTGTCTTCCTCAGTTTCAAACTCCTCAAAGCTTTCCCAGTCTAAACCTCACTTAGCAGGTAGCAATCAGTGAACGTCAGCCCCCGAGTTTTTTAGTGATGTTTCTCTGCAATGCACAGCCCCTACCACTATGTGTTCACAGAAGACATTTAGTGCACTGCTCTGCTAAAGGGTGAATACGTCACCACTCATCAGTTTAACTGGGATAAGTACACACTTCCCTTCAATCATAGCACTGAATTGGTAAAATAAAATAAGATTATTAATAAAAGAGCATGGATTAAGTGATGCCAAGTAAAATAGATAAAGCTAGAGATGGTTACAAGCAGATAAAAGTGAAAGCACATCTAAAAATCTAAAGCTTAGTTTAGCAAGATATAGTCCTTGTTCAAGCTGGTTTCTTTTACACACAGTCTCCTTTCCAGCGTTTTACTGGCCGGCCTGGCCAGGACACATTACAGAGATCAAATCACTTGGTTTCTCTGCCTCCTGAGGTAAAGTATATGGATGGAGTCACTCTCTGTGTTTCTTTATCCCCAAAGGCATGCCTTTGTCTTACAAGTAAGGAAGGCCTCCTGGGGATTCAATCTTCTATATGTCTCTCTGGAGTGCAGGAGCCAGATATTTCTCTCTCTATCAAATTCAGGAACAGGATGACTCCAAGTGGTTTAGTGCAATATCTTTGTTTACTGCTAATATCTAAACTGAGGCAAACCCATATTCCTTTGCTTAGGACAGGCGTGTTCATCACTTTTACCTAGGCTAGGCTGACTTGTCCTAAACATGTTCTAGTAACATCAAACAGAGGGAATTCATAACTTCATATATAAGGCTCACACACGCATTGGACAATGATATTAATACACAGCATGTTGTTGGCTTTCATATGATACCACACAAGGCATATTTTGTACAAATATAATTGCAGTAGTGTGTACGGTGTGAATATAGGGGTACCGAGGGTCAGAAGATCTGGCCCTAACAAGCAATTTTACATGTGTTTGGAATTGGTAAAATCCACAACGTTGTTCACTTAAGTCACTGTGTTTGTCAGAAAAGGTGCACTACAGCATCATCTTGAATGCAGTGAAACATGATGGATTAGAATTATAGTATTAGAATCTGTTTTGGAACGGTTGTAGAATAAAAGAAAACTTAGGATATCAAACTTCCTCTGAATCTTTTTCTTTCAACAATATATATTTCAGTTTCCAAAGATTGTACATTCTGACAGCTAGCTGTATGACCAGTACAGATTGAACACTTCAGAAAATATGCTAGTGGATATTTAAACAATAGTTACCAACCCACTGTTCTTGTACCTACCCTATAGGCACAAGATAGTTGCAAGGCAGGATTAAACTCTGCTGCTAGTTTTATGCAATGAAAGTTTTATTTTATAGTCATCTCAAGGATCCTGTTCTGGAGAGATATGTTACTGTCATATGCAAGACTAATGCTTTGGGTTTAATTTGCATATCTGACCTTTTTCATGCTAGGCATGGATTATACATTTATTAGATTGTTTGTTTACTGTCCTTCCAGAAATGTTTTAGTATTTTAATTTGTTTTGTTTATTGGCCTGTTCTTTGTTGTTTCTTCTTCTAGCCTCTCAAGTCTGAATCATGGTCATCTTATAAATATTTTTGTGATGAACTGAATTAAATTTTTTATTTGCTCTTCATTTGATGTGGTAGGAGAACTCTTTTTTATCATTTTTATTATCAGATTTTATTCTGCATAGACCAGCATTTGAGCTCCCTTTTTAGGCTCCCACACAGATGGTTACTTACCCATTTGTTAATTGCTTATCTAGACATAAGTTTTATATTATTGGTGGTGGATTTGGGTTTTCTATTTTTCTTTTAAAACCATGTAAGGGTTTACTCTCATTTTGCTTTTCCAGCCTACAGAATAAATTGTGACTATTTTGGTGCTTTTACCCAGCTTGCCTATGGAAAGACAGTGGGAGCTAGGCGAATCAGGCTCTGAGGTGGGACTGGAGAATATCACAAGACCTGGGTTTGATTCCAAGCTCTGCTACTGATTTACTATGTGACCCTGGGAAAATTAGTTCACTCTCAGTTCCCAATCAATAAAATAGGAAATTGATACTTTCCTTTGTAAACAATTTTGAGATCTATGGATTTATATACAGAGGAGCTAAGTATTATTACTGTGGATCCATACAAGGCATTAGATTTCCTATTTAATAATGCAGTACTGTATTTTAGGAGGGTGTTTATATGGACCCATGTCTGCATCCAACACACACAGAGTGAGAGAGAGACAGAGACAGAGGGAGAGTCAGCACATTATTTAAAGTGATGGGGGAAGTAAAAGGAGTTGAAATTCAGATTCATAGAAATATATGCTCTCAGAGTATCATGAGGGTAAATCACTTCTCTTTTCTGCCTCAGTTTCTCCACCTCTAAGATAGGGATAAAAATACCTACCTCCTTACCTATCTCACGGGGATGCTGTGAAGATCATTAGTTATTGTTTTCACAGAAATTTGAACACATGAAATGCAATGTTGACCATTGACTCCAGACCTGATCTTGGAGGGTTTTACAAGCATGTTTTATGGAAGTTATGAAAGCTGTAGCAGCAAGTTGCAGAAATTACATAATTCGATTATTAGGCTAGTTGGCTAATAGGCTGGTTGACCCAAAGAAGATAATCAGGTCACAAATTCTGCACTCTCATTTTGACAGACAAAATAGTAACTATAAAAAGTACAATACACCATTGAATTCTGCAAGAAGGGGAGTTGGGGGTGGATGGGGCTTTAACCATCTGGTTGCTAAGCAATGACTAGGCAGATAGACCACAATAATGAATAGAAATTATTAAGAAATGTGTGATGTAGTATAGCAATATTCACGATTAAAGGCATAGCTATGGAAAGCTGGAATGCTATATGTTTAATCTCGTTATGGTCAGGAAAATTGATGAAATACAGCTATGGTTACATAAAGTTGTGGTATAAAAATGTTTGATTTAGTTCCTTATTCTCAGGTTTGTTGGGTCCCTGAGACAGTGTAAACTGAATGAGGACCTCCCTTTCGATAGCCTCCACTTATTTTCCCTTCTGTCCTCATTTCCAGTGGTCTCCATAAAGTTTCTACAATTTCAATTGCATTTTTGTCTGTATAAACTAAGAGTTCATAAAGGTTCTGTGTGTGTTTCACCAGATTTCATCTTCTCAATTAACTCTAAGTAGCTTCCTGGAAGTGAACCTGTGTTCTTTGACAATTGCATGTTGCAGCCCAATAAATAAGCGTAATAATTGATCACGCTACAGCAACATGTATTTCATATTATATGTAGCCTCTTATATACATATCCTGATGTGTGCAATATGTGTACTTATGCCCCAATTGCTGCAGCAGGAGTAGAATGATTTCCTCAAAACAACATAATCTGTATGATCAGGAAGGGAGAAATTAATAGCAGATAACTGATTCCTGAAAGGCAGATATATAGGACAAAAATTCTTTCTATAAAATAAAAATTGCCCATGCCTAAGTCTTATTTCAACTACAGAAGGACAAACGGCTGTCTTTTTCTAGAATTTAACAAATTCACAAGATCACTGAGAACATTCAACAACAATCAAGCTTCAGTGTTTGGCACAGAACAAAAGTACTATCTGAACTGAGACCAGGGACCAAAGCTTAGAACGGTTCAGAATTTGGCAGAAACTCCCAGATCCTACCTCGTGGAGACTCCAGAATGACTTCTCTCGATGAAGTGGATCCATCTTCAACATTTCCCTACACAGTGAAGAGAGGATCTTGGAACTGTGGACCCTCGGTCAGGAAGTGAGCCCCTTTAACAGTGAGCTCCAGGCACAAACTCAAGAGAAGGGAGAACATTTCTCACATGGTTTGGCAGTTTATCTGTGAATTGCAAGGACTAGCATTTTCCATTTGCAATATCTGACACAGATCTGTGAGCCTTTTAATTGTCTAACTGATTGCTGAACTGAAACACAGAATTAACCTGGCACCCAAGTATTCGTTATGAACAAAAGCTTTTCTGTTTAATTGTTTTGTTTTTTCTTTTCTTTTCTTGGTTCTTATTAAATTTCTGACACCTAAGCTCATCACCTGGCTTCACTGAGCTGTGCTCTAAGTTTTGATTGACTTTTTTTCTGGTTAGCCATTTTCTCGGGTCTCCCCTTCTCACTTTTTTGCAATGGTTCACACAAGTGACAGAATATAACTTACATTAACTCATGTCTGATTATCACTGATAGTGGGATGCTGAAAGATGGAGGAAACCATTCATCTTTGACAATAAGGACACTGAAAAGGGGGAAATACGTCATTCCTTCTACCTTAGGTACTTATATGCCACCCCCATTACTACCTTTTCAGAGCACTTCTCAACCTTTCATATATTTATCCTTACAACACTCCTGTGAGATAGAGAAGTGTGATTATCCCCATTATACTGACAGGAAAGTGAGGCACAGAGACTAACTATTTCGTGCAAGCAAGAAGAATGGAGTGGATCAGGACATTGAGCCCATGCCTATTGACCCTAGTGTCCTAAAACATTGGACCACTGTTCCCCCTCTAAACTAATTTCTAATTCAGTTATTGCTATGGCAAAACTTTTGTAACTAAACTGATGACATGCTCCCACTTTTTACAGTGCCTAAAAATCCAGATAGGATGTTAGCACACTATAAAAGATGTTCTCTAGATAAATGACCAGGATTGCACCAAATTGTAGCTGACCAGCTTTCAGCAGATCTGTCATATTTCTGTAGTATAAAGGCAGTGGGAATTGAACCATAAAGAGAAATTATAAAGGGAAAGCAGAGGAAAAATAAATCTTCAGACTGTCTTGTGAAGTGATTTTCTGTCATGAATCCTCTTCTCAACCTATTTGGTGTGTTCTGAGGCTCTAGACTATCACCAGAGCTGAAGACACTGAGCCAGCTTCTGCTTTACATTACATCTCTGCAGGCCTCTTGGTGTGTGACAGCAGAACATGACACTGAACATAGAGGAGGGGTGAGCTTACTGGGTAAGCCAGGAGCAAGGGTGTCACAACTTCTGAGTTATCGTCCCAGCTCTGCAACTAACTCAGTGTCACAGGTCAGGTAACCTTTCTGTGCTTCAATTTACCTACCTGTAAAAAAAGGTGTAATAGTGACTTATCCCCCTCACAGTCTTGCTGAGAGTGCTTAATTAATCCATTGTTTTGTAAAGTGCTAAAAGATCCCAAAGTTAAACTGCAATATGAGCATTGTCATCGTGTGGCAGCATGGGAGGGGCTTCTGTTCAGGACGTATATAATAGCAAGACCCTTCTCTCTGAGTACCATGTGAAAAACTAACTACGTGGGATACAGAAGAAGGTGGTGAACAATTCTAAACAGCATGTGGCTGTGCAGTGCAAATGTCAAGTGTGACTTTAATCTTCCTTCTCTCTGTTTCCTTTGCTGGCCAGCAGTTATCATTTGTATTTTCATCTCTACTTAGGCTTGGTTTCCCAACTCCTCAAGCCCAGCGGCTTTGATTCCTGTACTCTGTGCAGTGAAGGATCTATTCCAAGGGGAATTTTTCCCATTAACAATTTAATCCATATATCTGTTTGCTTTGGATTTGTTTAACAAGCATTCCAAGGCCTGATCCACACTTACCTTCAAATTCAGCAGAAGTCAATGGAAGATGCACAAGCTAAGCAGATTAGTTTGCATAACTCCCATCAACTTCCTAACACCTCTTCTACGTGGCATCTTCACAGCGCTCTGCCACTTGAGGGGGTTGTTTTAACACATCAACTTCCACATCGATTGAGCAGCTCTTCACTGACCACTCAATCACTCCAGATAGATGGATCTGACGGCAGCAAATTTGCTGCTGTCAGTGAAGTCGTACCCTGAGTGAGGAAGAGGTTCCACTACTTTTAGCAAAGGACTCCTGAGCTGCTAAGCTCTGCTCAATATATTTCAAAAGCCTTGTTCTTATAGCACTGTTCAACCTTTACAAAACGTTGTTTCTTCCTGTAATGTTGGCCCCTAGGTGAAGTGGGACTGTACACACGAGAGGCAGCAAAGCCGTAGCGTTCTGATGAGCTCCTTGAGTGACCGCGGCTGGGACAGAAATGCCTTTTGGCAACAATGGTGGTATCAATCCTCTCCACTAATTCTGCTCCCTTTTGCACAGGTTCACTTGTTTTCCTCCTGTTCCCCTCTATCCCATTCTTCTCTCTGACCTGCCCATGAGTACTGCAACAACTAGAGCCAGCTACCATCACCTCGTCTGCACCCGACTTGCTCTATTTTACTGTCTGCTGCCCAGCAGGGGGAGAAGAGAACAAGGGGGATGTGAGCTGGCAATCCCAGTGCCACAAGCCATGATCCTGGGTAAGCAGAAGGATAATGCCGCTTGGTGCCTACATCCCAGCTGGATGTGTGAGGGGACTTATGCCATTTAAAGAAGCCTGAATTTTACCATTGATCCCCAATGGCCCCCACCTTGCATTCAGAGTGCCACATGGGGATAATGGCTACTCCCTTTGAGTAGAGACTAAATAGCAATGTCTTCACTGGTGCATGAGCCCATATGACATCAGCAGCTCCAGGAGCTGTTATGGCGGTGCAAGAAATGAGTCAGAGGGTGACAGTATGGTTGGGAAAAGGAGATTAGCTAATGGACTGGCTCATTTCACTGCCAATGCAGGGGGTCTCAAGGACCTCAGTCCCTCATATTCTCTGCTTGTGGAACATAATAGTTAGCTTCACATGGGCTGTAATGCTTTAGACGAATTTCAGCTGTGAGTGCTGGGTGGTGTTTGTGGCCTGTCCTATACAGGTCAAACTAAACGATCTGGTGAGCCCTTCTGGCCTTAAACTCTCTCACTGGGAAGGAATATAACTAAAGGTTAAATCAGTGAGATTAGTGGTTGAGGGTTGGAACTAAGCAGTGACTGAATGGCTGAGAGTTGGCCAGAAAACAGGACAGAAGCCACAGAAGAATGGGTAGAAGAAAGATACTTGGAAACAAGGACTCCAGGGACAGGTAGAGCCATGTGATAAAGCTTCTGCCATAATGCCCAGTTGGGCTACTTTTCATATTGTAAGATCATGCCACTAAAGCATGGCAATATGAGAGGGAAGGAAAAGGAGGAGAAAATATTCACATCTCTTGCCCCATCTCTTTTATGCAAATACTAACATTCACCCCTGCAATTTTGTGGGTACAATTAATTGATGCTACAAAACTGTGCCCACAAAATTAGAGATTATCTTTCAAAATTAGACCCAGTGTGTCCAGCTACCCCTGGATAAAAGTGTCCCGTATCTAATCAATTACAAATTAATACAAAGCTATTTAATATTTTCTAACTGAAGTGTAACTGATTTTTTTTCCTCCCCATATGTTCTCGTGTTATTGGTATCCTAGCTATAGAGAACATCAGTAGCAGAAATAATGGGAGCCTCTCAGTCACCCATCAAAGCTGAATTCTAGAAATAAGCTGCTGAGCTTCTAATACGGTAAGGGAAAAGTTTTCAAAGCACCATGCATGAGACTTAAACACATGCCTCCCCACTGAGGTCAGTGAAAGTCATGCCAGTAAAGCAGATACACGCCACTTTGAAAATGTACTTCTCAGAATAGGAGCCACAGAAATGATAGTTAACTTTGTAATGTTTTCTTTTTCTTTTTCCATTAGGTTTGACATGTATTGAGATGGAGCCTTATTATGAGATTGTCATCCCGCAGCTGCAGACTGGGGAGATGACCTCAATAAGGTACAGAAGAAGACAAATATCATATGAAAAGAATTCCGCTTCTAAATGAGGTTAGCATTGCTGTAGCTGTATGTTGGTATCCAAAAACTCAGGTAGCATGGCATTGTTGATGGAATGGAATCAGTGCTCATTGGGTCTATGCAGCAGCCCTTAAAAATATGGGGAAAAAACAATTGGAAACCATTTCTCATACTTACTGACTTTGGGTTGGCTCCTTAGCTGCTGTAAACCAGTGCAGCTCTGATGACTTCAATGGAGTCATGTTGGTTCATATCAGCTCAGAATCCAGCTCTAAGTCTTTAAGGACACAGGACGTAGACTGACATTGTGGAATAACTGCAGCAAGTTGTAAAGGATGTATCAAATAAAAATTCTGTTCTTACTCAGCGAACAAAAATGAGGGCACTGCAAACAGAAGTTCTATGTTATTTTCTGTTTTATTAAAACCAGACACAAGTGCAAAAGGGGAGGAGGAGAAGAGAGAAGCAGCAGCTGCAACCCAAATGAATCGATAGCAAGATGACCTAATCAAGGTATTTTGGCTATTTTGTTTCTTTTCAATCTTGGACAGTACATGCTTAACTTCATTAGACCTGTTGACTTCAGTGGGTCCAGGTCACCTCATCTCTACTACACTCAGTCTTCAAGACTCAGAAGATCTCGGCCTTTCACTTATTACAGCAACATTGCAGTGGAGGCCTTACCAAACCACGCATCTATCCATGCTCTATCCCCAGTGTTTAAATTGAAGCTTTATCTTGAAATACAAGATCCATCAATAGTCAATTAAAAGCACAGAGAAAAGTTGGTGAAGATCCTCTGCATATGTTTGTCACAGTTTTAATGAAACAGTTATGAACTAGGAACCTGACTCTAATTGTTTATAAAATGCCCTTTCTATGATCTTCAACATGCTCTCTGCAACCTAGGATTGAAACTATTGAGATCAAGCCTCCTTCCATGGAAGTCAGTGAGAATTTTGTCCTTCACTTCCATATGAACAGAATTAGACTCTAAGGGCCTAATTCAAAGTGGATGGAAGTAAGGGAACCACCGCTGTTGACCTCAGTGGGCTTTAAATTAAGCTATAATAGACTGAGACTTACAATTCTGACTGGACTTATATCTGGTACTAGCCAGCCTCCCCCCTCCCCTTCCCCCCCACCACACACGGCCAGATATTTAAAAAGGTCATTTGCAAATCTGATCACTTGCTTTGGAGTCTAAATGGGAGCTACATGCTTTTGAAAATGGGATCCTACTTGGGGTGCTGAGCTGTTCTGAAAACTAATCCCACAGCACTCATGGATCAGGATTTTATTTATTAATTTATTAAAAGTATCTACTAATAGCAACCTTAATTATTGTCCTTCAAGAGAAGATATGCAAGAGGAAGGGCTAACATCCCAGGAAAGCGATTGGCGTTGTCTGGTGATTGACAGTGTCCTTTACAATATGGCTTTGGATAATAGTATTACAGGTTGGCTGATGTCAAGAGCTTACTGTAAACCAGGGGTCTCAAACTCGCGGCCCGCGGGCCAACTGCGGCCCGCGGGCTCGTGTTATGTGGCCCGCAGTCCGAATCCGGCCGCAGGCTTGTGCTGTGAGCGTTTTCTGAGCGGAGCTCAGGCAAGTAGTGGGACATCTTGCGTGAGCTCTTAAAAAGGCAATGTCCGTGTTAAAAAGGAAATGGCCTCCGAATGTGGCCCCACAGGGAGATTTAACGGCGGAGAGTGGAGTGTGCAAATCCCTGTGAGAGCCTCTTTCTCCTACTGTGCCGCCGAATTTAACCCTGCGGGGAGATTTTTCGGCGGAGAGTAGAGCATGAAAGGTAGAGCAGAGTAGTGTGTGTTATGTGTGGCCTCCCTGAACTCAACTTAAGGTAAATGTGGCCCGCCATACCAATTGAGTTTGAGACCCCTGCTGTAAACAGTTGGCTGCTTTTCATAGGCTTTTTTTCTCCTTCTCCCCAGGGTAAAAGCTTTTTAATAAACAATCAGTAACTGAGGTATCCCAAAGAGACACCAAACTTTTTTTTTCACATTCACAGTAACTTTTAAAAAAAAAAGCCACCAGCAACAGAACAAGAACAAAAACAATAGGGCCTTTATGCATGGTAATGTCAACAATTCAGAGGAATCCCTTTTAAAAAACAAAATTCAGAAACCACATTCTGCATCCTGAGCTTCCTAGAAGCTTAGCATTGCAATTCACAGCACTAGTAGCATACCGCACTGGTAGAGTGGAAAGAGAGGGAATGATTTAATAACATTACTAGCGCATGAGTGAAATCCTGCCCCTCTCCCCCATTGGCATCAATGGGGCAGAATTTCACTGTGTGTACGTGAGCATGTGTAGCAGCACATCTAAGTGACATCTATTTCCAATAAGTTAATTATAGGCCACATATACACTTGCATGCAAAAATCTTCAGAGTAGGAACTGTTTTCAGGAAAATGTGTTTTATTGGGAGGCAATTGTGACCACATACATGCCAGAGTGTACTGCCATCTCAGGGTGCACGTGGCATGTGTGTGTTACTGAGGGGAGAAGTTGTAGAATTTTGTAATGCTGTTGTGCTAATTTTCTGTTCTCATGTATGCTTCACCACCATCCATCCCTGAGAAAGCTCTACAGAATTAATGCTAAATGACCATTTACTAAAATAGATTTGCATAGCCAAAGAATTGGATGTAAAAAATGTACAAAATATATAACCCACAAGATATGTGTTCCAGGGTTCTATGCCTAGACCTGCGGGGCTTGATAGAAAATTACCAAGAATGAAATACGAAAAAATATGCTGTCAGGACCGTGAATGACATACATGGTAGAAATCAAAGGAAATTTCATGAAGAAACATAGTGAGCAATTGTGCAAGCTAAATATTCAGCAATGGGGAAACGCACTATTCCAAGATGAGAAGAGTGCAGGTTAAAAGATCATAGCAATCTTGTCCCTTTCTGGACTGATACTCTTGGAAATCCCACAAAGCCACAGCTCTACAGTGTTCGTGCATATAGGCTTCTCTTGAGGTGAAGGCAGTGTGTGCAGTCACCTGGACATGGTGAATTCAGTTCCTCTCCTTTGTTCCTCTCTTCAGTGTGAAACAGCAGGAAGCTTTGTTACTGCCGCTGTTTGAACAAGATACGCATCGACAGCAGGAAGGACAGGAAACATGCAGGGATAAATAATGGCATTACAAGAGTCCAGGGGGAGAATTTCCATAAGAGGATCCTTTATACCTTTAATTTACATCTGCTCATCTAATTATTCAACCTCTAGATTCTAAGCTTCATCGAAAGAAACAAATTACAGCTTCTCATTCTGAAAGCCAGAAAGTAACTTAATATTTAAATTAAAAACCACTGCTGGCTTCTTGGGTAATAAGGAGGTGCAGTAATGTAATTATGATAAATAGGGGTTGAATCTCTAAAGGGTTCATAAGACTCTTGCTTCACAATTCTTTGGGAAAAACTAGCCAGTCTGCAGTGCATAAAAGCACTCTGTGGGGAAATATTTGATACTTGCTGTTTATTGCTGATCAAATTAACAGCTGTCTTAAATACCCTTAATACACCGACACGTCCTCCAGGAACCGTTTGAAGTTTGAAAAGCGACACAGTGTTAATGTTCCATTACGAACTACGAAGTGAGGTTTTAATATGTGATATACCTTTGCATAATGCAGCCTGAGCAATCACGAGGCAAGGCGTTTCAAGTGGCTTGACTGGGTTTCTGCAAGGCAAATGGGGGGAAGTTCGGAGACTTTCCAAGCGGCTGCTCTGAGCCAAAGACTGCAGAAGGAAGAAAGGGAAGGCCAGTGTGGTCCAGTAGAGCAGACACCGATTAGGGAATCAGGAACCCGGGATTTTGTTGCTGTATCTGCTAAACACTTGCGGTGTGACCTTGGGCAAGTCACTTTGGGCCTCTGTTTCCCCGCCCACAGTTTGTCTCTCTAGAGTGTAAGCTTTTTGAACCAGAGATTCTCTTACTACCTCTTTGTACAGTGCGAGAGATGTGCTAGTGTCTTTCAAACGCAAAGCTGCTTAATAGAACATTCCTGTAACTCTTCAAGCACTGCCCCTGTAGCAAACCTCTTTGCTTTGCCCAATCTACCTTAAATTGTCATACCAAACTCTCCTTCAACTTGGCCCCTTCCTCCTCCTCCCTTCATTTCTGTCTCTCTCTCTCTTTTTTCCATTTATCAAACTTCTCATGCCTACATATTACACTGGTTTGAAAAATCTTAAGAAACTTAAATCTTCCCTGTTGAGCTACAGCCCTTTTATCAACTCCAGGGCAGAAGAAATCCTGTTAATGATACTCCAACCACTATCTTCCTGTGGCGTATTTGCAAGTTTCCCTGGAGGAAAAGGGATGTTTCCATAAATCAGATTGATAGAATCTCCATCTGGTCTAAATCGCAGTTTACAGTGTTGAAGAGAAGGCACAGAGCCCGATGTCAGATTCCACTCAGGTCATTGCTCTGATGAATAGAAATGGACAAGAATTGTTCTAAAGAGACTGTAACTAGTGGCTAGATGAGTCTGCTATAATGCCCCATAGATATGACTGAATAGAGATAAAAAAAATCAAACTAATTTAAAAATGGAATTTTATTTTAAATGCTGATGAGAAAAAACAATCTACAGAAAATACGTACCTTATTAAACCAGTTTCCGGCTAAGGTTATATTCAGCCTACTTCTTAAGCATGTAGGGAATTTACGGAACCTTAAGGACATCAAGTACATTTATCTCCTCACCTGTTTTAAAACAGAATGCCTGCCTTTACTCTCTGTTCAAGCAGCAAGGCTTGCATGGCTGCTCTAACATTGGTTTCATATGCCGATATGCTGGATAAACAAATGGTGGAATGCAGTATGACATAGAAAGGCTGAGATTTTTCAACACCTCCTAGTGGGAATTACGCATCCAAATTTCTTCCTTTCTGTGGTACTCAAATTCTCGAGGTGTATTTGAAAATCTCATCCAACATAACTAGTTCCTAGCAGATAAGTAAAAAAAGCTTCAGAGGTTTGTTGGCATAGATACATCCAAACAGATGTTTCTGGACTAATGATAATACCCTTATCCTATCTCCAATTTGTTTTAGAGATTACATTAAAGGTTCCTGAACCAATTATGTCTGACAGAAAAATTGCTGTGTCTAAAAGGGTAGAAGGGTGGGGGAGAGTTCAAGTTAAGCTCTAAAATCCCTTATCTCCTAAGTGTGTTCACAAGCTACTTGTGAATGCTCCTGTTGCTGTACGAACTTTTGATATGATATCTTTCCTTGTACTTTAATATTTATTACTACATAATATTGTTGCATCTTATTTTTAAGTAATTTTTAAGTTTATTTTTAAGTAACAGCAGGAAGTTAAATAAGAACTGCCTTTATTTCTTATTTTTAAACTTTTGTGCATGGTTATGGTTATGCTGTGATGTACAGTACGTTGTAACCTTTCCATCACACCCTGCTGAGTCTAAAGGCACCTCTACTGTGATTCATGAATCTACCCTGTTTCTGTTGGCCCTGATCAGTACATATGACCATTTCTCAGATGCATCCTGGCTGGCCTGATGCCAGTTCAAGCTCAACATAGTCAAAGTTCCCTATTTTCTCTACCAGTGTCTCTCTGCCTATGACTTTCTACATTACTGTGGACAACACCATGCACCCTATCCCTTAGACTCATGACCTTGGAATAATATTCAATTCCTCCCTCTCCTTCTCTTCACACATCCTGCAAATCTCAACCTTTCTTTTCCATCTCAGTAAACATCTTCTACCTCAATCAAAGTAACCTCCTACCAAATGACATCAATTATCTTCACTCTGTCCAAAATACTGCTGCCAAGATTATCTTATGCATTAGCCACATCCCTCTGAAGGCTCCCCATTGCTTATCATTCTGAGTCCTTGCCTTCAGAGTCCTGCCCAGCTCCTCCCAGCCTACATTTCAGATCTCTTACTCTGTCTTCCTTCCTTCCCAGGGTACCACATTGAATGACACATTTCTGGCCTTCTCCGCATCTCCATTTTGACTTCAGTACTCTCAGTGCATAAAGTCAAACACGTGTTTTTGAAAACACTCGTGTTTGTAGATCACGACCAAAGAATGACATTTCTGTGAATTGATTATCATATTTCCCTCCCTCCTGCTTTTCACACGATTCATTCTTTTTATTTAAATTTTGCTGTTTACTTTCATGTGCAACTCACTGATCAGAGTTCCAACACAGACAATACTAACAGTAAGTTTAGTAACTAGGCCATTGACCCAGAAAGTCCTCCACATGCATAATCCCCAGTGATTTACAAAATCAAGGTCTAGTCCATTCTGAGGTGTTCACTCCCTCACCTGCACTCCAGTGAGCATGCAGGACATTAGGTGGTGCTCCACGTACAGAATGGTAGAAGTTACCTTTTTTATCCTGCCCAAGAGACTTGTCTGTAAAAGAAACTATCAGTCTTTATGTCAGTGGAAGACACACTATTCTCAAAGGGGTGCAGGGATGCCTTTAATAAGAGAAACTTTCAGCTAACTCTCTCCAGCAAATACACTGTTATTACTCGTTATTATGTATGTGTATATAGTAAATAGTAAACATGTATTGAGCTTTAATTGTTAGGGAACAGACACCTCTAGATGTATAATTACCAAAAATGTACATAGTGATGAAAAGAGTAATTAAGGACTTATTGATGTATTAAAATTCTAAGGAATGTTTGGGAACATAGTCAGTATTTAACAAGATAGCCACAGCAAGATAATAGGATAGCCATTAACTTACTTTTTAGGAGCCCAATCCTACAAACCCGTAGTTATTCAAATAAATGATTGAACCTCACTTTGAGTCAATTTGACATCACATAGCAGTGACATTAATTAATTGTTAACTACCTATTGGAAGTTAATTCTTTATAAAAATTCTGAAACATTAATCTGTATGGAAATTATATAGAGAGGCTCAGATATATAATTCCTGGAGAGTATGAAAAATAGACATGCATGTTGTGTGTTAATGGAAAAAGATGGGGAGGGGAGGAAAAGGGGGTTTGTCACCATGTTGATTTTGTTAAGACAATAAACAGTACTTTACAGAGGTGGAAAATTCTCCTTGTTGCACATGATTTTGTAGTTTTTGCCTAGAGCTAATTCTCTTTCCTTGTGGCTGTTGTACATACTCCAGAACTTGCATGCCCCAAGTGAGTAGACCCAAGGCTGCCACTTAGCCAGCAGATGGTGCCAGAGTAATAGGTAATCCATATAGCTAAACTACCACTGTACAGTGGGAGTTCGAGGCCCCATTAGCACAATCCCAGGTTTTGGTCTGTGCCACGTTCTTAGCATGCCTAGCATGCAGTCTCCTGTTTAACATTTATATAGAATTCCAACAACTGGAAACCCTCTTGCTTCAGCTGACATTTTGACAAATTCTGCTGCTGTAGGCGCAGTCAGGAATTGTTACAGCATTGGCAGGACACGTAAAGTGTCTACAAATTGTACATGTGGTTCTACGCGCTTTAAAAAAAAAATTGATTCCAGGATGATTTCAACATTTTCAGCACTCTCATGAAAGAAGTTACCTTAATAAATGGGACCTAAGAAAGAGATAATGGTTACTTTAGATTAGCAAGTTTTATTAAAATGACCAGCTTAAGGCAGAAAATAGATTGGCTTTTCTATTGCAGTTGCAAATTTTGGAATCTCTCATTCACAGTACAGCGAAAGACAGTGTAAGACATGATTCTAGGATTCAGAAGATTTGTTTTTTATTCATCACTGCAATAAATTACAAGTGTGACCTTCAGTAAATCACCTCGCCTCTCTGTGCCTAGACTTGGAACCCAAGCAATTTTCAGAGCTAATTCCATGTGATTGGTTTGTTTCAACAAATCTGCATTTCCAAAACAAACTGTTCAAAATGCTTCCTTCTCCATTGGTCAAATTATTTCAAGTTCTCTTCAGTCCCTTCACTTGCTCTCCTTGCCTTGTGTATCAAGTTCAAAAGCACCTTGTTCTTCCTTTCAAGGATAAATTCACATTCCTTCTACCCTGGTCCACATATGTGATTTTCTCTCTTATCCTGTTCCCCTCTATTTCTTCCACTTCACCAACACATTGACATTCCTTGCTCCCACACACCACCCCATATCTTTGCCTATGCCATATTGCCCTTATGCATGGAACATCCTCTCAATGCTCATTCACACCTCCACCGTCCATTCATATGAAATGGAGTTAATGCTGATTTACACCCATCTCATTTAAACAAGATTGGAATTGGGCCAGATGTGTGTGCTGTTGAACAAACACAGGGCTCACTTTCCAAAACAACTTCCATTATACTAGCCACGCCTTTATCATTCTATGCAACCATCCAAATGGAAATAGTATGGTTGAACTGTACGCTCCTGTTTGTAATATTGGCATCTTCGGGACAACACTTTTTCAAGCCATGTCAGGTCTTATTCTGCTGTCACTGAAATCAACAGAAGTTTTGTCACTGATTTTAATAGGCCCATGAAGTGTAATTTAAAAATGTACCCAAGTTTCTTCTCTTTGTAACTAGAGGCTAAAGCAGAAACCATTCACATATTTATGTATAAAAATAGAAATGCATTTACATGGCTAAGCTGAAACAAGACATTAAAACTACACAGCATGAACGTAA
Source organism: Mesoclemmys tuberculata (assembly GCA_007922155.1). Classification (NCBI taxonomy): domain Eukaryota; kingdom Metazoa; phylum Chordata; order Testudines; family Chelidae; genus Mesoclemmys; species Mesoclemmys tuberculata. The sequence continues at coordinate 15,726,231 of ML675646.1, forward strand.
GAAACTAAAGTCTGATATTCATCGTATAATTAGTTTAACAGCTAGAATTCATATTTCAGCATCAGTAAATGTTTTCTCATTCTTGGACTTCATCTCCAGTAACACAGTCAGCACCTTAAAACAATTAAGAAACTTGGGTCGAACAAATCTTATGGCTTTTCGGCACTTATTTTTTGGACTCTTAATGCATCACCGCTGTTTGTCTCTCAATGCTTTATTGTTTAATAATCTTTCTTCACAGATGGTGACATACAAATTATATTTGTCCAATCTAAATAGTGCTTGGAATGCAAATTTAAAAGTGAATTAATCAGATTTATGGAAGGCAGCAATGAGAGCAAAGAGAGGACGCACAGAAGCACCAAAGACACTTCGAGTCTCAACCCACCCCTTCTGGCTTTTTGATTCCTAAACAGGTGGGGAATCAACAAAGCAGATTGCATCTCATTGTTAACTCAATCTCATCGACTGCTTTCATTCAATTAGGAGTAGGTCTTGTCAGTCTCGGTAATTATTTTAAAGAAAATCCAAGTCTACATTCCGATGTTTGGGGAGTAAAAACTTTCAGAAGGAATACAGATACTGCAGGACATGTTCTTCTTTAATACAATGACATTCACTGATGTTGCTTCTGGTCAGAATTTTCTCCCACATTCTCAGGAGTTTATTCAAAGGAAAGAAATTGTTTACACAGACTTTAACATCAAGAAGAAAAGTTTTCTTTGCATAGATACAACTACATTTGCAGTGTCTTGTATGTCCATGTGTGTGCAAAGAACTCACTGAAGCTAAGTCAATAAGAAGAGTTTGGCATCTAGTTCTGAACACAGCAACTTTCTTGGCCTTTTTAACTTCTTAAAGGATTATGTTCTATATTATAAATCCTATATCCTGTAGTCAGCTGTTTAACGATCCCAGTGCAACAACTGTAACAATATCAATGGTAGCTTTTTTATTTTAAACACAAGGTGTCACAGTTCAGGGCAACTGCACCTGTATTCCCCCTTGTGATGTACCAAGGGCACCCACACTAGGCTCCTGACTCTCTCCCGCTCCTGACCGGGTTTTTTTCCAGGATGCACATTTCCCTGCCTACACTGTGATATCCCCAGCAAGTCAGACTACCTCAACAGCCCAGCATCTGGCTCTGCACTTTGCTTTCTCTTCCAAGGCTTAATTGCTGGCCGTTGTAAGTTACCACACAGCCCTACATAAGCAAGCACATTGATTCTTAAGCAGAAAGCATTACAGAGAAACATATTAAAAACAATAAAAGTTCCCATACACAAGCTTACCAGAGATCACCCATCAGTCTTATGGGGCCTTAGTAGGCCACATTCCTTCCAGCCCCACAGAAAGTAATGGGATTCCCCCAGCCACCACCCCCCAGACAGAAGGACGTGTCTTTTTGCTGGATCAGTAAGAAGGCCTTACGTCAGTTTAAAATCAGGCTACTTATGCAAAAGTCCTTGCTTTCTCTGTTGGTCTCCGTAGAATCCAGTTAAAACCAGTATACACAAGCCTCTCCAGATGGTGGTATTGTTCTGCAGGTATTATAATCTGAGTGGATTTATCTAATTGCCCCCCCCCAACAGTTTTTAGTTCCTGGAGTCACCCTCTTCCATGGAAACACATACAATCCCTGGCCCACAATGGTACATGTGAGGGGGCGCTGGCTGAGAACTGAAGGCTAAGGCAGCCTTCAGCCCCTGGAACCCTAATCCAAGGGGGAGTGGAACCAGCTGAATGAGCCTGTGGGGACTAGGCTAAGAGGGAGCAGGAAGGTGCTCAAGGGAGCTCACCAGAGACTCTCAGAAGGGAGGTAGCAGCTGGAGGGAGGGCGAGTGGTCAACCTGAGAGGGAGAAGCCTCGGTTAGAGGGGAGCTGCCCTACGTTAGGGGCTGAGACTGTGGGGCTGCTGAGCCAGGCTTGTACTTGTAAATGATGGTGGGGAAAAAAGGCTGTAAATAAAGAGCAGAAGGAGGAACACGAAGCTGCAGCTGCATGTGGTTTGGGGGGGGGGCTGCAAACCTGCTACAGTAAACAAACAGTACAAGCGCCCAAAGATACTGCAGGAAATTGCCAGGTGTGCCACACAAGGCACAGGGCCCCCAGCACATCAGATCCGGCTGTTAGTGTAGTGTTCAGTTAAGCGACTGCTGCTGCCCGAAAATGGTCCCTGGAAAAGCTGCTCTTTGACGTGCTGCCAGTATTTTAATATGGGAGGTTGCATCACACAGCTTGGTTCTTCTTTAGCCCATGATAATCCCTGTGCTGCAGGATGCATGTGTTTGTAGCTGGGGAGAGGAAGGGGAAAGACCTGAGGACTCTCCTCGTTTGCTTGCCATTTAACCACAAATCCTTCTCAGGAGCCATAACCAACAGATGCCGGGGTAAACGAGCTCCCTTCACTGGCAGCGTGCATACGCTCTGCCCCAGAATTACTGCATGTACTGACAGGATAGCACAATTTTAAATTGGCATAACTGGAGGAAGGCATGAAGTAAAGCCCTGGTATGTGAAGGAATTTTAGTGAGGCGAGAGACGTGGCGGCATTAATATTTGGCAAGGGGAAAAGTCGCACTAGCATCATCCTCTGTGAAAACTTGTCAAAAAAAACCCTGGTGCCTGTTTGACACAGAGGTCCATTGGTGCCAGTTGGCAAATGGTGCACTGTTGTGTGTTAGCAACTCCTAACTAGCCTACCAAACTCGCTACACTTTCGTTGTTTTCATAGCATAAAGATTGCCATGTAAGGTCTTAAATGAAAGCCCAAGTTCAAGCTGGTCATTAATATCATTGCATGAGACATATATGGATAATATTTAAGGTGTTGTGCTGAAAAATATATGAAAATACATCCTGAAACATTTGTATTAAGGCAGGGCTGGCCACAGGATTTCTTCCAGACAGGCAATAAAGTGTGCATCTCTCTAGCAAATGGGAAGCCAAATCTGCATATGGAGTAAATAGGAAGCTAAACAACAGTGGATTGTCCTGTGTCTGGTGTGTAAAGACAATGAAATTGGGGCTATAAGCAGAAGGCAAAAAGAGCTCTATTGTAGTCTTCACAGAGGATGCAAAGTTGACATTGCTTTTTGCATTTGTGAAAGTTCAGTCCTGGCCCTATGGCCTAATGATGCTGGGAGGTTAGTGCAACCGGATCCATTTCAAAAGGCAAAAACTTTGCTCTTCAAAAGCATGTTTATGAGCTTGAGCTCCAGGAATGAGTCAACTTTGACAGGAGTAATTTAGCAGGATTTCATGGGGGATCAAGCTGGAGGAATTTTAGTAAGGAATTGCAAAGAACCCCCTCCAGCACATGGCTGGAACTGCTACAAACCGCAAATACCGTGCAAGGAGCTGACACCTTCTTTTTGAAGGGGAGCCACTGAACTAGTCCCTAGAGAGAGGAGCCATTATACCCAGTTGATGGAGGAAATCCTAGAAAAAAGACCAATGAGCTACAGGGGACCTCTGATGGAAAAGTCAAATACACTTTCATCATCATTTATGTTTTTAAAATATCATTGAGATATTCTGGAATCACTGTAGTAGAAAAAATCTGGAATCAATTTGTAGAAAAAAGGGAAACTCACTGCACAGACAGCAAAAGTTTTGTGCCATGTTATATTATTCTCAGCAGCTAGTGCAAAAGTCTGCCTGTAACATCTGTACTGGTGATGGGAACAGCGTGGTATCATCCGAGAGGAGGGTCTCTGAGCTCACTGGCATGCATAGATCACTATGGATCATGGAGGCGAAGAATAATGGGTTCTACTGTATACCTCACTATTGTTCTCAAAAGCTTATGAGCACCTTGCCAATGGCAGCGTGTGCATAAGAAAGCTAGGTGCCTCCCCATACTACCCCCATTGCTATCTGCACAAATAGTCAAATAGGTCGGGGAAACAGAAAGGGTGAGAATTTCCCTAACTGCTTTCCCTGATGGGTAACCTCAGGCAAGACAGGCCAACAGGTTACTCTTACAACAGCTTGGATTCAGACAGAGAACCCCACCACTGGAGACTGGATTGCTGAAAGGGATCATGAGATAGATAACTTCACCCTAGGTCACACAGCCAGTTCTAATCCTGTTTACATTGGTAGGAATAAAAATATTGTAACCAACTCCACTGCAGGGAGCATCTGTCAATGCTGAATTTTACCAGAATCCTAGCAGTTTGGCAGCACGTGCAGTGCCAGTTTTGTAGCTACTCCACCTAACCCCTCCTCCTTACTGGTAATCTTGCAAAGTCAAGTTTGAGCTTAGAGTTGAGTGAATAATAAATACGTCCAGTGGTGCTGTTTTTTTGTGTTTGCAAAACAGTTAGCAAAAAAAATACAAAAGTATCGAGTTTGTTATGCAACATCGTGCGCACATTTCTTCATGAGATGTCCCCCCCATACGCCTAACCTGTTAATAGTGCTTGGCCAGTATTCCAAATGGGCACTGATTTCCTTAGCTGGGCATGTTGCATGGTATCCTTATTGTTTCTTGATGCAACAACTTATGTAGCTCATCAATAAGGTGCAGAGTGATAATTTCCATTAAAAGTACTTTTCTTCTGGTGAATGTCCAAGCTTATCTGAGTGCAAAATGACCACAGATATAGTTGGCTCAAAATTCGCTACTGAATTTAATTAGGATCCATTGAACAACTTGTATCTACCATTTCGGCAGGTCAAATTGAGACCCAGTGGAAAAGATTGCGCTGTCACTACTGTGTTGTATACCAACTATTCACTGGATGAAATATAGGATTTCAGCTCTACAAAGCTGCTCGTTCCAGGAAACACTAAAGACACTTAAAATATTATAAAGTGTACTGCATACAAGTGTACTGGGCTAGCTCTGTTGTATGTTGGTGTAGCTCCACTGAAGCCACCAGAGCTATGCAAATTTACATCAGATGAGGATCTGTCCCATTGCGGGTAAATATTCACTGTCATTAGTGGGGGAGAGAAAAGGTCATTCTTTGAATCCTGCTGAAATTAATTCTCTCTGAAAGGATTTGAATTTGCATGCTTGATTTGAGCCTAAATTCTGATATTGTGATGAAAACCTTATTTCCTGTTTGCCCCAAAGTCCTTTTTCTCCTCAGTGGAAATCAGCTTCTTAGACTTTTATTATTTTCTTTGAAACCTGTTCTATTTTCAGCGATCATGTAAAACAAGGACTTCTGTCATTTGTGATTCCATGACTGGTTTTCAAGGGAAAAACAAATACTTTGGCTAATTATTTTTAAATCCAGTGAGTTTCCCACAAGGAAAACACATGTGAAGCTAACAAGCACTCACTAACTCCCCCTGCCTTTTTCAAAGTCATAGGGTCACATAGGCAAAGGAGTGCTTTTCAAATGTTTGTTTGATATAATGAAAGCAGTAAAAGAAAAAGGATGAAGGAACCCCCAAATCTCAGAATAAATCCATATAAAAACAAACAAACAAGAAAACATTTTAAATGAGTTGAAGCATAATCTCTTCTGTTTGTGATAGCAAATGCAAAGAGACAAATTAAAGCATGAATCTGAGGATATAATTTGTCCAATTGTGGTGATAAAAATCAGGGTAAAAAATTATAGTCTACTTTGGGCTGAGGTCTGATATCTGTGTAAAAAACTGATGCTTAATTTACATTGAAATGTGCCTATCTCTATCATGACTAAGATGATCTATTCCACAATATAGTTGGAGACATCCTGGCTTATGGTTTCCCCATTCTGAAAAATTCATGACAATGTAAATTACAGGAAGATTATTAAACTGAAGTTTCTAAGCAAGAAGCTGTATGAGTATGTGTTATGAACATCTGGGCACATTGCTAAAGTAAAATAATCTTCTTGTTGTAATGAAAAGAGATGGCTCTTAACCAAAACTCCAGATATGAACAATCCTGATCTTTTGGGAAGTTAGGGTTGTAATCTGTATCCATATTCTACAGATGGATCCTATCTGTAAATTGGGATGAATTAAAAACCCAGATTGTACCATGCCCAATTCTGAGATGTGTGTTCTTGACATTCAAGATCTGAATGTGTGTTGCAGAATAGTTATGAATAAAGACTCCACATTCTTCTTGGTGACATGGCTGTTTTAACAAATCCATGGTTGCTGCACTGGTGTCTTAGAAGTCAAGTAACTTCAAGTAACATGTCTGGTGCTAGAATATTGGCTTGTAAAAGTAGAGACCTGGCTCTTCTACTTGAACGAAAGGAGAAACTTCCATTACTTTCCAGAAGAAGAGTACCACCAGGAGTAGAAAAATATATATACAGCCACTAATCAGCCACTATCTAGAAGTTCATATACTCCAAAACATCACCAATATATTTACCTGATGGAGTACATGCTAACATTTAGGCTGGCCTTATGTGAAGTAACCCATGTGTCACTTCAACCAGCTGTGTCGTCATCTATAAACGTGAAAACTGGAGGTAAGTTAGCAAGAGAATTATGAATGAATCTTTTTACTACTGAAACTTCACCTGCTACACAAAAGAACATGTCTCTATACCTACAAAGGCTTTTGATAACCATGGATTGTGGCAGATAGCTTTGGAATTTACCTTTATTTCCATTGATTCTCTATTTCCATTCAATAAACTTTGTTTTTTCTAAGCCAGATCGTAATTACTGTCCATTTCTGTGAGCTATCTCTAAGAAAAACTCTGAGGAGAGGCTGAAGGCAATTGAGCCTCAACTTAAACCCAGCTCAACTTCTCAGTCACAGAGGTGTATTTCATAAGGCAGTGGTTGTCAACCAGCAGTACGTGTATCCCTGAGGATATGCAGAGCTCTTCCAGGACATACATCAACTCCTCTAGATATTTGGTTAGTTTTACAACAGGCTACATAAAAAGCACTAGAAAGTCAGTACAAACTAAAATTTCCTACAGACAATGACGTGTTTATACTGCTCTATATACTATACACTGAAAAGTAAGTACAATTTATATTCCAATTGATTTATTATATAATTATATGCTAAAAATGAGAAAGGAAGCAATTTTTCAGTACTAGTGTGCTATGATGCTTTTGCATTTTTATGACTGGTTTTGTAAGCAAGTAATTTTTAAGTGAGATGTAACTTGGGAGTATACAAGACAATTCAGACTCCTGAAAGGGGTCCAGTAGTCTGGAAAGGTTGAGAGCCACTCTTCTAAGGTATTATTTTGCTTTAGCTGCTGTCATATTGGGAGTCAACAGGGCTTCAGGGACATCACTGAGGGCAAAATTTAACCTCAAGAGGGGAAGGTAATAACATTGCAATAACGATGTACTAGGAAACTGGACAAAGTGTTCATTTAGCAGTACAATACAAATAAAGCTTTAACAAAAATATAGTTACCTGAAATGTGAAGATTAAGTAGGTTTAGATCTATTTAGTAGGTTTAGATCTATCTAGAAGCTATTTAGATCTAAAGATTAACATTAATGCTGCTGTAAAACTATATCTAACTAAGGGATCAACAGTCTTCTCTCCGCTATACTGATGCACACCCATCTGATGTCAACCGAGTTCACTTGTGTAAATGAGAGAAGAATTTGTACCTTAACTGGCAACATTAACTGTAGTAACTTAGATTCTAGGTAACTGTTTTATTTAATATAACGTTTACAATTCTAAGCTGCAGATGAATAGACATTGTCCACTAAATTCACTACCAGTTTCATACATATAAGGATGATGGGCAGCCTTTTTCAGCATTATGATTTGCAGTTACCATGAATGTTAAATTACTTGTGTTGCTCCATGTACATAAAAATAACAAAGTTTGATATGTATAATATTAGCAAAATTAAACAGAGTTGAAAAATTGTAATATAAGCTTTATATTTCTGGAACCTTTGGGCCACAAATAGATTGTCTGGCCATTTTACTTCTGGAATACATAACTAAAAATAGTTGATGTTTTAGATTGTTTCTATAGTAACAAAGAAAATGGTATCAAACAATAGAACTGTTCCAGCAGAGTTTAACATTGCCTTTAGATCGCCTACTCAAATCTCTGTCCTAATACTACTTCTGTTGCCTCTACTTTAAAGAAGCTTGATGCTGTTGTGCCAGTCTGGGTCTTCTCCTGGCATGAAGGGGACATCCATTTTTAGAGCATATTTGCGTATAATGTAGGCAACAATTCCAGCCAGCAATTTAGAAGATAATATGAAAATGTACTCACAAAAATAATCCCAGGGACAGTTACTTCCCTGCTCTTTTCCACGCCTTCAGCACCAATACACATTCACAGTACCACAAGCCATAGGCATAAAGCACAACCTCATTGTCTCAGCTTCCACACCAAGGGCCTGATCCAATGCCTATTGAAATAAACAGAAAGATTCTCGTTGAGTTCAGTAGCCTCTGAAGTTGGCATCAGGTTCACCTCTAACTCAACACTGCAAAAATTTTAAAAAGCCATTGTAGGAGGACAAGAAATTTTTGTCACCCCTTCATGTTCCCACTGAAGTGACCTCAAAACTCTGCACTAGATATAAAGCAAATTTGGGAGTCAGTCTTCCCTTCATAGAATATTAGAGTTGGAAGGGACCTCAGGAGGTCATCTAGTCCAACCCCCTGCTCAAAGAAGGACTAACCTCAGATAAATAATCCCAGCAAGGGTTTTGTCAAGCTGCAGCTTAAAAACCTCTAAAAATGGAGATTACACCACCTCCCTAGGTAACCCATTCCAGTGCTTCACCACCCTCCTAGTGAAAAGCTTTTTCCTAATGTCCAACCTAGACCTACCCCACCACAACTTGAGAGCGATGCTCATTGTTCTGTCGTCTGCCACCACTGAGAACAGCCTAGCTCCATCCTCCCTGGAATCCCCTTTCAGGTAGTTAAAGGCTGCTATCAAATCCCCCGTCATTCTTCTCTTCTGCAGACTAAACAAGCTAGTTCCCTCAGCCTCTTATGCTCTAGTTCCCTAAGTCTTGTGCTCTAGCCCCCTAATCATTTTTGTTGCCCTCTGCTGGACTATCTTCAACTTCTCCACATCCTTTTTGTCGTGGGGGACCCAAAACTGGACACAATACTCCAAATGTGGCCTCCCCAATGCTGAATAGAGTGGAATAATCACTTCCTGTGATCTGCTGGCAATGCTCCTACTAATGCAGCCCAATATGCTCTTAACCTTCTTGGCAACCAGGGCACACTGCTGACTCATATCCAGCTTCTTATCCACTGTAACCCCCAGGTCATTTTCTGAAGAACTGCTGCCTAGCTTGTCGGTCCCCCAGTCTGTAGCTCTTCATGGGATTCTTCCATCCTAAGTGGAGGACTCTGTGCTTGTCCTTGCTGAACCCCATCAAATTTCTTTTGGCCCAAACCTCCAATTTGTTTAGGTCCTTCTGTATCCTATCCCTACCTTCCAGGGTATCTACCACTCCCCGTAGCTTAGTGTCATCTGCAAACTTGCTGAGGACACAATCTACTTCATCCTCCAGATCATTAATGAAGATGTTGAACAAAACCGGCCCCAGGACTGACCCTGGGGCATTCCGCTTGTGACCAGCTGCCAGCTAGACACAAAGCCATTCATCACTACTCATTGAGCCCTATGCTCTAACCAGTTCTCTATCTATTTTATAGTCCATTCATCCAACCCATACTTCTTTAACTTGCTGATAAGAATACTGTGAGAGACCGTATAAAAAGCTTTGCTAAAGTCAAGGTTTATCATGTCCACCGCTTGCCCCACATCCACAGAGCCAGTCACCTCTTCATAGAAAGCAATCATGTTGGTCAGGCATGACTTGCCCTTGGTGAATCCATGTTGATTGTTCCTGATCACCTTCCTCGCTTCCAAATGTCTTAACATGGATCAATTAATGTATCTCTTTTTTATTTACAGCTATAGAGATCCACTAAGTTAATGCAAAAAAAATTCTTAAAAACGTATGTGTCTAAAGTCGTTCTCCAAATAAACATCCCTGCTACTTTACTCTTTCTGCTATTATTGGTACCTTATCACTTAGCATCACACACAATCATCTTTAAAGTAAAGTCAGCAGACACAGACACACAAACAAAGGGTAAATTCCTTCATTCCCCATAGCTCCAATCATCTCAGGATAAAATCCTTAGATAAAAGGAATAAAAAACCCACAAGCTTCTAAATCAAAATGTAAAATGCTTTGACCCTGAGAGAGAGACAGACAAACTTTTCACTTACAACATTTTAAGCTTTTACCCTCTAACAAGTGTTACCTTTTCACCTCCAGTCTTTCATTGTTGAAAAGAGGCCTCTACTTGGCTTTTTATATTACTTGTATTTTTTAAAATGGTTCATAGACAAGCCATGTGATGCGCTGTAATAGAAGCCCAAATGGAATTCAAGACATTGAATGGGGCTTCATTTTATCTGTGACTCATACAGGTAAAGACTTTTTACACAGAATACTAGTAATATGTGCAACCATGGCAGAGTTCATTAATAGAGTTGTGACAAACTGTTATTTCACCAATACAAGTAGTGCTCATGTTGGTCCTGAACTAAAGCTCATTGAAGTCCATGGAACTTCTCCCATTGTCTTCACTAGAGGGCCCTTTATTATCTATGCCTCTGCTCTGGTGACTAACAGCCAAGTACTGTGATTGAACCATAAGAACCGTCTTTTTTGCTTTTTTTTGCTGCTGTTGTTGTTTAGATTCCATTATCTACCACAACTGAGACACCCAAAACACAAGACCAAAGTTTTGCTGCAGGCACTGTACAGGACTTTATATACTGCACCCCTGGGCTAGGGGGTAACACACTTCTATTTGTCCTTTAATCAAACATAGTCCTCTCCACGTTTGTGACAGGTAACATACAGAAATATGCGACATTGGTAATTTCATGAATTTGTTTGTTAAAAGCACACAGAAGCACTAGAGAGATGTATAACTTAATTTATCCAATAATAGCCATTCACTATTTAATGTATAACTTGACATGGGAAAGATTTACTCCAGTTCAAGCACATGCTACGCGACTCAATAATGTTACCTTACCTGGAGCTAGATCATGACCTAACATCATGGGACAGCAGTTCACACTGCATACATATTGAAAGGAAAGGGTTTCCCTAGCTTGTCAGACCAAGTAATGCTGCCATATTTGGTACTGAGATCTACCAAACCCTATGCCACCTAAAACTGACAACGCCTGCCACTGTTGTTATACTGCCACGCTGCTGTGGCCCTATGTGAGTGGCATGATGGCCACTTCAGCCAGGGGTTTTGTTACTTATGGTTCTCAGTTGTTTTGGTGGCAGGGGAGCTGACTAATGCTCCTCTCTCTCGGCACTGCATTCCCGACAGAAGCTATGCAGATGGTAGGTGCTCCAACAGCTCTGGCAGTGCAGTTTACATCTGGGATGGTGCACTGGGACAGTTTTGTGCTTCTGAATAGAAGGGTGCTTTGCATGACCACTCCTGTTGGAATGGATTTCCATCTCTATTTGCATGTTGGTCCCAGCTCTGTCATTGGCCTAGCGCAGAACCTACAGCTGTGGCTGCACAATTCCTTCTGTGAAAACAGCACAGTTGCAAGTGTCTTCATCCTCCTTGGCACGTGGCTTGTTTTCCTACATACTCTAACACATTTGTATAAGTAAGGTTACGGTTTTGCCTATAGTCATAAAAAAAAATCATTCTCTTCACTGCAGGAATTTCTGGGTGAAATTCTATGGACTGTTTTATGCAGGTCAGACTAAATTATCATAGTGGTCCCTTCTGGCATTATAATCTTTGAATATACGTTAATGTTCAGTAGTCACCATGGTTAAAAATGATCCTTCCCTCCCTCCTGCTGGGGTATAGCATAAAAAACTCTCCGTTCAAGACGTTTTTCTTTTAAAAAAAATAAAGTCCCTACAACAAAGGAATTTGGGGGGATTGAAAAGCCTGAGTGTGCAGGTATCATTCAGGCCCAGCTTTGTGGGTTTGAATGAAAAAGAATAAGAATATTCATTTGCGAAGGGTACCAATCACTTTCATTATCTGATGCATGGCTGACAACCAGAGCCCTTCAGAGCTGGGTGGCTGGAGAGCAGCGTCTGCTGGCCAGGTGCTTTGAAGGCAACCCCATCTCCAGCAGTAGCACAGAAGTAAGGGGAGCATAGTGGTGGTGGGGGGGGATGGAATGGCATAGGGGGGTTGCCACTTTGGGGGTGGGGGTCGTCACAGCCTGAAATTTTTTCAAAGGGGACCCAGACATAGAGTTTGAGAACCTCTGCACTAGAGGAACAGTCTATAGGAGCAAGTGCCTGTGAGGGAAATTCTGTCTCCAAGGTTCCCTCAATGCACAGGCTTTCTCCTGTGGCCACAAGAAAAGCCATTAAATTGTAACAATTTCCAGTCGTACCCAGCCTAAGCGTGATTTAAAGCAGACATATTTAAATACAACATTTTTGTTAGATTTGACTGTTGAAAAATTACCACAAACGGTTAAAGATTTTCTGTGTCCTAACTTTTCTTCTGAAATCAGTAATTGTTTGTCTTGTTTAATTAGCAGACAAAAAACACAGACAGCAAAAAAAAAGAAAAAAGGGGGGGTGATCTCCCTGACACACAGTGACATTTCAAAATCTAAGTAATGTCCTGTCTAGCCTAGATTTCTTCCATTTTAAGGAACTCTTTGTATATGCTTTGTAGAAATGATTTTGGAAGAAATGTTTTTTCCAGCTGGTAAGGACAGGGAATAACTTTGTGTAAAAGGTTTTTTGGTTTTTTTTTTAAATGGGGGGTTTAAATGTTACTCGAAGACAGCAGCTAATCTTGAAATTACTTACTTAAAATGTTTTTTTTTCTGCAAAGTTATACTGAGTCCACTCCAATCAATGCTGCAGAAATCCATTTAAAACAGCAGTCAAAATGAACTTGCACAGTACAAACCTTGAGAAATGATCAATCTCTTGAGCCCCAATTCAGCAAAACACTTCAACACATTCTTAAATTTAACCTTGTGGGAGTCAACAGGATGTACTTAAGCATGCTTTCATGCCTGGCTACACTGGGAGAGTTATGACCCAAAGAACAGATTCGTTTTCGTCAGGGAATCTACAGAGAGCTACCACGATCACTCCAGCGTCCAGGATCAGCTACGGGCTGGTCTACACTACTGACTTTTATCAACAAAACAGAGGTGGTATACACACTACAAGGTCCCTCTGCTGACAAAACTCCCCTGCTTTGGTGACAAAATAAAACCACCTGGACAAGAGGCGTAGAGCTTTTGGCAGCAAAGATAGAGTGACCAGGCGTCAGTGTAGATGTTGTGTGCTGCAACGAGGCTCCAGGAGCTATCCCACAATGCTCATCCTGACTGCTCCACTCACTGTTTCGAACTCTACTGCACCGCCCTGCGTTGCAGCTCCATTGACATGTGCCCCTCCCCTTTCAAAGCCCCAGGAAGATTTGAAATTGCTCAGCATGGAGAGCTGGCACAGCTACTGCCCAGCTGAGCATGCCGGCTACCTGCAGCAAACGCACTCCTGCCTGGACTAGAGCGGAGGGGGTGGGTCATTCTTCTGGGGCCGCGGGGAGATGAGGCTGTGGGAGAACTCAGGGAATTAATCCTGCTCTCCCATGGCAGGTGTGCAGACTGCTGCTGAGAGAGGAGAGACTCCTGACGTGCTGCGCAGAGCCAGGGAAGGAGGATGTGCGGGAAATGCGGTGGGGGAGGTTAGGAGGACACCAGCCATCTATGCATCAGCTTCTGCCTCAGGACTGGTTGCTTCCAGCCGCTGTCTGAAGTTAAAGAGACAGCATGCAGACACGCTCATTGTCCCCCAAGACATACTCTTTCTCTCTCACACACTTCCCCCTCCAGCCATTCACGGGCTTCTTGTGTTTGTGTTCAGCAATGGCCTTGTGACTGACAAGGCAGTTGAAAAGAGGCTGTCAGTCTAGTAGGATGCCCATGGAACGATGAGATTCAGACACCGTCTGCCCCATGAGGCATTGCAAACCCTTCCCTGCATGCAGCAGCACAGTGGGATACCTACCCACAGTGCACTGCTGTCTGTGTCGATGCAAGCGCTGGTAGCGTGAATGCACTTCACTGACACAAGGAACATCGTGAAGACCTGCAACAGCAGTTTAATTACAGCAGTGGCTGTACGCCGCTATAACTTGTGTCGACACACTCAATAGTCAAAACTCAATAGCCAATAGTGTAGACGAGGCCTAATTGGGTCATATTATTTGCAGCAATTAAACTGAGTGAAATGGAGGCAGAAATAGCATTTGCCTAGATTTTGGCTTCCTTCCCCCACGCCACTTGTTCTCTTCTTCTTCCTTAAGGGGAAAAAAGATGGTTCAAACATTAACACCAAAATCTAAAGGCTGAAAAAACCCGAGTAAGTTGTCTTGATTTTCTGAACAAGAGCATTTACTGCCATTTAGGCAAGGGTTACCTATAAAAAATATCAAACAAAGAAAGAGAAGAAATAAGGGAGTTTGCTGTACGCAAACAATCTTAAAATTTAAATCTTTATTTCATTCTTATTCATGTCTGATCAATACTGGCCCTTTTTTCCCATCTGTTCCTGCTCCCCACCTCTCTTTCCAGAGATGCTGGGAGGAATAAAGAGGATTTGTAGCAGCAATTCATCCTAGACTTGGAAATCTACCAGGCTCAAAGGGCACAAAACAAGTACAGTGGCTGCTCCCTGATATGGCCATTCCTCCACACAGGAAGTTAACTATCTTCCAAAGACTTGGAGAAGGAGAAGTGAACTGCAGTCACTGATCCTGCCTATGCCTCCTGTCCAGTACATTGCATGTGATGGAGAGCATTTGTTCCTTCAGGGACAAAATATATTCCTTTAGGTGAAACACAAACAAGAAAAGTTGCCTACATGTTAATCTCTCGGAGTTCATTTTTCCTCTTGTTTACAGCTGTTTTGCATTGGATTAACGCCACTGGCTTCAGTTACTCCTCGTTTCCATCAGTGTGCACGGGATGAGAATCAGGCGCCTGGTATGCTCATACCCTGAGAGATTAGCTTCTTTCTCAGTGTAATTAAGCCTACTCATTAAACAATACACATTAACTTCTGAAGAAGAAAAATCTTAATCAAGATGTAAAGCCATTTTATGTGTCAGGAGAATGAGAGAAGGCTCGTTTAGTTTAACATTCCCAAAGCTTTCAAAAAACTCAGCTAGCACGTATCAGGAAAACCACCACGGGTATACCTTACACACTGTTAAAGGAAGGTTTTTTAAGATTGTCTTGAACTAGTGCCCCAATGATTTGTATGCTGTGGGACAATATACAGCCAATGGAGTGCACCACACTTAAATAGGTGGCCTTTAGATAGCTTTTGAATGTCAAGAATTTTCACTGTCAATCAGTAAAATGGTCTTTAGTGACAGGGTTTGTGGTACATTGGTAAACGACAGTTAGTAAAATAACAGCTGCAGGCATCCACTGTGTAAATGGCCAGCAATGATGTTGAAGCAAAAGTAGGATGAACAATTGTTTTTCACAATTTGCATTATTTAAGGAAGCAAAAGCACATGTTTTGCTTCTGTTTAGATTGATAGTGTCTTCAGGCCTAAATAAGCTCTTAATTGTACACGTGCAGCATGTTTGGTATTCTTACTTATGACTCTGAGTTGCTAAAAGTGAAATAAATTATATGCATGAATACTTTCGAGGTCTACAAAAAAATTAATAACAGTAATTTTCAAATGACTTCTGTAGGCAATATTTCTCCAGTACAACAAATTTGTGTAATCTTTGTTTCTGAAATGCATCAAGAATAGTGATTATGTGCTTAGTTTAAATAAGACCCAGAGTCATATGGAAATCTAGTGTAAATGATACAGCTCCATTATCCTCAATACACACTTCGGTTAGAACCAGAGGTAAATTCTGGCCACTAGACTAAAAGAAATCTTGTAGCAACAGAATTCCATTCTTGATATTGTCCCTGTGACCCATAATAGTGAAAGGCTCAATAAAACAACATTAAATGACTATTTCAGCTGATTTATACTCTTTAAGAAGGCTTTGTTTATCCTGAGAAAGGAGTTCATTAGCCTCAGTGGAGCAAGAACAGCACGAATTTATGCTGAAATTCTTCATTTCTGGTGCTATGAATTATTTCATGTAGCAGAAAAGTAAGAAATTGGATCATTGCAAGAGGACTATTAAACTCATTTGGTGTAGGTGACCAGTTCTTTGTGTCAAAGATAAGTTCTTATGTGCTTGTTCAGCATTGAGCACATGGTGCTGTAACATTAATAATAATGTTATATTCTGAATTATATGGATTATTCATTACAGTATCATGATCCAAGCATATAGCGCCAGTTTTATCATTGTATTCTGTATACAAGTAACAATGTCAATCCGCTTGATATTTGACCTCTTATATGGCAGAGTTAAGCAGCTTCTGTATCCTCAATGGATATGTTTTTAATTAGCATGTATTAAGTTTCTTGAATGAATTAATTTTGATTACAAGCTTGAAATTCATTCGTCTTAAACTTTCAGATGACCAAAACTATTGTCATAAGAATGTGGCTAATCAAAGAATGATAAAGGGAAATTATCTAACTGAATTGACACCAAGCTTCCAATTTTATTGAACTTTTCAGAAGTAGGCTATTACACTATCTGAGTAACCTTAATCAGAATTTCTCTCCCCCTCATTTTGGTTTCTTCATTCAGTGTCTATGATTATTTCAGTTTGTTTTTCCACTTGCTGTTACTCCCTTATCATTCAATTATTTGTTTATAAAATTCAATGAAATGAACAACTTGGAGGCCTACAGTCTAAATATAAGATGATCTATTTCTTTCCCTGTGTGCCTTGTTACTGTTGCTCCTGCCAGGATTAATAGAATTACAAAAGTGTAGGACTGGAAGGGACCTCGGTTAGTCATCTAGTCCAGTCCCCTGCACTCAGGGCAAGACTAGGTAATAACTAGATCATGAATAACAGGTGCTTGTCTAATGTGTTCTTGAAAACTTCCAATGATGGAAAGATTCCACAGCTTCCCTAGGCAATTTGTTCTAGTGTATAACTACCCTGACAGTTAGGAAGCTTTTCCTAGTGTCCAACCAAACCTACTTTGCTAATCTAATTTAAGTCCGTTGCTTCTGGTCCCATTCTCAGAGGTTAAAGAGAACAATTTTTCATCCTTCTCTTTGTAACAACCTTTTATGTAGTTAAAAACTGTTATGTCCCCTCTCAGTCTTCTCTTCTCCTAACTAAACAAATCTTTTTTTCAATCTTTCCTCATATGTGATGTTTTCTAGACCTTTAATAATTTTTGTTGCTTCCCTCTGGACTTTGTCCAGTTTGTCCAGTATTTCCAGTGGTGCCAAGAACTGGACACAATACTCCAACTGAGGCCTTATCACCATGGAGTAGATTGGAAGAATTACTTCTCATGTCTTACTTACAAAATTCCTGCTGCATCCCAGAATGCTTTTTCACTTTTTCTGCAAGTGTTACACTGTTGACTCATATTTAGCTTCTGATTCACTATAAACCCTGATCCCTTTCCATAGTAGTCGTTCTTAGGTAGGCATTTCCCATTTAGTATGCGTGCAATTGATTGTTCCTTATTAAATGGAACACTTTGTATTTCTCCTTATTTAATTTCATCTTATTTTCTTCAGACCATTTCTCCAATTTGTCAAAATCATTTTGAATTTTAATCCTATCCTCCAAAGCCCTTGCAACCCCACACAACTTAGTATCATCCACAAGCTTTATAAGTGTTCTCTCTATCCATTATCTAAATCATTGATGAAGATATTGAACAGAATTGGACCCAGGACCAATCCCTGTGGGACCCCATTCCATGTGCCATTCCAGCTTGACTGTGAACCACTGATAACTACTCTGTGGGAATGGTTTTCCAACCCGTCATGCACCCACCTTATAGTAGCTCCATCAAAACTATATTTCCCTAGTTTATTTACGAGAAGGTTATGCGAGATCGTATCAAAAGCCTTACTAAAGTCAAAGATATACCACATTTATCACTTCCCCCCCAGCCACAAGGCTCGTTACTCTGTTAAAGAAAACTACCAGGTTGGTCTGACATGCTTTGTTCTTCACAAATCCATGTTGTTACTTACAAATCCATGACTGTTCCTTATCATCTTATTATCTTCCTGGTGTTTGCAAATTGATTGATTGATCATAAGCTCCATTATCTTTCCAGGTACTGAAGTCAAACTGACTAGTCTGTAGTTCTCCAGACTGTCCTTATTTCCCATTTTAAAAATTGGCACTATATTTTCCTTCTTCCAGTCTTTCCCATCTTCCATGAGTTTTCTATGAGTTTAGCTAATGACTCAGATACCTCCTCAGTCAGCCCCTTGAGTATTCTAGGATGTATTTCATCAAGCCCTGGTGACTTGAAGACATCTAACTTATCTAAGTCACTTTTAACTTGTTTTTTTCTTGAGTGCTCTCTAATTTATGGGTTCAAGGAAAAATGAGAGATAATTTTTAGAAATTCGCTCTTGCAAAATTTATATCTGGGAAAGTATTGATCCCACAGTAGCCAACGGGTGGTTTGTCACGTGTTTATTTGATGGGTATTTAGAATTTATAGCCTTTGTGACTGGCAGGAGGTCAGTGAGAATGGAAACAAAAATTAAAATCCTTTTGCTAAGTAACCCCAACCTCATTGTACCTTTAACTTCAAAAAGTTAATTTCTAAAGATAACATGTCCTGGCAGCAGCAAAAAGAAAGAAAGTAACAACTGCCCCATGCTGTTACTAACCTCCATCCCTTTCAGTGCTCCGATCCAAAGCACCCTTTCATGTCCTGGGTTTAACCCAGCTCAGATAGGTTCCAGTTAGCAAAGCACATTAATTTATGACATGATAAAAATTAAGCATGCATTTAAGTAGTTTGCTCAAATGGGACCATAAACTTAAGACCCTCTTTGCCCTGTTTTATTCCTAAATCTACTAACCTATGCCTTCAGCTTTTCTCAGCCGCAGTTAAGGTCATAACTCCATGCACACTATTGCATGGAGCAACCAGTGAGTCTCTCATCAGAATCAGAGCCTCCTTGCAAATCCAGCTGATTAGGCTGGTTCCTACTATGTGGAATAAGAGATGTTGCCCCAACTCCTGACCTCTGAGGTCACTTGTTAGCAGTGCTGGGATTAACCAACAAAGGAGGGCTGTTATTGGTTGACAGGTACTGCGATGTTACCCACAGCATGTGGCTTGCTCCATAATCCAGAGCCTGCCCTGATAGCCAGCCTCTTCTTAAGAAAGAATTTACAGCAGATTACAGAGTGATAAGGAAAATTTCTACCATAAAACCAGAATCAGATAGGAAGTAAAACTATCTCCATTTTAGAATATAGCTTTTCTTGATCCTCATTTAGTCTGTTGTACCTTCCTGGACTATACTTCAGTCCTGAATCTGATGCACAGTCAAACACAACCGATATTTCTTGTTAAATTATATATCATTTTCTCTGGTGAACTTTCTCAGGTATGTTACTTGAGGAGGGAAAATAATTGGTACTTTTAACATCCCCAAAAAGTTGTCTTCGTTTTATGATAGAGAGAAATTTTTGAAGATCATTTTATGTTTAGAGAGTACTTAAAGCTAGAAAGAGTGTTATTTTTGACATTTTTATATCAAAATAGTTGCTGCTCTTAAGCGAAATCGCCATTATCCTCTCTAAACCTTAGTGCAGATAACACAAGAAAGCTAACTATACACTTAGGACATTTTTAGGAAGAAAGAGAACTGCTATAAAACAGTGTCATTCACTTTCTGTTAAAAAAACAACATAAAAGGATTATCCATGCTCTAAATAGACAGAAGAGAAATTAGCTTTTCCATTGTGTCAACTGAATAGTCTACATAGCAGTATCTTATTTTGTTTAAAGGTATATCTAAAGAGTATAATGGCATTGCTTCAACTAAATGCCTGATATAAAGCCCACTGAATTCAATGTGAGTCTTTCCACTGAGTTCAGTGGGCTTTAGAACAGCCCCTAGATAAGCATTAATATACGACTCGTTGGTAAGTACATCATATCATTGTTCTGTTTAAGACAAAACATATTTGTAAACAACATGATAGCCAGTACAGCTGAGAAACTTCAGTTTCCTGTAGATAACTGATATGTAAACCACATATCTAGAACCAATAGGAGACAGAGACAGTATAAATATGAGGCATACAGGAAATGAGGATGGTTGAACACTTTGCAGACTCATTTTCTTAATTTAATCTTTTTTTAAAAAACTTTGTTAAATAAATCCTACATTAGTATATCCATATTTTCTATTGCAGAACTCTTGGAAACCATAAACCATAAAGTAAACACAAACAATTTCAAGTTAAAATCTTTGTAGTATGACATTAAAGGAAGTTGGCACACAACATTAGTTGTAAAATATTGTCAAATTGACTTACATGGAAGTAATGAGGTGGAGAGTTTTAAATAAATAGGGCAAACATTTTAAGTAATTCTGAACAGTGAAATCTTCAACAACAACAACAAAAATAAGTTTTAAAAACCAGTGTTCCTTAAACCAAAGAAAGCATAAATCCAAGTGAGGCAGTAATTAATAAAAGCAGTTGTTCAAGTGGATAAAGTAGTGGACTGTATAAAAGGATCAGCAGTTTTGCTTTACAGGAATTTTTATACAGACTCTCTTGGATACCCACCATAGTTGCACCCTGCAAGTTTCATTCTCTGATAGCCATGGTGTATGGACCTAGCCATATAGACAGATTTCTCATTTGGATGAATCCCCAAACTCAGTCACAACTGCTGAGAATTTCACCTGCTTTCAGGATCAAAACACACAAAAACCAATGAGATTTGCATACTTTGACCTCTGCCACACTTATCCAGGTGGGGTAGCATCTTATTACCCAGTTATTTACTACTACTCACTGCTTACTACTATGCAATTGTTACTTACTATTTACTGCTTACTGCCATTCAGTTAGTCCCAGGTAAAGCAATGCGGCCCTTTATCTTAAAATACCCAAAATCCAGCCCATATTCTCTCAAACTGGGTTTAGATTTGCCCAAAATAAAGCTCTCAAACTTGTCCACGAACATGACCTGAGTTTAAACAAAATGCAGGACTCGAGATGTATGGTTAGATGTTTCCGTATGAACATTTTGCACAGCTCTTTTTGATATCTTTGGATGAGAATGAACTATAAGTGTAAAACGCTCATGTATCTTTGTAAATACCATGTAACTGAAGCACTGAAATTTTGCTTTCTTCATTTTATACAACAGCAACAAAAGAAAGTTTGTAAATGAAGTGCCACATTTTGCATTTTTTATGTTAGCTGAAGAATCCTGCATGTTTAGTTCCTCCATTTTAATGGGTCTCTTAAGAGTAGGGCTGTAGAAAATTACTGAATTATCAAATTGCAGCTTCTCTACGTGAGATTTACAATAAAATTATTTTCACTTCGGTATTGTTCCATCAAGCAAAAATGGGTTTTTATCTGAAGATAAATAAAGCAACCATATGTTGGCTGTTCATCACCATCATATCATTATGAACTGGTTGGTCCAATTACAGTTTCCAAGAGTGAGTAAACTCATCATAAATATTCATGATATTTAGATAAATTGTTGAAATGTTTCTTATGAGTAGCAGAGTTATTTTTCCCAAGCAAATTCATTCAAAATATGTAATTTTAATTTTCAACTCTACAGTTTCCATCGCAATAAAAAAGGGAATATTTTTAAGATCATCCTTCATAACATTCTAAATGAAGCCTCTTATCACAATGAGCAGTTTCTCTGTGTTCTCTCTTTAAAAGCTCAGCATTTAATGTAGTGTATGTGGAACATATTCCCTTGTGATATGGGACAACTTGGAGTTGCTTACTTGAAAATTTTCCCTTTTTCAAAAGGGTAGGTGCATAGATCCTCATTGGGGTGTAACCTGTCTGTAGATATAATAAACAGAAAAATAAACGGTGCAGAATAAGAGCTGATTAGACAGCTGGCAAGTGATTAGCCCCCCACTTTCTGGAGAACCCCTCAATTTTAAGAGGCTTCCAAAGCTCTCTGGATTCTGCACAATGAAACAACCAACCATTCTCTTGTCCTGCTTCAGCACCTTGCAAAAATAATACTCAACAAGAAAATATTATGATATTATTATGTTACAGTATGAAAATGTAAACTACTACAGACAAATTTAACTGTAAGTTAAACAGATCTTCCTTTTTCATAACTGGCCAGATTTGTGGACCTATTCCCCTGAAGAACGGAAAAATTTCAAGTGACCACAAATTCTCCCGTTCTCTCTTAGGACTAGGTCCACATATCCTCAAAGAGTGATTTCTCAGCAGTCACAAAATTCCTAGGGAAGGAACAAAATAATGTCACTGAGCAGGAGGATTCCCTTACTCTAAGGAATCACCATATCATGCAAAACCCACCTGCCAAAAAGCTGCTACAGCTCAAGACAATAGTAGTTATTTTATAAAACTTGGAAAATGTATGCAGTGATGATCAAGTTACAGCTTTATAGATTTAATCATAAGGGGCCTGGCCTTTCTTAGCACATGATGTTGCCACACCTTCTGCTGAATAAGGTCTGATGCTCTTTGGAAGAGTCTTTTTGCTCTGTGTTCCTTGGCAATACACCAGCTTGGGGAAGATGATTTAGCTGTCTTAGTCCTTCTTTTTCTTGGATGAAATAAGACTAGTAAGGCTGTTTGTTTGTTTTGTTCTCAGTTGTTCTCAGATGAAACTCTAAGACTTGCCTTGCATCCAGCAAATGTCACAGCTTCTCCTTTGGGTTTGAAGAATGTAAACAAAAAGAAGACAATGAGATCTCTCATGCTCAGTGAAAAATCAAATTTACTTTTGGAATAAAGGTGGGATGCAGTCTCTAAACCACCTTATCTTTAAGAAAGGTGTGGCAGGATGAATGAACTTACAAAGCTCCGAACTCTAATACTCTTCTTGCCAAAGTAGTAGAGATCAAAAAGTCATTTTGATTGTCAGGCAATACAATACAGTGAAACTGATTCAAAGGGTGCCTGCATTAAGGCATTTAGCTCAGTGTTCAAATCCCAAGATGGAGCTCTCTGCACCCTAAGAGGACACAATAGCTGAACTGCTCTAATGAAACAACATGTGTCTTTATAGTGGAAAATGGAAGATTGTTTTGGATACACTCAAAATTGCAGACAGTGCAGAAATATGTACTGTCAATGTATCAGCCTGAAGACTGATATGAAAACCTTCTTGTAAAAACTCCAGAACATGAGACACATGGCCTAGAAGATGCTGAATATGCCTCTCTCTTCACCAAGCACTGAATTTAGACCACATCCTTGAGTAAACCTTCTTTATTGATTTTCTCCCAGATGCTATCAGAAATTCAATGAGACCAGCAAACTAACTCTTTTGTTCTAGAAACATCTTTTACAATGCCAAACTTCTAAATTTAACTTACGTGGATCCTGACGAAGAACTGGACCCTGGGATAACAAATCTGGCCTCAGATGGATTTGAGAACAATGGTAGCTCCACTGACACATTCACAAACCTCCTTGTCCAATGGAGGGCCACTAAGATAATTCTGCTTCCTCCTTTCTGATCTTCTGTATTACCTTGGTGATGACAGACACTGTGGAAAAGCATAAAGTAATCCCTTTGGTGACTGGAGCAAAAGGGCATCTATGTTGAGGGCCGCACGGCTTTTTTTTTTTTTTTGTGCAAAGTATCGTTGATCCTTCTGGTTTGCCTTAAATGCAAAAAAATCCAATATCAGAACTCTGACATTTTTGATAATCTATCAGGAGTTGTTGTGAAGATTTTATTTTGCCTGATTAATTTTCCTTTAGTTCAGCAAGTTGGCCTTTATATTGTTGGTGTCCTTGATATGAAAGACCCTGATGGCCCATAGAGGGGCTTCCTCCTGCTGCATCAGTGATGCTGCTTTCTTTTGTAGATATATTCTCCACATAACCCCAGATGGTTTATGTACGCCTTATCAATATATTGTCCTTCATTACTAGAATATGACCTTTCCACAATGGTGGAGCCATTTGTTGAAAAGCACACTTTATTGCTGTCAACTCTAGGAAATGCATGCACTTTTTTTCATTCTGAAAAGGACAATGACCCTTGAGCCACCAATTTATTGGAGAATTCTCCAAATCCTTCCAGACTGTTGTATGTTGTTATGACAGACCTCTCTGGCTCTGCCATGGCCATCGCTCCCGGGAATCTCTCTGGAATCATTCACCAATCCAGGGATTTCAACACAAGTGATGGAACATTCACCTTCTGAGATGGAAAAATTAGAAAATGGTGGGAAAGAGACAGAAGGAAATTCCAGAGAGTCCTCATATGCATTTTTGTCCAAGGCACTATCCCTGTGTAGACACAACCACCTCTACAACATTCATTATGGTGACTACTGTCATCCCCAGACACCTCCGCAGAAGGGTAATTGCTGATCAGATCTTGTCCTGTCTTTCAACTGACAGAAAGATTTTGTGGACCTTTGTTACTATCACATGATGCAAGATGAACTTGGTGCTGAGGTGGTTGAAGATGACACTTTCTAAAATGTACTGTAAATCCATCCTTTTGCAATGTTTGGATCACTGACTGAATTGCTTGAGTGGACCCCTCTTTAAATGAGCTATGACTAGAATGTATTTCAGAAACGGGTATACCTGTATCCCCTTCTTCCTGAGAAAACCCACCAGAACATGGACTCTTTTGAACACTCGAGGAGCAGACAGCCCAAAATGCAGTGCTTTGTACTGAAAATGATTGGTCCTATGAGTGAATCGCAAAAATCTTCTATGGGCCTAGTGAAATGGCACATGAAGATAGGCTTCACTTCAAATTGATTGTGCAATCCCCCTGGCTGATCAACACCACTATTGACTTCAAGATCTCTATCTTGAATCTGGTCCTCCTTATGAACCTGTTCAGGTGTTTTAAATCCAACACTGTGCTATCCTCCCCAGATCTCTTGGGTACAAGACACAAGATTGAGTAGTGGCCGGAAAACATATCGCCTCAGGAACATTCTCTATTGTGCCGATTCAGAAAAGATGGGATGGGAGTGGAGAGCACTGTGGTAATTCCAGGTAATTCCAGACAAACCGTCTGTTCAGGGGGGTTTTGTTTTGTTTTTGTTTGATTGGGTATTTTAATTTTTTTTGTTGCAATAGATCCTGGATTCCAGTGCCCTGCCAGTAGCTACAAAAGGCAGAACAAAACTGAGTGGGTCTCCAAAAGATGGGGACTAGTCCCTCTTCAGCTATCCAATCAGCTTTGATTCTTCACTCTACAGCTATAGCCAGTGACAACCAACACTGATGATCTGTGGACCTAACCCAGAGAGAGATAATAATATATTTTGACCATTGAAGGCTTTCTGCATCACTCTGAAAACTGGAGATTCAGAGTTTAAAATATGTGAAAAATTCTCCATGCAGCCTTGAAGGTTTCCACTTCAGAACCATACATTTTGATTGAACTCTGTATAGACGCCATGCTATTAGCATGTTTCTTTGTTCCTATCCTATGTAGTTGAGATTTTTAAAGAAACTTAATGAACTTAAGTACCCAATGCCCCAATGATCGCAGTGCACCTGCATTCCTTAGGCTTCTTTGAAAATCCCAGCCTATAGTTCTTATTGTTGCTGTCTATCATACTGAATACATTTTGATGTGTGGTCTACTGTTAATTACAGATTAAACTACAGGTATCTCAAAGCTGAACTCCATTTCTTATTTAAGCCCCAATCCTGCAGAGACATCATCAGGTAGCAGATCCACTGTACCCATAAGAAGACCCATTGACTTCAATAGGGCTGCACATGGCTCCAAGGAGCCACTCAGTGCTCAGCACTGTCAAAATTTAACACTCTGGACAGGTGTACCTGACCATGTCACCCTACAGTGGCTGTCCCACAATCAGGATAAGGGGCTTCTACCACTCCAATTAAAGGAGTTAATGGAGTCCTTTAACTTAAGTGGCAGAGGCCTATGTCTTGGTACTGAGGATCACTGGATCAAATGCCACGGAAAATGTATGGAAGGGGGTCATCAGAAAAGCGTAGAGGAGGATAGAGTTGTTGCTCCAAGGAGCTTATACTATTGATGGACTACAAACATAAATGCAACCTCATCTGTCAGTTAAAAAAAAAATACCCTCACATTAGTGCTTTGGTGAATCCAGAATTGATATAATGGTGTTCTCCTTCATTTGAGACTGTAAGGAATCCTCTCAACACTACATTTTAGAAATCTCCACTCTAACTGTCTCCTATGGCTAAAGTCATTTGGAGATACAAATAGCTGTAAATATAGGGCAATTATGGGCTGAAGCCTCAGTTGTTTGTTCAGCACCTTTTTGAATAACATAATTTTAAGGCGAATCAACTACAGCATCCCGCACAACAGGTAGATGCATTATTTGTATTCATTTAAGCCATCCTTATGAATTGATGGTGAATTTATGCATGGAGGGTTTTGGGGTTTGGGGTTTTTTTTTTGGTAACCTCTACACAATAACTATAATATGACTGAAAGCTTATGCACACTCTCAAATTAACCTGTGGGAAGGTTCAGACAGGCATACTTAATGCAGAGTCAATTTAAGTTTTCGTTTTAAAATAACAGCAATAGCTGGCTGCTAATTGCATTCCTCTCAAAATCAAGAGGGTGAAACAGAAGGTGGGGGGAGGAGAAAGAAAGCGACAGAATTCACTGCCAGCCTATTCTCCTCAAGAGAGTTTCTTTCCATTCTTGTTATTAACAGCATAGCCAAGACTTGGTGGCATGAGAATTTTCAAGTCTGGGCACAACAGATAAACGTTACACACACATATCACTGAAAGTCAAGCAAGCTATGCAGCTGGTGCACACTGATCTGAATGGAAGCAGCTGCAGGGTCCCACTGTGGATGAACCTGTACTGGTGATGCAAGACAGACACTGGAGTAAAGCAAGGGAACTTAACATTTTGGCTGGGAAGGCGGTAGAATCATTACAAGAAGAACTGAATCAAAACACAAGTCATTCAAAGGGACTACTAGGAAAAGCAGAATTGCTTATTCCACTGTACTTCCCAGTGGCCAACTTAACTCAAAGCTGTGCATGTATCTAGACTGAATTAAAATTCTGCTTGTTTCAAAGTGATAGCATGAATAAGAAACAAATTCAAAGCAAGAACTTAAGCTGTATATTCCATTACTAATGATATCTGCCAATTATTCTTTCATAAAGGCAAAGTTCTGGTCTATGGAAATCAATTTTAGTTTTGCCATTCCCTCTCATGACCCAGTCCAATGCCCATTAAAATCAACAGAAAGCGTCCTATTGACATGAGCACATGTTCAAATGGATCAGATTTGCCACTAGAAGAATGTCTTAAGGAACTTCCTGTATTTGTAGGCTCCTCAGAAGCTTTTCCTTTGTCATCAGAGAAAGACTTCGCCATGTGGACCTCTCTATGAAATCTCATGAAAAGGGCATTTGTGCTCTTCTAGGTGTAATAAACCATTCAGGGAACATTGCTCTGGCTATGCAGGGCTGACTTTATGTTGTACAACTTGAGGGTTTAAAATAATTATTCTCATTTGCAGAAAGGTTTGTGAATACAGTCTAGTGGTGCGAGAAATGGGACTGGAAGTCAGGAGATTTTGGTTCTATGCCCAAATCCCCCACTGACTTGCTACTGTACGCACATGACCTTCAGCAAGTTACTTAACTCTCTGGGCCTGGGGTCCTTGAGCCATAGAATGGGTATAATAATACTTTACCCATCTTTGTGTGGCATTTTGGGGTAATTGAAATAAAGTTACTATATAAGCACAAAGTATTACCAAGAAATTGATGCTAAAGCAGGCTACCAGTCTATACATTTGCAATACAAACTGTAGGTTGCTCTCACAAAATAGGAATGTGCATTATTATCCATGTGTCAATCCTTCTTTTCCCTTCACACTTGCTTTTGCTACTATTGGATGGGGTTCGTCTTGGTTGCCCTCATGAAAATGCACCAATTAACTGAATCATTTACTGGAATTTATTCATGTATGATTTATATGGTTCAGTCCCTGTGACCTTTTTTATATATTCCCAACACCAACAGAGTTAATCAGATCTAAGAATATATGCATCTTCTAGTTAAGCTGTGGTTAGCCTGGCTTCTAACAGTAAATGCCCAGGGGAAGTTGAGAGGAAGTTGAATTTTAAAACCTGTCAATGCAAACAAATTCAATGAGCAGATCCTCAGTTTGGGCCTGATCCACTGCCCACTGAAGTAATGAGGACTTCCATTGACCTTAATGGGCTTTGAATGAAGCCCTGTAAGTATACAGGGGAGAAATCAGTTAGCAAGCTAGGGTTCTCACCCAATTTCTTTAGTTTGCAGGTGATCCCTACTGCCTGGACTTCCTGAGCATTTAGTCACATATGCTAAATTAAAAATAATAAGAAGCACTTTGCATTCTTGTCAAATTGCTGTCTTGTGCATTAGCTTTAAAAGGCATTTTCCCTCTCATTTAACCTCCAGAATGTTGACAAGAAATCAATATTAAACCTTGTAATTGATGTTGTGTATGGGAAAAGAGAGAATTTCAGTTTTAGCTACGGGCCATTTCTCAGTAAGATCATTACTGGACTGAGACAAATGGGTGTGAGTGCCACCTGTCATACCCTGAATAGGGTGTTAAAACACCCCTCTAAACCAAATTTTCCTCATTCAAAATCACATATGGTTAGGAATAAAAATTAACAGGCAGGAGGCTGTCTAAATCTATCAAGTAATATTAGCAGCCTATGTTCAGAAGTGGATTGATTAATGTATTCTTCACATTTACTCAGGGAGCTTTGGTATCACATTCATTAAATTAGATGATGTGAAGATACCTTAAGTGTGCAAATGATATAAGAGGGTACATGCAGAGGGCAGTTTGACACAACGACTCTAGTTACTCAAAACTGTTATTGAAGTTAGGTTTGTATCCTTCAGGAAAATTAAAGGAAAACTTTTGCTGCATGCCCAATTAGAAAGGTAATATAAAGGACAAAAGGTATCAGAGTATGTGCCAGCTAATAAAACACTGCACAAGTACCCTGATTCCACAAGGTTTTTAAGAATATGCTTAACTTTAAGCAGGGTAAAGAGCTGAGTTGATTTCAATCGCATGCTTAACATTAGGCCTGGCTGAATCAGGACGTAAAGATCCAGTCCATTGGCAGCTGAAGTCAGTGGCATTAGACTAATGGAATGTATGCAGAATTTATTTTTGTAATGGTGCAGGTTAACCCTAGCTGAGTGCCAAATACCAAATTGGTAAAATCAAATACTGGTTGCCCAATTATAATTACATAGGGAAAATATACAAATTATAGTTTTGCATATGAAAGACATTTTAGAGGCAGCTATTGAACATGTGTATGTATCAGAGTCTCTGGATACATAGTTGTAGGTCATTTAGGAGGTGTGAAGAAGGAAAAGGTGCATTACTAAGAGCACAGATAGCCTCTTTTTGGGGTTTAGCTAGATTAACCATGAGTCAAAGCAAGGTACACAATTAACTGTACATAACATACTTTGGATGAAGAAACAAAACTTTGCCTGCCAATGACTGTGCACTATTTTGGTTCATGAAAAGTAAGACATGGGATGTTGCTGGAGCGTTATCCTGTGACTTATCTGTACCACAAGCAAACCCCTATGAGTCTGTTTCCTGTCAAATCGTTAGAACAAGCACATAAAATGTTAGTTTCAAAGGATCCTTAAACTTGCTTGCATTGTCCTCTTTGTATATGTGAGTACCTTTTCTCCTAAAGTACTAAACATACTGTTTAGTATGTTTAGAACTGTACTGTTCTTC
Organism: Mesoclemmys tuberculata; assembly: GCA_007922155.1. Lineage (NCBI taxonomy): Eukaryota > Metazoa > Chordata > Testudines > Chelidae > Mesoclemmys > Mesoclemmys tuberculata. Next base: position 15,756,092 of record ML675646.1, read on the forward strand.
CTCCTTCTCCATCACCACTTTATTTCTGTACCACAAGCAAACCAGAGAATACATATTTTTTTATCCTTCACCTCTCCCCAAAAGAAAGTAAACTAGGTCAGATATATAGTTTATTTTGTAAGCTGCCTAATGTTTGTTTTCCTAAGTAAGTCCTCTATTGAACAAAGATAGTGACAGTCTAAAGGTGTTTCCAATGCAATGAGTATAGCTGGTTAGCAATATTCAGAGAATATAAAATACTGTGAATTTGGGGAGGTTTTGGCTTCACAAACCAATCTGGTTATTGCTAACATGTTTGGTATCAGAAAATATTTGATGCATATTTGTGCCTAGAAACTAAATACCAACACTCCTTCCCCTTTTGTCCTCCCTCCCCCCATTGCTGTTGCTGAGAATGACATACACAAGGTACAGAAGACGTGCCCGCATGTTCAGAAATGGCCTTTGTTATTCCACTGCCTCATCCATGAAGCTGACTTTCCATCACATTTGTGCCCTGTGGATTCTTGACTGCTGTAGAAGCTGAAATGGCCCCCAGGACAAGTTAGAGCAATCCTGAATTCTTATAGCAGTCAGGATTATGTGCATACATCCTCACTGGAATTTTCAAGGGAAGCAGCACAGGGCCATTTACAGCAACATACACAGCATCTGTGCTAGGGGAATTCTGACCCAGAGTCTTGCAACGCCTGTACAGCCCCTATGCACTACCAGAGCAGTCTATGATAGCCATATCAGGGGCCAAAAATCAGCACCTATTATTTGGGGCAGAATGTGGGATGGGAGAGGAAGAAAAGTCAGACAGAATTGCATTTTCACTCTGGTTGGGCAGCTGGGAGCACACATTGGAGCCTTGGTATACCCAGGTATACAGTGCCGTATATGGTACTGGTGTTATTGTCATGCTTTAATAAACTACAATTTCAAGACTCTAAAATGTAACCCACATTGCTCTGAGTCATTTAAAAGTCCATTGGCCAAGCCACTCAGGAATATAAAATGGGAAGAAACCAACAATGGGTCAGGCTTGGAACAGATGACCTAAGGGGTCATATCCATATCTAACGTATATGACACAGTGGTAAGGCCACCAGAAAGTAATTCATTATGGATGGAGTTTGATTTTATAAACCTTTCTTAAATCCATTTATGTGAACTATTAAGTCTACAGTTGCCAACATTTTTATTCATGAATTTAAAATACCATGAAATAAAATTTAACAGATTAATGTACACAAGGTATTACACACTCCTTAATAGGCTGAAAAGAGCGAAAATGACTGATCTTACTGCAGAGAATTTAAAATAAAATTTTTGACTATTTTTGTAAAAAGTAGAAGCCATTACTAAAGGCTGCTGTGTGGTTAAACCCAATTTACAATAAGTGAATGTGACGTACAGACTAACAATGAAACTGGAAATACCTGTTAAAAATATTCTGCCTCTCAAAGATACATAGATATTAGAATGTGGTTTCTAACTGGATATTTTCCACCCAACATTTGTGACACACATTTTACATTAAGTACTTCTGTTACAATAAGCAATATGACATAGAAACAGAAGAGCTAACCTCTTTTTCTTCCCCTCCCTGGGAACTTTGTATGTCTAGTGGAGCCATGTTGCCCTTTTCTCCTCACCATTTTAACTACCTCAAACTATCTAAGTTTGAGGCTAAGGGAGCCTCTCTTCAGAACTCCTTAACTGGCCACATAGACTGTTACTGAGTGATGATGAGGCCCTATCTTCTCCCCAAGGGCTGGCATGTCTCCACAGCACTCACAGTCCTCGTATTATGGGGACCAAGAGTATGGGACTCTGCATCAAACCTGGCTCCATTGTCTGGCTGTGCAGAGAACTAAAGTAGACCAATGAGCTCACAGTTAAAAATTATACTATAGCATATTTGGTAGACATTTTTGGTAGACATTTCCCTCGATAACCTCCCTCTTTTACTTTCATTCCCATGGAATCTGCATTAGCCTTGACCATGGGTGAGAGGATAAATTGCATGGTTTCAAGTACTGCCATTGCTTGAGACATTGATTTAGTGTCTCTTCTAGAAAGTCACCAGATTTTTACCTGATACTATATTTCTCTCTCTATTTTAACCCTATTTAGCAAAGGGTTAACAGAAACCCCACAAGATGGACTGCACCACGATAGCACCCTTGCCAGGGAGACTAGGATTCCTCCGCAATCATATCAAAGTTATATAAGATCACTCAAGAAGAGTTGTAAACCATTCTCTGCTGGACATGGCAACCCTGTTATCATCTTTTAAAATGAGATGGGGATTAAACTTGGATCACTGACAGTCATACATAATGCTATTTGCAAGCTATCAGGTGTCCCAAAGTAACACTAACCTGTCGCTATAGCACTTTGTGCTATTATCCTCTCACACCTCCCAAACTAACCCGGTTCAGACCTCATCAGCAAAAGGACAACAGATCTTCCAGGAACACATACACGCTGCATGAAACAGTGTGAATGATTTAGTACATAATTCAATGTTTGTGCTTCTCAGCCTGTACCAAAAGTGTCTCATCATGTGATTGAGGAGCACTATGCTTTTTGGATGATGCCTCTTCGATGCAACATAAAACCGAGGTTCCCATGCTACTTTTTGAGAGTGCATGGGTGCTAAACCTGGCATTCTGTACAAATTCTAACTCAGCAATTACATTCATCTTACCTAAATCCCTTCTTCAATTTCATTTATTTTAGGGTAGGCTTAACATTTTCATCTAAGTTGTTTGTAGTTTTGCTGTATTCTGTTAAACAGCTATTGTTTCACCCCAGAGACAGTTGCATTTTCATGGTGGATTCTTGAGATCCTCTGGGATGAAATGTAAAATATCACTGTTATACTTTTAAATAGTATTTCAGAAGTACTATGGTAACATAGTAATATAGTAACCTATATGTTTGTTCTTGCTCTAAGTGAACACCGAAGCACTTACATTATACAAAACTCTGTTACGCATTATATTAGCAGATAATTTGGATCAATTTGGGATAATTTACCCAATGCCTAAGCCACAAAATGAATAATCCTATTGTGTTCATGTAATCCAAGCACAGACAAATAGAAGGTTGTATTTAATCCCAGGCTACAATCTCAATGATTCAAACCACTATTGGTAGCTATATTCTCCAATTACCTTCTTCTTGGTCAGGATTTAGCCAGTTCCCACCGCTTTCGTTTTTTGGGTAACTGGGCAATTTGTTCAGTAGGGAAGATAATGGTTGGTATGATTAAAATGAATATTTTGCTATAGGTTAATGAATCACTGACTATTCAATGACTGGATTTACTATAGAAACTTTTCACTTTTTTAATTGATATAGAAAAAAATCCACTGGTTAAAAAATTCCCTCTGATTTCTTGTGGGTATGTCATAGTAACATGCAGATCCATCCAGCCAGCTGCAGGAGTATTACTAGTAAAGCTCAACCTGGTTTAAATGGGTCAACCATTTGCCAGGGATTTCATTAAAAGAGACTTAAGCAGAAGACACCTTCTTGACAGCGTCTGGTTTCCAGGACAGTTGTTTATGCTGCACCAGGGCTGAATGCACAACATTGAGTTCCTTGTCGGTTAAAAGAAAAAACACAACATTTTCTCAAAAGTGTAAATAGTATACTCACTCCCAAAGGAAATTATGAAAACCTCGGCCATTTAAAAGAAGATTGGAGACTAAAGTGGGATTGGCAGGAGAATAGACTTGGACTTTCCATCTCTAACTTCTGTGATACGATATTGGAATGCTTTGTTCCTGGCACTTTTGCCATCATCACATTCTGATCAATGAACTGTTTTTTCCTTCTGGTGTTCTCCTGCGTGGTAAGCACAGCAATGCACTTGATTGCATCTGTTTCAAAAACTATTCCTGCAGTTCGGTAGGATTTTCTATTGTCCAGGAAGCAACTAACCAGAACTGCTAATGCAGACAGATTTATAGAAAAGGATTGGGATTTTCCAAGGGGATGCAATGAAGCAATTAATACACGTATCAGGAATGCAGCTAATTCTGTTCACTTGCATAAAATTCAGATTTATGATACGCCATAAAATGCTATGAGGCTTGCTTTGTTTAAAACAAATCTAATTTATTATAGTGCTAATATAATATCTTGTGCTGGGGGACTGCATGGCGCCTGGGATTGGGAATGGGCTACAGAGCCTTTTCCTTCCAGGAAACTAGTTCACACCTGGACCTAGATGTCTAGTGACCAAAATTAGTTTTCTAACCAATGACTTTGGTGTCCATGTGGAACTGGTCATCTCTATCTAGCTCCTGAAGGACACAAATTCACTAAACAGCAAATCAGCATCCCAAGCCCTTAGTCAAACTCCAAAGAAAAGCCTGATTGTCTGAGCATGGAGTCTGAACTCTCCGATCATGGCTAAAAGCTGGCTGTCTGGTCAGAACATACTGCAGCCAGCATGTGGAAGGCTATGCTGTAGCTCAACAGAAAACTTCACAACCCAACACAGCCTTAAAACCAAAAATTTCAAATATAGGTGCCTAAAGTTAGGCATCTAAGTTTATATCTGGATGCTAAAGGCTGGATTTTTACAGGTATTTAAATGACGACCTCTCATTGATTTCAACTGTAATTATTTTCCTAAATACTTTTGAGGATCTGGGCGCCCAGGTCCTACTTTTCAAAGAAGCTCAGCGTTTGTAGCTTCCATTGACTTCAATGGGATTTGAGAGTCTCAATACTTTTGAAAATCCACCAAGAATAAAAGTATCTATTTTCAGAGCTGCTGAGCACTTGTTGGGATTTCAGTGGGAGTTCTCAGCACCTCTGGGAATCAGTCCACTTTCATTTAGTAGCTAAAAGGGCTTTATGTGCCTTGCTTTAGGCCCTCATGATTGAAAATATTGGTCTCAGTTTTCTTGAAAATTATTCTAAGAGCTTCACATAATGTCATGAATTATTTTGGGCAACACAGTGCTCCTGTGCAGACTTCATATTAAAAATCATTCGGTATTATTTTTATGAAAGTATTTAGAGGGAAATCAGCTGTCAGCTAGCAAAATACTGTGTTCCACAACATAAACTGCACTGTGGTAATAGCTGCGTTTATCTTCATGATCAACAGCCATTTTGCAAATTTGTAATCTCACTTCCCTAAATGACGACTGTAAGACAGAACTGTACTTAAAGTGTTGCATACGAGCAGCTTATAGTGGAAGTGGAGAACCCCCTCCTTTCCAGTACCTGTTTCGGGCACCTATCAACAACCGACTGAGATGCAACTCGGACTCGGATACTGCACATGTGTACCCTCCTGAACTGAAACATATAAGTTACAATAGATGCAGCTGCTGCAAGAAAGTTAGAGGAACATTTTGAGATCATTAGAGTCCTCGTCAGAGGAAGATGGAGACTCCACCGCTGTTATTCCCCCACCTAAATATTTCTTCTTTGAAGGAGAAGACCTATTTCAAAGTTATTAAATCCACAGATAAAGAGGAGGCAAACAAAGAAATCAAGACCAGGTAAGTTCCAAGGTTTTACTGATAATTACACTGTTCTATGTAGATAAGGGATTATTATAGCATAGTTGGTAAGTGTGAATTTAGGGGCACAGTTCTTTTTATTTGCAACGGATATTTGTAAAAATTCATGAACTGCAAGACTGGAAATGTATACATAAAATATTCATTTACCAAGGGAATATTTTTAAGAGCAATAATAAGAAGCAAATCAAATAATAAATCAAACAAAACAAATAAGAGGATTTATTAAAGTGAAGCTTAAAGAAATGATTTTTGAAAACTTGACAATGATCCATGAAAGTTTCTTTTTAACCGTTAAAATTGATGGAAGAAAAAGTTATTTTCCTTTTGTTAAGAATGAACAACAGAAGATCATGACCCACTCTGACAGGTTTCCTAGCATTAACTCTTCCTTCCACACTCATCTTCAAAATAAATGGGAACAAAGTCTGAAAACGAAGATTTTCATTACCCTTTGCAAATGCTTCAATATGTAAATGTATGAAAAGATATAAAGAGGAAATTCATTAACCAGAATGGCATAGATGGGAGAAATACCATCAACATTTGTGTAACTGCATGTATGAGGAAATGATCTGCTATGTTGAAAGAGAAATGAGTCAAAGGGGAACGTGGGGGAGGAGTGGAAACTTTCACAAAGGTTGCTTTAAAGCAGCTTAAACTCTCTTGCAGGTCTAAGGAAAAAAGAAATAGGTTGAGCCTTCTTCTGCAGAAGTCTGAATTCCATGAAAATGTCAATCCTAACAAATCCGAGAACCTGACAAAAGCTTCAAGGTGAGCATTGTAAAAAATAAAGAGAATGAGAATTCCTCTCAGAAAATGGCTGTGTCTGATTCAGGACATTTCATCCATTTATCTGTGTGCATTCAGGCTTTGCATCAAATAATGCTTCTAAGATCTATGTTATTTTAAAGTTGAGTGTAACTGCAATGCAAGCTATCTAACCAGGGCACACATGTAGTGTATATATAAAGTTTGCTAACAAAGTGTTCTTTGCATCCAGTGGGCCAGACTATGATTTCAAGTGAATAGTACCTTAGTCCCCAGTAGTCCCATAGACTTCAAAAGGGCTATTTCATGTATCAAGTATTATTCAGAATGCATATGATCATGATCTAATCCAACAGGTTTATTTCACTTTATGATAAATAAAGTTTTCCTCAACTGGGGGAAAGGGAAAAGAGCAAGGATGAGAGAAAATATACTGGGTACTCTTCATGTCACCAATACTTTTCTTATCATCTAGTCACTGTGCATTTTGTCCTTGTGAACCTACTTACTGCTTATATGCCAGTTTGTTTTTATGGTAATGATTATTTGTAATATGTAGTACCAGATTGTCCCACCTTTACTCATGTTGATGAGCACCTTTGTTTGGAAGTCACCTCACTGGCCCTTTTGTAGCTGACAAACATTTCTGTTTACTTGGAAATCTTATGGTTTCTGAGAAAGGTTTCCTTTGAAATAATTTAGTGCCCAATGACCCTGTTGACATAAAACCACCAACTTTCCCCAGAAAAACTCTGGATCGACAGTACCAGCATACCACCAATACAGTGGCTGACCTGACATACACATCTCCAAATTCAGATGTCACCATTTTAAAATGGTATGACTATTTCCATGCTATACTATTTCCCCTACAAATGTAGGGTGAAATCCTGTCTCCAATACAGCCACTGGGAATTTTGCCATTGACTACGGTCATAGCAGGATTTCACTGGTAAATCTGTTTGAGAATTACCTCTGCAGCTCCCTGCTGTTGGGAAAGCACAAAAGCTCCACGCCAAAAATGTTTCCAGTTCCGTTCTTTCCACGAGAGACAGTTGCAGAGCAGTTAATGATTTCTATGTGCTTTTTCTCTGTTTTCTTTTTCATTTTTGTTATTAATGCTGACCAGTTTGGACAAGAACTCAGGCTCCCAGTAGCGAATGAGTTGCCTGGGGAAGGCGTTCATTTCAGATCAGAACATTGCCTATTTGAGATTATTCACGAAGGTTTTGAGTAACTGCTGTGTTCACCTTCCAAGTCCATACTGATTGGGAACATAGGCTGAAAAATATCTTTATGGAAGAGGCTCTCAAGACCTAAACTCTGTTTCTGGGTTTATATTAAAGGTTCCCAGTAGGCTGGAACTAAGCACTTGAATCTATCCATCTTGGTATTTATACTATGCTTACTGCTGGAGTTCCCAAGCACCTAACAAATCCAAAGAATAAAATCCAGCACATGATCATATATTCTCCTTTCCACTCCAGAATTGGTGAGGTGGTTCATTTGTTAGCTGAATTTGGGTTTATGTTCTCCATCCCGCCTTTTCTTTCCCCTTTGTTGTTGCTAGGAGAAAATTAAGCTGAAGAAGTGACTTTTCCACTGTACTCAGAGATCCAGGGCCATTCTAAGTAACTACAGAAGTGTCTAGCGTGCCTAGAGAGCTCCTCCCACCACTCTTTTGAGTTTCCCCCCTTGTGCACCTAAACCCATGCCAAGTCCACATGTAACAGGATGAGACATAGTTTCCAAGCCATCTGGAGGTAGAAGGTTGCATTTTAGCAGCCATGATTATGTGGGTAGCTGATTACACTTGGATATCTAACGTAAAGGGAAGTGAGGCATCTAGTAATCTTAACAGAGGGTGATGTCAAAATAGCGGTTGATAGTTCTCTGAAGTGTTTCTCCTTTCCTACAAATAACACTACATCTTTGCCTAGTTATGGCTCAGCCAACTGTCTCTCATCCATGTGTTGATCTCAGGAAGTGATGACAGAGGTGGGACTGTTTCTACTCTATGTGAAGTACAACTGGTCAAAAAATTGTAACGTTTCAGAATTTAAAGAGAGAGAGAGTGCGTGTGTGTGTGTGTCTGTAATTCACCCTTTTGACTGATTGTAGTGAAGAGCTGAGTGACATCCTTATATGGTTGGCATTTAGTCCGTGTCTCATACATTTTAAATAGTATGGGGAGAGAACGGGGGTTTACAGAATTCCACAGCTGAGTGGCCTGATGACCATGAAAATGCCCATCACTACAAGGCAGCTCAACATTTCACTAACTTGCTGCCCTAGAACATGGCACAGCCTAACAGACCTTGGTGTCCATTCTCCTCAGACCTCTCCCGTGAGAACACTCATTGCTAATCCAAAGCTTTGGACCTGTGAGCCTTCTGGTGTGACATAGATTCACCCAAGGAGTCCTCAGATTTGAATGGCACATTCCATATCTAAAAGAGCAGAAATGTATTCTACCACCTTTTGGCATTACTTGAGTTCTGGACTACATCCTGGGTCTGAAGAAATCTAATTTATCTTCCACTATTACTAAGTCCCTGCAGCAGCTATAACAACTTATCTTCCCCTGCCACAAATGCACATAGAATTCGAAGATCTGCAGTTTTGTTATTTCCTATAATTGGAAGATTTCTTAAGAGCTGTCTTGGCTATTTCCTCTGTTATATATTCCCCCTGACACACACACACTTCACTGGCCTTATATTCAGTTCTTATGAGACTCATTTCATCAGTGCTTGCACCTCTTGGGAACCGTTCTGCTCTCTCTATCTAAAAATTACATTTTTAGTTGCAGTGACTTCCGCTAAGGAAGTGAGTGGAACAACAGGTCTTCCTTTCTGTTTTGTGAAGCACAAAGTGGTCATTACCCTAAATTCCTCCCCAGTGTGATTGGAATTTCACCTTATCCAATCTTTCCGAATCCAGGGAATTTGCCAGGGAAGCCAGACTACATAAACTAGTATAAAAGAGATTTAAGTTAAAAAAGGATCAAGCACTTTTGGAAGCCATCTCAGTTTTCCATAGCATTTGGTACCAGGTCCATAAATTGGGATCATTTGTGACCAGGAAGAAATTGGTCCAGTTCAGTGGTGTAGTGGTAAAACAAAAAAAGAAGTGGATAAACTAACCTAAACTAAACTCCAGATAAGAAGTGAGTAATCTCAGTTTATGTAAATTTGCTTTTGATTACACTACTGGTACATTTGATAAGGCACTGGACTGAGAGTCAGAAAACCTGGGCTAATTCTATTGCCAGCTCTATCTACTGTGTGACTTTAGACAATTTACTCCTTCTATTTATGCCTCAGTTTTTCCATCGGATGATACTTACTTTCATTTGTACATGCTTTTAGATCTACAAAGGAAAACTGCTATGTAATATCTAAGTATATTATTCAGCAATTGTCTAAATATATTGGTGTCAGGATTCAGATTTAGGACCCCGTCAGAGTCCTGGTACAATATCACCTCAGATCATACTCCATTTCTGTTTTACATAAATAAAAATACAACCTAGTTGTGTGTTCAGGGTTAATCTGTAAAGTGTTTCAAAAGTAATTTTACAAACTTTTTTATCAAGAAATGTGAAATATTTTTTTTCTATTGGCCTATACAGTGAAAAGTTTGAGATCAATGAAGAATACGTGCAGCTTGACATATTCGATAAAGAATACACGGAGTTTTATAAAAAGAACCCAGTCTCTCAAAATAACATGACATTTGAAAAATGTTTGTGGTAAACAAACCAGGCTACGTGGGTTATTACCTTATGAGACTATTGCATTCACTATGCAGCTGTGACTTTGTTTTCAAACTGTAGAATTTCCTGTATTCCGTTAAAAATAGATGGTGGTAAAAGTCTCAGACAGACTGCAATCAAAACCACATCTCTGCATACGGAATACGTCAGTTTAGCAACTAAACCTTTCTGTTTTCAAACTTTAAAAAGCAGTTTACTGGGTTCCCTTAGGATTTTTTACCATACCCTTGCAGGATATAAAGTTTCCTTAAAAATTTGGAACACAACACAAACACTCAATGCTCTGCTTTAAACTTTTTTCTTAACAAGTGTTATTTCAATACGCAAAACATCAGAACAAAAGAAACCAAATGCTTTTCAAGTCTCTAGCGGAAAGAGCTTCTTTTGTAAAGTAAACTAATCAGACACCTTATGCAAAATGACAAAGTGAGAGAAACAGCAGGTAACATATGTCATAAATACACAAAACACCCACATCATCAGAAACATTTTTTGTGTCTTATACAGTGTGTCCCCTGAAGAAGCTGTGAAATGGGGAGAATCTTTTGACAAACTGCTTTCCCAGAAAGGTAAGTAGTGTTTTCATCTCCCTATTACTTGATGGAAAATGACACAATGTAGGTGCACAATTAAATAAACTTGGCAGTTATCTAAATTAAGTATGAAGGGCCATTTATCACAGTCTGAGATTTTTCATTCTGTTAGTGTGCTTAGGCAGGAGCATGCTGTCAAATACTGAAAATTAAGAATTGATTTGTAACTGTAAGTTTGATATTTCCTTGAACAAGAGTAATATAACAGTAAGAGATACAATGAAGAGTTCCTTCAATAAACAGTGAAAAGGTGACAAGAAGTAATCAAAGTATTGTTTGGTAGTGAATTATGAGTTACTCATTAATGAAAACTGAATAATGAATACTTAAATAAAATTATTTCCATAGTAACACTGGAATGAGTAACCAATTATTTTGAAAAATATGCATCAAAATTAACAGAGGTCTTCCTTTTCTACTCTGGACCATATTTTTAAAGTTAGCCCAGATGGATCACTATGTTATGATGAGCTGACAATTGATTGAAAGTGGGTTGAATTCCGCTAGCAACAATCTCAACTGCTATTTTGCCTCTCCCCATTGTAAAACATAAACATGTCCCAGTCCTGATGAGAACATGCTTTACAAAGATTACATAACATTTCTTTCCTTTTGAATGCAGTCTTAAACCTATTTTTTGTGCTAAAATGTCGTTATCATTATTTTATACAGTGGATAACTAACCAGGAGTGGAGCCTGGAGATTAGTAAATTCAATTTACAATGGCAAATGCACTCATGTGACAAATGGCTATGAATTTTTATCTGAAAGAAAAACATGACAACATGTCAAGTAAGCTTTTGAGGAAACTCAGAGTGATCAGTATGTCATCTTTGTGTATCACTTTGGGTTTCGTGACATAAATGGGGATTTTGTCTAAGGACCAGAGCTAGGTGAAATATTCATTAAGGAAAGGTTGTTCATAGTGAAATAACTGTCTTCAAATTAACATAAGCAAAAAGGGATTTACTGGTTCCATTGAGCAGCCAATCCTTATTGCAAGGACTGTCAAACCATTCAACTACTCTATTAACCTCAGGATAGCAGGAAAAGGCCATAGACCTCAGAATGCCAGAGGTCTGGAAATGTCAGGCAATTAATGTAGTACCATAATCAGTGGTGACAATCTGCAGTGCAGCCTTCAAGAAGGTAAATCATCTAGGATCATTGTAGCAGGCATTTGAATAGTTTCAAACTATTTAGAGAAAGTCAGATAGTTGCTTGGAGAACTTTTCCATATATACAAGATTGGACAAGTCACCATAAGGTATATTTAGGCTATAATAGAGGTGTAAAAGGCAAGATTATCCAGAGATTTGGCAGGCCATGCTGGGATTGACCAAGGTGTTAATGTTTATATCAAATGATATCTGGGATGCTCTTTCATTGCAAAATTACTCAAATGCTCATTGAGGGAAAGAAAGGCACAGGGATGGATTCTTGCTAATATCACTGATTGGTGTCCCTGTGCAAGGCATGTGTCCTCTGAGGCTTGGGTCCACACTGACAGCGGCAAATTCGCTGCCGTCAGAGCGATTGCTCTGGATCAACTGAGCGGTCTGTATAGACACGCTCAGTCGATCCAGCAAGCGATGCAGGAAAACCACCCCGGTAAGTGGCTTCCCTTCGACGCAGCGCAGTGTGGATGGCGCGCGGAGGAGGCGCTGCCAAGTTGACGGAAGATACGCAAGTGATTTACGTCACTCGCGTATCTCCCGTCGACTGCCGCCGAATCACAAAGGTAAGTGTAGACCAGGCCTGAGACAGCAATATGGACAAAAGTGGTCAGCCACCCACAACAGACATAACTGCCTAATGCCTAAAACTCAAGTTAGTGACTGGAGGCTTGTTTCATTTCCTCCCTTAAAAGATACATGCTGTACACAGCACAGATGAGTCTTCCAGTATAGTGATGACCATTACAATCTTTGCAATTTTGCCACTGCAGGGAGTTGACAGTAATAACATTTCACATTAAAGATATTTCACAAAAAGGGATACCATGAACAAATTGGCAATGATAATTATATGCAAAGAAAATTGTAAAGGTTTTATTTATGTTACCTTTTCAACTATCCTCTGAACTGGGGTCATTCTTGGGGAACATCTATCTGTGAACACAATCAAGATTTAAATGGCATTGGAGGCATCCTAAGTCTGTTCTGAAACTAAAACTAAGCCCAGAAAGGTCAAAAATGACCACATTTTTGGGCGCCTCTGTTTTTGGGTGCTGAGCTTGTGACCACATAACGAGCTGGAGGTCATTATCTTTGAAAATTAGGCCCAAAGGGGGCATCCAAAATCAGAGGCCATATTTCAAATTTAGGCTTAAACCCTGCTATCATTTCCTTGGACCTAACTGCAAAATTATTAAACTGCACTCATATTGTGATGTAAAAGAAAATTCTGTAATGTGAAGTTAGGTTTTGAGTAGTTCAAAATGCTATCAAACATTTATCATTACATCATTTAAATAGAGGAACTATGATCTACTGTCTAATCAGAGTGGTCTTTAAAAGGTTCAGTTAATTAAAGCAATGCACTGCTCCCTTTTATAGCCGGATTGGATGCCTTTACAAGTTTTCTGAAAACTGAGTTCAGCGAGGAGAACATTGAGTTTTGGATAGCCTGTGAAGATTATAAGAAGAACTTAGCATCTCATCAACTTCTGCCTAAAGCTAAGACAATTTATGAGACATTCATAAGGAAAAATGCTCCAAAAGAGGTACAGTAAAAACTGAAGACATAGAATGCTTGATACAAGATGCATCTAATAGAATCTGCCTTTCATAAATGCATACGCAGATGCATCATCCATTCAGCCAGGAAGGTCAACATTTGATGAAGTTGCAGCAGTTTATCATGTGGACCTTGCCACAATAATGCTGTATCTTAAATATCAAAACACTGCTTTGAAAGGAAGTACGGAACCCAGCACGCACGGAGCTCTCTCTTACTTGATCGCTCTCTTTCTTTGTCTTCTCCCGCCCCCATCCCCATATTATTCTTTTAACCCTACAAAAACAGCAATAGGTGAAAATATATCAGGCTAGTCAAAGGAATTTTCAAACTTCTCATTGCTATATATAAACACCTGATTTAAAATCATGTTGCATAAATTTAAGATGTCACAGTAACGCACACACCCAATAGCAACGGTCATTTGTCAATGTTTTCTGCTTGCATTTAACTCTGCTTCCAAAACCACACAGTTATTCTCTGTCTGCTAACCCAGTCTTACAGAACAAATTATTACATTGCTGAAATTTCAGATGATCTCTTTAGTATGTCAAATGAATAAAACAAAACATTAAATTAAATGTATCCTTCCAGGTACCAATTATAACATTTTTAGCAGAGAAAAGACTTGTTTAATTTAGGTGTGGGATTTTTTTTTAATTTTTATTTTTTCAGAAGGAATCTCTGAGTGATGAGTCTATACGGTGGTATGTTATAGGCAAACACATATAAGATACATTGGGCCTGATTCTCATTTATGCTGCTCTGGAAGTGAAAAGGGCCTTTATAGCGGGTACAAATTATATTAAACTATCCAAGTGTTATAAAGGATCAGTCTTGTAAATGACTGTAACAATTATTTTTCCTTCCACTAGCAGGAGGATGGGCTGATTAGGAGAAAATAAACTCCTTCTAAAGTCAATGGGGGCTTGGCTGATAAATGACTAGAGGATCAGGTTCCTAATATGTCCTTTATGTCTCTACTATCTATAATGCTATATAACACATTAAGAATAGGTGGGTTGCCTGTGCTGCTATTTTCTGTGTTATTTTTCTTATTGTTGGTAGAGGAAATGTTAAACGTTGGCAGAGGTTGGCTGATGTAGTGGGGAAAAAAGTATCACTGCTCTGTCCAAGGAAGTGATTTAAAGAATGGTACAAATTAGGCTCATAATTCCCTCTGCATTGCTTTGGGTTACCATTACCACTACTCCAGCCAGGGCAGAGGGCCTATTTGTTTGGTCTACTCTCAAAGAGTAATGACCCAGTCCTGTGAGGTGCTGAGTGGTTTGAACGGCCTTTTACATTCTATCATGTGGCACCTTGCAGGCTCAGGCCCTAGTGAATCAGAGGACCTTTGAATTCGCTGAAGAGGAATACTGTTTTGCCAACGTGGCCTTCTACAAACAAGTTGGGTAGACTATAGCAAGAACTCTTGATATAAGAGCACAAGAACGGCCATGCTGGGTCAGACCAATGGTCCATTTAGCCCAGTATCCTGTCTTCCAACAGCGGCCAATGCCAGGTGCTTCAGAGACAATGAATAGAACAGGTAATTTTCAAGGAATCCATCTCATTAGCCATTCTCTGCCTCTTGCAAACAGCAAACCCTGCCTATCCTTGCTAACAGCAATAGACCTGTCCTCTGTGAATTTATCTAGTTCTTTTTTGAGCCCTTCTTGAACTTCACAACATCCTCTGGCAAGGAGTTCCACAGGTTGACTTTTTATTGTGTGAAGAAATACTTCCTTTTTTTTGTTTGTTTTAAATCTGCTGCCTACATAACACTTCATTATTTACTTCTCCACAGCAGTCATGATTTTATAGAGCTCAATCATGTCCCTCCTGCCATCTCTTTTCCAAGCTGAAAAGTTCCAATCATAATAATTTCTCTTCCTATGGAAGCTTTTCCATTCCCCTAATCATCTTAGTTGCACTTTTCTGTACCTTTTCCAATTCCAATATATCTTTTTTGTGATGGGGCAACCCGATCTGCATCAGAATTCATGGATTTATAAAGAGGCAATATGATAGTTTCCCTCTTATTATCTATGCCTTTCCTAATGGTTCGCAACATCCTGTTAGCTTTTTTGACTGCCGCTGCACAGAGTGGATGTTTTCAGAGAACTATCCACAATGACTCCAAGATCTCTTTCTTGAATGGTAACAGCTAATTTAGATCCATCATTTTATATGTGTAGTTGAGATTATGTTTTCCAATGTGCATTACTTTGCATTTATCAACACTGAATTTCATATAGCATTGCTAAAAGCTCCCTTCATTATATAGTATTCATAGGGTATCTTGCTACACTGAGGACCTGTAAGGGATGAACATGAAGGAAGGAACCTAGAGTACAGGTGTGGAAATCACACATTGACTGATAGTGTCATACTGACCAGTTAACTGATATGCAGTTACTTTGACACCAGCAAAGGGGGGATTGTTCTCCTCTGCTATGCCATCCATGTATTGAGATGGCATGGCAGGCACATTTCAATTTGGAAAATATAAAACAATAAGCTATAAAAGACATTTTTGAAGCTGTATGGAATTTATTAATTTCTAAACTATGTACTGCATATACCAGTATCGTGCATCTAAACATAATCTTTATACTAAACCACCATGAGAATAGCCAACAACATACAATTGTATTTGCGCTGTAATCAAAAAGCTCTTTGATATGCCTTTCCCTCCAAAGTAGTCAAGAATCCATTAGAAAATAATTTTGCTGTGCACTCTAATCATTAGAATATTGTAATCTTCCTATTACTAAGATGCTCCACAGAAATGAAAGATTAAAACTGCATCTGGTCAATTCAGATGATATACAGCCTTGAGCCTGAAAGACTGAGAGTTTCCTTGATTCCTGTCGGCTTCAGTGGGAATTGAGAGAACTCAGTACTTTGCAGGACTGGGCAAAATATCTTTCTGTGCCAGTATCAGAAGGAAATATATAGTTGGCACTATTAGAAAGTCAGCTCTAAACAAGAGGTACCACCAAGACGTGATGTATTTGATATCAGTTTTCCCCTGCTCTTAGTAATCCTCTGTGATGATTCTTTGGTAGCAGCTAACAAATGTTGACTCCGTGGCGTTCACAATACCTATATACACCTGGATCTGGATTTTAAGTAGAAAGTGGTTTTCCCAGGGAGAGTGTTATTGTTATTAATGACAGCATGGAAAGTGAATTAATGTACTGCATGCTTTCTTGCCCTTTTTCAGGTTAATCTTGACTTTCGCACCAAAGAATTCACAGCTCAGAACATCACTCACCCTACACTCGACAGCTTTGATGCAGCACAGGCCAAAGTCTACAGGCTGATGGAGCAAGACAGTTATCCCCGCTTCCTGAGATCTGACACATATTTAGACCTGACTAAGGGGAGGCACCCTGGCTATCCTGCTCTAAGAAGGCGATCACGCTCTTTTACTTTCAACGAATTCCAGGATGTGCAATCAGACTTTACCATTTGGTTATAAAGAAATTTAACCTCCTTGGATTTTAACTAATGTAGCAAAGCATAATACATAGCATCTTAAACATAAAACTTCAGCTGGTGTAAATGGGCATAGAGCCCTTGACTTCCATGATGTTACATCTATTTAGCCCATTGAAGGATCTGACTCAGAAAATTGTAGTCTGTGATTAATTTAATTTATTGTAAAGAGATATGCAGCATATTCGCACGATGTGTTCGATGTAAAGTACTGAGATAGGATATTGTATATTTTAAACTCAATGAGGGGAATGTATGAATTCTTTCCACAAAATCATATCTAACGGAGAAAACTTTAAACTTTAAACTAAAAATATTGTTTAAAAATAACATTTACAAAATTCAGCCTCTCTCGGGCCCATTATATTCAGAATGCATTGTGTTGTCGCCATCAAAAACTTTACATTTATCATTTGCACATAATTAATATTACTGCAATAGTTTCTACACTAAGCACAGGTTATTTGTGGTATCCCCAGAAACCACAAGCACACAGAAACATTAATTAGGCAAAAAATTGTCATGATTTTTGACTACAGTTAGTATATAACCGACAAACTTTAACTACTGCATATTTTAAGAGGTACGTAGGAAAATACCTATTTAATTAATTTTATATTTTCTTATTACATTTCTCTGTTCTATTTAAATGAAGCTGTATAGTTTAGCCTTTGCACTCAAATATTTGTATTATATTATTTGCAGCTAAATGAATGGTAATAAAGGGACAAGAATAAGCAATTTAGCATGCCTTAGTGTCATTAAATAACAGTTCAATGAATTATTAATTTGCCATTCATTTGTAAATTTGTGTGTCATCCCAACTTGTCTGCTAAGCTTTAAGGGACAAATTCTGACAATTTTTGGGATAACACCCAGCTGGGGATATGCTATAACTGTAAGGTCAATCACATACATCTATTATTCACGCCAAAGACCATCTTCCATTCATCGAAGCACTTAAGCACATGCTTACGTCCTGTTGACTTTAATGGGTCTTAAGCACATGCTTAAGTGTTTTGTCGAATTGGGGACAGAGGCAGGACTAATTTATACAGAATATGGGTGTGTGTTACTGTCATGGAGTTGTAGCACTTTTGTCACAAATAATGCTCCCTGACCATTATGTTCCACGTTGGTGCTTGTCCTTTTACTGGAGAGGTTCTCTGGGACAGGATTTTTTAGAATTAGATCCAGAACATCTTTGATTGGGTCTCCTTTGCTGTGTCAGGCTGCTGGTTCTGCCACTGTCATTCCTGCCTATATGCAAAATCTTTATTTACCCAAATAAACTCCTTTTGGGGGAAAGTCTTCATTTATAATAGGGACCGGGGCAAGATGTTTCACTACTGCTTTGCATGACTTGCTGTAGTGGTAACCAGCAGCCTACCACAAATATTAGCCAGCTTTCTACTTCAATTCTGTGAACACACACACACACAAATCATTTAGAGACATGAGTAGTGCCGCTGAAATGGAGGGAAAGAGAATGAACCAAATGTGACAGATATTATTCATATTGCTTAATTCATTAATGGAAGGCACTCAACTCCTCTGATGATGAGGGGATATAAGAACCTATGCAGAACAGAACAGAACTACTTGCTTCCAAGTTATAATGGCCCTACTCATATCTGTAATGTGCCTCATAGGTGGAAGTGATTGCAGTTCAGAGCCCTCGCTAGCATAAGACTCGGCCACATTACAAAAATAAAATAAGTGGCCTGTGGTCAGATTCCTAATGACAAATTATCCTAATCTAGCATACTAAGCATCTTCTTTGAGGATACAAGACAAGTTTTTGCAAAGCTAGTATGTTAGGGAATGATAGTAATACCACTTTAATCAGTGACAGTCATCAGACCAGATGTTCACAGAGTCAATATGCTAGTAAGCCACTGAAGATCTCATTTTCAGAGGGATTTACGGTATTTCAATGGGAGTGAATAAGACATAGGCATTTTTGAAAATCCCACTAGACACCTATCTGCATCTTGACATCTAACACCTCTGAAAATCTGCCCTTAAATTCCTATGCCTTTTATTTTGAAGGGATCATCTTAAAGCATAACAGTCAGGTCTTGTATGAGTTTGAAGCTGGAGATCTTGATTGGGATGCTGTTCGACTTGTTAAATTAGATCATTTGTCTAATATACTCTCTAAAGGGAAATGAGAGGAGGAAGGGAGAGTTGCCCTTTTAAAATCTTTACTATTCAAGTCACCCACACAGCCCCATCATCAGCATGTGTCAAACCTTTTTTGCTTGGAGGATTCTAGTGAAGATATCTTGAAGCACAGGGCAATTCTTAAAATATTAAACATTGTTATAGTTTAATAATTCATTGACTATAGGTTTTAATAATATGTGTGACTAGAATAATCAATCACCTGTCATGGAATTTAAGCTTTCCCTCCTCCTTCTGCCTTTTTAGAAGCCAATCAAAGACAAAAGGAACAATTCTTGATGACTGTTCTTTATGCTAATTACCAAGGCAAGCTGTATTTAAGATGCACAGTCAAGAATCTCACACTGTCCTCTCAGTAACTTTGTACCAAAATGGTCTATTTAAAAGTTGGCAGGATATAGTTTAATGTTAGGATTTCTATGCATAACATGCTAATTGTATTAGTGGACTTGGTACTTTTGGATCAAAGTAATAAAGTTTGACCCCCTACCCAGAATATCCCAAGGTTTGCAAATGTTCAATACTTAGGTTTTAATTGAGGCCTGTCTCTAATAACCAAATAACCTTGATAACCAAATAATATGATGTTTTATAATTATAAATACTATTTAGCTGGAGAAGCCACAGTTGTTTCAAATTGAGGATTTTCAACCTGAAAGTAGAAGAAACATTGCCATTTCAAGTGAAGCATGTAAATCCTACACTGATTAGGGTACAGTGTTGTGCCACAATACCTCAAAGAGACATAACTCTCCCTTTAAGCATCCTGGCTGTAAAGACTAATTCTTGTCTGGCTGAATTAATTACTGCCATCACCCATGCCAGAGCTGCAGCCAGAGGTTGGTGCACGGACTCATTGATGAATGATGCAGTCACATACCCTAGTCATTTAACTGTGTAAGTACCAAGACTCTGGCCATCTGGCCCTGAGGTTTCAGGAATACAGTGACTGTGGTGGTGGTGGTGGTGGTGGTGGTGGTGGTGGTAAGACTGTACTACGAAATTTCATATAACTATCAAGTGCATTTCTTGACCTTACCACTCGCCAATTTTCTATCAATGTTCCCACAAATTAGCAATTGCATCATGAATCTATATATACAGTGCTAGCTGGAAAGGCTATGGCTAGGTCCCTGTCTGTCTGTCAGGAATCTGGAGAGTAAAGCAGTGCTTATGGCTGTTTTTGTTGGTAAGGACATCCCACAGACAATAATTCATACAGAATATACTGTACCAAGAACTTTTTAAAATTAATCACTTTCCAGTTCTCTGTCACCCAGCTCCACAGTCACTGACAAATAGTAACTACATCATGTGTATAATTCATATGGTGAACAACTCCATGACAGTGGTCTTGAGAAGAGTTCAACAGGTCTGTCCTTCTGTTTTGTAACTGCCTTAGCTGTTACATAACGTAGAACAGCAAGCGAGAAGGGATCTACTCAAAGACCTGTTTAGGCTCCATGCAGAAGCCAGGGGACAGCATTTATATAGGTACCAACAGTATAGGCTTGTCATTACAGTTTGGCACATTGGCAAGTAGCAGACCATATTGATCTGCTGCAAAGAAAAGCAGAGTCTGTTACTTTTTTTCCTTCCAGATTAGGGTGACCAGATATCCTGATTTTATGGGGAAAGTCCTGATATTTGGCGCGTTTTCATATATAGGTGCCTATTAACACCCCTGCTACCCCCACCTCCTGTTCCAGTTTTCCACACTTGCTATCTGGTCCTCCTATTCCAGATTGAATTTGTTTTATTATCAAACCAATTTTGGATTCTGGCCTGAAATTTGTTTTCGGCCAATCTCCATACAAGCAAAACTTGGCTCAAACCTGTGTTGATGAGAAGTGAATACAAAAGGGACATTAACAAACTCAACCAAATATTGGCATCTAATTTGCTGAGATGTTGGTAATTCAGTTTATCAATTGATCACCTAGCTCTAACCACCAGTAACTACCCTTGTTAAATTAAATGATCAGACGGAGGAACTAACTGATAAAAGAAGAATTTCAACATCACAGGAAGAACAACAAGGGTTAGTTTTGATATTACAGAGCAAAGAGATGTATCAACATGAAACAGATGGAAGGAAAGATACCAAGGGGTTAGGGTGTTTGGACCAGTGGCATCAAAATTCAGCCTTTTACAGATAATTATGAAAAATTCTCTTTAAAAAGTGCATTCTCTATATATAGGTGCATAAAAACAATGGACAAAGGGAAGAGACTGTCCCCTCCTAAGGGAACCCCCACAGCAAGGGGCACCAAGGGTGAGGAAAACTCCACAGAGTTCCTTTCATGCAATTTTCCAACAGTTGTTCCATCGGTAGGAATACAATTTGTCCCTCCTCCTCCCTTGCAGAAAAGGCACCGGTTTAGTCCCGCAGACCCAAAGGCTTGCCTGAGATTCACAGTTAACTTGAAGCTTCTGCTTGGTGCACAGGATCAGCTGCACTGACCTGTGTCACTGCATCAATTCTGAGGCCATTTGCCTCCCAGTCATTGTGGTTTCAATGAGGCCATATGGATAAGGGTCGCTCTTCTGCTCTCTGCTGTACCATACCTAATGCAGTCTATTTTTTATATATCTATATCTATATATATATTATTATTATTATTATTATTTGGCAGATTTAGCATTGTTAGGGAATGGGGTGTGTGACTGGAGATGATTCCAAATTGTTCTTACCCCTTTTCTTTCTCACCGATTTAGCCCAGAACCCACAGAAGGTCTTTAAAGAGCTGATAAAATTGCCATTCTCACAGGAAGAGGAAGATCCAAAGTGCAGAGGTGACCCTTTCCACGTGGATCCAGAGGGATAAACCCTCAAAATCTTTCCTATACAAAATCTTTCAAATACAGGCTCAGTAGCAGGAATAGAGGAACTAACATCCCCAAGCTTTGGGATTCATTTGTTAGACAAGCACTGGCAAGATCAGTTTATAGCAGGAGCCAAAGATACAAAATTTCAGATTAAATTTGAACATCGACTTCTGGATGTTTCTTTATTATGAGAAACAATACTGAAAAGAGAAAAAAAATGCAAGCAAGGCTCCTCTCCCATCATGTATCCCCGTGGATTTGGTGGAGACAAAGGACAGAATGTAGGACAATCATGCAGAGAGCGCAAGGTATTGAACTGCCATCCATCGTACTCATTCTAAAGGAGAAAGATTTCAAAAATGAAGCAATGGAAAAAGTTTAAAAACAAGTACTGTATTCAGATGCAGAAAAAGCCTTTAAAGAAAACAGCATGATATACTGCAGTCTTTCTTTGTCAAAGTAACATGCTAACTAAAAGAACCATGCTTGCTAATAGCAGCATGTGGAGCAGTGGTTCTCAAACTGTGGGTTGGACTCCAAAGTGGAGTTAATGGGGTTGCCAGGGCCAGCACTGGACTTGCTGGGGCCCTGTGGCTGAAGCCAAAGCCTGAACCCTGCTGCCCAGGGCTGAAGCTGAAGACCAAGGGCTTCAGCCCAGGGCAGTGAGGCTCGGGCTCTGCCCTTCCAGAAAGGTGTCATAGTGCAATGAAGTTTGAGAATCACTGTACAGATCAAGTAAAACTCCAGGGATCGGAACTCAGCCTCTGGAACTGAAACAAGAGATGAAAATTTCACACAAAATCAGGTGAAATGAAATAGCCAAGTACTATGCAATAGTAGTGATACCCAAAGCCGAAAAGGACAGGAGACATGATTTGGGAAAGCATCAAAGCTCCAAACCATGAAAGCCTCATGGCTTTGCGAAATTTGGCTAGAGAACCCACAAGAATAAAATGTCATGAGAAGTCCAGTACATTCTGCTTTCCTCTGAGCCCAAAAAAATACTGTGAGCAAATACTTTCTCACTACAACTCAGTACTTCTGCTTTTAGGCTTCAGCAGTGCAAACTAACAACGGTCATTTTTAGTTTAGTTTTAGCTTCAGTAGAAGATTTAGGAAGTTATCTTCTCCAAAAGCACTTTACTCATCCCACTTCTTTCTGATCTATTACTATTAGTATTTATTATTAATCTTGCATCAGAAATTATAGCAGGGGATGGCCCTAAATAAGTAGCAAATAGCCAAAAATCTAGCTTTGTCTACCTTCTAGGTTTCATATTCTTCTAGAAGGCCAAGAAAAGTATCATTTGCCTTCTTGTCTGATGACATCTTAGGTGAGTTGTGAGCTATTGCATTTTATACTATATTTTTTCTTCAGCTGTAGATATGAAAAAAGTTATATTAAAAGTCATGCTATTTTCAAGAAAACATCAGTTTTTCAAAAAGGAATTTCACAATGTGCACAAAAGCTATTTGTATTAAAACGGGCAAACATGTCTCAAAGATAAAAAGATCTGGGTTATGAAGGGCCTATTCAAAAAGAATGGTCATTTCACATAACAAGTCTTGGCTGCATAAAAACATGTATTATTTTTATTAATCTACACACTGACAAACCCTGCCTATTGTACATGCTTTGTAACAATAATAATCATATTTATCTAGGTCCTAGGTTGAAAGCAATATTTTCATGGTACGCCAATACAAACTACTTACCATTTACTCCCTCCAAAATGTGCATGTGCTACGTAAGCAGTTTACTATTGTAAATGTTATGGAATGTCAGAGCACATTAAAATAGATTGTGTGGTTCTACAGATTCAATAGACAAGCATTATCTGCCTGAGATAAATTGATCAATGCTGCCAACTTTATCTGAAATCCAAGATAATTCCTACAGACTGATGCATGTGTGCCATGTCATGACAGTAGAGAAGCTAAGTTACTGATCAAATTTTATCTTATTTCCTTCATGCTTGAGCCTTGCTCTTTGTTAAGATCCATTCTAGCATTTGTGGTGTTGCACAAGGATAATGCTGACAGATGCAAAATCAGAAGTAGTAACATTAGTGTCTTTTCCTTCTCTACTTAGCCTGCTCATAGGCTGTTTGGCTGGCGGGTTTTGCAGCTGCTGGACTTCCTGTAGCTATTATAAAGAGACGATACTCTAAGGCTCTTTTACTTGTCTAGATGGAACTTCTTTTAATTCACCATCTGATTAGGAGGTATTCACTCCCCTTTGTTCCCAAAAACCTATTGTGTGGCAGAAAATGAGTTTTTCATGAAAAGTATAAAAAAAATTCAGATGTGAAATGAAAGGAGCAAAATATAATTTTCTGAGGGTTTCATTTTTAAAGTGTTTCAAGAGTATATATGAAAAATAATCCCCTTTGTGGGCCTAGACTAACTTGTTTACATTATAAGGCTCCTGATTCTGCAATGTGATACATATGGACAGACCCCTGAGCCCACACAGAACCCAGCTGAAGTCACCATCATTCATCCGACATAAGAAAAAAGGGATGTTCGCTTGTTGTGCTCTTTAATTCTGATTGCTTAGTGACATTATGCAAAGTTATTGAAATATGCTATGGGTGCTGTTAAGTCACCCTTACTCATGAGGAGTAGTGTCTTGTTGCCATTGATTCTAGTAGAGCTACTTGTGGACTAAAATATTACCTAGAATGAATAAAGATGGCAGAATAGCCTTACATCAGGGGAAGTATTTTGCATGTAATTCCCAATTTATTATTAAACTTTCCCTCAGCTTTTCCAGTTTGCAAAGCAAGGTCACCCAACTCTAGTGGCAGTTCAGCTGACATGGTGATTTGCAAAGAAAGCCTCTAACTATAATTGTTTTCAGGGGTATTTTTTTAAGACCAGCTTTGTGCTCCTCATACAAAATACAGACATTAGCTAACTGATGCAATCATGCCATCTAGAAGTTTGATTTCTCTTTCCTAGAATTTATGTTAATAGATATCTCAGTTAATGGGTACGAGTCTCGGGTGAGAAGTGTGACATAACTGTAAAATTAGATTAAATTGTGTATGGGAAGCATGTAATAATGCTGACAGAAATCTGCACAAGCACTGAGAGATCATCATGAACTTTAGTGAGTGGTGATGATTTTTATGAGAACATTAAAAAGTAAGCTAAACTCAGTGTTCTGTTCCCATTAGCTTTCATCATAGAGTGTGAAAAGAACAGTTCATGAAAAAAAGAAGCAACAACTACAATATAACAGAAGACAGCAGAATAAAATAGTTTAGATTTATTATTGATAACTAGATACATAATCTTGTCCTTGGAGAGTCCAGGTGATTGATTTATCATTTATACCTTTGGTTTATTTTGTCTGAATGATTAGGCAATGATAGGAAAGGGCTAGAGTGTGCATAAAGCCCAGCTATGCCAGTGTAACAGGAAATAAAACAATGTGTTAAAAGAGGAAGTTAGTAGCGTATGCCAGGAAAACACCACATTTATCACTCTTCTTGCTCGCTATAAAATCCATTTTCTTGGAATTAATTTAAATGAGTCAAGTTCTGATGAGCTTTCCATCGCATATTTCTAATAACTGTTTTTATAGCATCACTGCATTGCAACATGCTAAAAGGCATTAATATGCATATATTAAAGAAGGCACAAAAATGGATTCAACTTTTTACACCATTGAATACATGTAGTAAAAAAAAAATCTATGCTCTTGTCTTTTGTCATATTCATCTGTTCAAGCAAATGCTAATTATATCAGGCTTTAAAAGAGATGTTAGGTTTCTCTGGAGTTTGAAGAACAAGGTTCGGTTTCATTTTGAGAAATGTTTTGTGGCTTGCATGTTTGCCAATTTGCCAGCAATGGGGTAATTCTGCAGCATGCATCTCTCAGAAGTTTTCTTTTTTCACATACCATTAAAAACATAGGAACAACATATGATTTTAACCAGAGTTTCATGACACCACTACCTCAGCTCTGCTGCAGCATGAGTTATGAGAAGATCTTGGAAATCTCTTCTCTGGACAGTGCAGACAAGGTGTGCTGCCACAGAAACAACAATTAATTACAGAGTTTTCTGTAAGCCATTTGGCCAGCACTGTTGAAGGCCAAAAAAGGAGACTGTTTATCCCACACTCTTCTTTTCTTATGGTTTTAGGAGCAAAACCCAAGAATGATAGAAAACAAGAAAAACCTGAAGAGAAATTGTGAGCATTAATAATGACTCTAAATTGAGTGATTCATTAACCACAACCAAAGACCATTTTTTAGTTTTTCCTCAAGACTGAAATTTTGTTCCTCCATTTTTTTGAATGTGGAGAATTATCTTGGAGAAACCATTTCTCTGGCGCAGAGAATAGCAATATCTTAAACAGGCTCATCTTGCCTGTCCCTCCATCCTTTGATTTACTGCCTCAAATGCACATGCACACAAATGCTTACACCTTCACATTTTTGTTCTCCAAAAAAGCCATGTCCCAGCCCATCCCTTTCATTTTAATATCAGTTATGCCAGACCCTTGTAAAAGACTATCTGATAGAGTATATGAGGTTAGATGTGTAATTTAATACGACACTAATAGAAGTGGCTGGAAACAAATCTAAAAATATAATCCACGCAGGTGTTATACAACCTTTCCCCACACAGTTATGGTCCCCATGAAAAGTTACCACACCATGGTATCCAAAATGCATGTATTTAAGACTGATGAGAAACGCACATAGCCAGGACAGAGTATTGCAGATGCTACAAAGTGGAAAGAGCTGCTAAATTTTGGTGTTTTATTACTTATTACTAGCACATTCTGTGTGTAGCTAACACAACGGTGTACATAGATGGTTAAATATTGTTATCCCATTTTACAGATGCGCACACAGGCATAGAAAGTAAAGGAGCAGATCGTGACACCCGTCACTGAACTGGATGTGACACTACAACTACACCCTTTGAAGTCAGTCAAGCCCTAAGGCTATGTCCACACTCCAATTAGACACCAGTGGCTGCCCTGGACCAGCTGACTTGGTCTCCCGGAGCTCGGGCTTGCAGGGCTGTTTAATTGTGGGGTAGATGTTCAGGCTCAGGCTGCATCCCAAACTCTAGGACCCTCCCACCACTAGGATCCTAAAGCTCAGGCTCCAGTCTGCTCCCAAATGTCTACACTTCAATAAAACAGACCCATGAGCCTGAGTCCCATGAGCCCAAGTCAGCTGGAATAGGCCAGCGTGGGTTTTTAATTACCCTAAAAGACTTGGCCAACGTTATGCAGGTACAAACTCTAGGTTAGAACTGAGATCTTTTGGGCTGGATCTACTGCTCCTCTCTGAAGGCAAGATTCTGCTGCCCTTACATACATTGAGTAACATGATCATTCTCACACAGTCCCATTGAAGTCAATGAAACTATTCATGGAGTAGAGGGGTTATTCATTGCAAGTAAAACTCTTGGAATCTCTCCCTACACATTCAGAAAATTTCCTGATATCAGATTCCAAATGAGAGGCAAGAAAAAGGATGGAATCCTTCCTGATTACTAGAGATGGCTGGGGTAAATGACCCAGGGGCAACCATCTTTCTTCTCTGTCTTCTGTGAATCTATAAACAAAGTCATATTGGTGTATTTGGAATACATTTGGAACGTCCAATTTTCTTCCTTTTTAGCCTGCTGTATATATGGTAATGTATTGTTAATTGCTTGTCATATGGTGGTGGGTAGGAATACATTAATATAATTAATCCACACTCATTTTTAATTCTGCACATATAATTATATTTATTGTTACACTTGATTGAGTATACACAGATTAACAGACATAGAGAGACAACATTAGAAATACTGAATGAGATTATAACATATTAAGAAGTGGCATGTATCAGATTTAATGACGTTATCACTGAATATTAAACTATTGTAAAACACAGAAAACATTTTTTTTTCACTAATTACATAGCATACACTACCTAAGTGATCTTATTTTCTTTTAGAATTGATGATGCATACCCGAAGCAAACACGATACTTGTTATTGAATATGGCTCTCTAAATCTCTGGTTTGATAACTATATGGGTAACTCCACTCTCTAACTATATGGGCTATGGAGATGAGACATTGTTCAGGGCCCAATCCAGCAAAGCTCTTGAACATGCCCTTAACTTGAAGAATGGAGTAGTCCCATTGTCTTCATTGGGAATACTCTTGCGCTTAAAAGTAAGCATGTACTCAAATGCTTTGTTGGATCAAGGCTAGTCAGGGCACAATGCCTAACACTTCAAATGGATTGGGCCAAGAACCCTATTATAACAATTATAAATGATTTGTATTGAGGGGTACCAGTCATGGCTCAGGCCCCATTGTGATAGGCACTGTACTAACATAACAAAAAGACTGTCCTTGCCCTGAAGACCTTGCGCCTATTAATTCTCTCTCTTTTCCAGGCTCCCTGCATAGTCATAGCTCCATTTCTTTCTCTGTCTCCCAATATGGAACACTGCCTCTCAGTCTCTCTTCATGACTGTTTTGGGAGGTGGAAACCAGCACTGAAGTCACCAAGGCCACTGCACAGACTACAGTTGAGTTAGGCACTGTGGTTACCAAGCAGTTAAATTCAGTAGTGAAAGCAGGACATTACGGACCAAAGTCCCATCCACATAAAATGTAAAATACAGTGTGACCAGTCAGGGAAGAATTGTGTGGAAACCAGCATCGCTGGCATGGTTGTATTTACACTGTGGATAGGCCCTTTTAGAAATCACCTCCATCTAATATCTGAAGCAAGCTTTATCCGAATGGTTTCTTAATGCTGGATTTGCATCTAGAGGAATTTCAAATGTCCATCTCCTTATGCCCATTTTATGTACATCTCATTAAATGGCTGTAGCAAGCTTCTGATAGCAGAACATACTGCCGTATAGCTGAAAAACCTGGGAGACACATTCTCACACAAATATCCTCCTAGTACTACATGCAGACTTCAAAACCCCATTTTATTCATTTTTTGCCTCTGGGAGTAAAAAGCCCTTGACTACTATGATCCAGCACAGGGGCTGAAGCTATGTTCACAGAAACTATCAGTATAAACGATCTTCACCTTCTCTTTCCAATATGATGTGAAAAATTTGTTTTCTCAGAGTAAAAAGGAACAAAACTGCAGTAGCAAATTATATATTATACTGAAACTGCACTAACATCCTTCATCATTCTGAGAGCACGAGAAAACTTTTCCTTTTCAAAAGGCATTTACTTTTACAGCACTCTTTGTCCACATAGTCTGTGTTTACTTTTTATCTCCTCCCATTTGTTTTCCTGGATTTAATTTAGAGGGATGAGAGGGCTGTGTGGTTGTTCTGCAGATCGGTACTGTTATTGTATGTTATAATGCTCTTATATTTATCAGTAAGTGTGCAGATCCCCAAGTATCTCTCAAAAACTAATGGGATTTCATCCTTGATGTTTGCCACTATTGCTTTCTCTAGTGTAAGTCAAAACAGTTTGGTGATGTAAAGAATGTGACAAAATGTCTGAATGTTTTACTCATCTACTAGACAGACAATGGTTAATAGAATTCATGTACTTCCAAGACACTCTAGTGTAGGATTTTAGCTCTGTATTAAAAGTAGTCAAGATTTAAATGGGTTTCACTGTAAATACTCCAGATCGAGGACCTCATCTTCCTAATGCACATTTTTTTGCAGCACCCAGTATAAGATGACCCTGGTTCTGACAGAGACCTTTTATCATTAACCCAATGCTAATATCAAACAACAATTTCTTTGAGAAACTCAACTTTCAAAGGTTTCTATCTGTATCTGAAAGCAGACATTAGGATCATTGGGTCAAGTTTCTGCCAGCATTGAATATGTTGAATAGAGTCTTATTCTGCAAGATGTCTCACTAATGTCATCACTGAAGTGCTAGTCAAAGTGAGGTAAGTTATTTTAGCCATACAGCAGCAACAAAACAAGAAAGACAGAAAGCCCTCTCTTGGGTTAATCAGCTGAGATAATTAACTTTGAAAAGTAACTTCTGAACTTACATTTTTATTAACATTTTAAATAAAGTACTAGCTCCCTATTCACTTCAATTATGCTCATCAAAGGGCAGCTTTAATTCATGCTTCATCCACAGAGACTTACCATGATGTCAAAACATGTTATTCTACCATTAATAAAAAAATATAATTAACATTCTGGATAATGCATTCCTTTCTTCCAAAAATTTCACAAAGCCATGAACACTTGACTTTGACCCAAAGCTTCTGAAAGTTAATAGGAGCCTTTCCATTGACTTCAGTGGGCTTTAAATCAGGTGTATTATGTATTAAGGCTGCCACAGCATCCTTTTCTCAGCCCTTTTCTGTCCATATAATGCACTACAGACCACCAAAACCTAAATATGAAAGATGGGAAAGTCTTGTTAGATCATCTAGCCCCGCTCCTAGCCACTGTGAGATTCTCTGTTGGTAAAGCTCACAACGACACAGCCCTGTGGCATTAAGATTTCATTAGTCCTGTAATGTCCAAGCATACCAGAGCTGAAATGAGATGTAATGACTTTCCACTTCTGTTAGAGAAGTCAGGCTGCACAATTAAGAGAAAGGGAATTCCATCAGGCTATAAGTTTTATGACCCTATTCCACAGAAGAGTGTTATAATTTCCTTCCATGTATGCCTCTAGTTTGAATAAAGTTGTTTTCATTCTTTAACCTGACTTCAGGCAGTACCATGTTTGCAACAGAGTGCCCAAGAATATGCGTTCTGAGGTTTCCTTCTAATGCTTCCATGGTTCCACTGGGTGGCTTCACACACAAACATGCAGAAGGGTAGGAGAAGCACCATTAACTCAAAGAAAAATCCAGTGGGCCCAAATGGGTCATTCTATGCTGTACACCTTCCTTCTGGCTCCATTTCTCCTAGATACCAGCATGTCCCCTGAAAGCCTACCAAATATTAGTCCCATGTAGTTGAGAAGATGGGACTCCATGCACTCAAAAGCAGGATGGTGGGAGAGGTGTCAGGCCAGGAAGCTCGTTCTTTTGAGACTGTTCATTTTCTATACTGCTTTAGAAACTTTTCTCCTCTATTTTACTCCATTTGCTGTGCTCCAAACTTCACAGCTATGGGCAGCATGTATGGGTTGACCATATCTTGAGCCATCACAAAAAATAAAGATGTGTTTTATGGTAGATTTTATGCTATTTTCTCTGCATGCAAAGAATATTTACATGCATGAGTCCCAACAGCATTACCATGAGTAAACCCTAAATATCCTCCTTTGATTGATGGCAGATAAAATTGTACTTGATGGTTTTATTCCCTCAGTTATTTTGAGGTTCCATATATATTTAAAAATGGATCCGCTTTCCAAGAGGATGCAAGAGGACACCCTGTAGAATATCACAAGGTAATTTCAATCCACCCATGTGACACATTCTGCTTATACAGTCATACAAGCCCAAAGTAAATTATTAATTCTCCGTACTTTGTTCTGTTTTACAATACTTGTTCAAATGATACAAGCCAGATGTGAAAATCAGTAAGTGAGGAAATTAACAATTGATCCAGCTTCAAATGAAAATAAAAGAGCTGCAGATATTGTATGACTTTGCAAACCTGCCAAAGCATCTGAATAATTTCTCTAGCTATTTAAATAAGGCCCCATATCCCCCAGTCAGAACTATGAAATCACATCCACAGACATATGTGCCCAGGTAGGTGCCTACTGACTTCAGTAGGGCTTTCTGCAGGCGTGAAAATCCACAGTCCCTAACTCATAGATCAGGACTGAAGGAGTGAGGCCAAAGACAAATGCAGGACTGAGATGTAATGGCAGAGCTGTGTAGGGAATTTTTCACATTGCATGACTCCATTATGACTGGTCCTAGCCAATGATATTAGAGCCACAGTTTTAGGAGCAAACACTTAATTTTGAAAAACCATTTACAACAAATAAAATTCAAAATATATCACTATTTACCTTCGAAAAATTGTGTGGTCAAACGAGCTCTCAGAATAGTAAAGTCATGCCTCATTGTGCACAGGCTGAGAGTCAGCAAAGATTAATCATAAGGATAATGAGGAGTTATTTTTCTCTAAGGTATTTTAATTTTAGAGAATTAAATGTCATTCCTATTTGATATGCTTTGTCATTCAA
This sequence comes from Mesoclemmys tuberculata, assembly GCA_007922155.1. Taxonomy (NCBI): domain Eukaryota; kingdom Metazoa; phylum Chordata; order Testudines; family Chelidae; genus Mesoclemmys; species Mesoclemmys tuberculata. The sequence goes on from ML675646.1 coordinate 15,788,178, forward strand.
ATTTCAATGAATAGTTCAAGTAATAACTACTGATCTTCTATAGAAAACATCCCTAGTTGTCATACTGTTTACAAATGCAATAGAAAGTAGATATGGAATAGAAGGCCATCTGTTCATTACCATTCAATTGCATACCCCAAATATCTATACTTACTTCCTCTCCTTATGAGTAATATGCACCTATATATTGTTGACCTCACCTGAAGGCCAGTATTCTGAGTTGCTGAATACTTTTGAGGACTGAGGCCTTCATTAACTAACAGGATTGGTCCCCTATAGCACATAATTACTTTTTTTTTCCTTTCCCCTTGTTATCCGCTTCCTACTTTCTGGCATATGCTATTTTGCAGCACAATTTAAATCAAACCCCAAAAGAACGAAGCTGTGCTGTAAATATGGGGAACACGCTGGAAGCACTTGATAGAAAGCTTCCTGATCACTGACTTCCATTCTGCAGCATTCTGCAGCCTGTTCGGTAGGAGAGAGCTTGATCAGGAAAACATTCAGTTACTATGAGCTGGATTGTGACTTCACTAGGCCCCTGCTCCAGGGTGTTAGAGGGAGTTAGAGTTTCCCCTGCACCTTTGTGCCTTTAAAGGCACTGCACAGGCCTCGGGCCTGGGCATGCAGGAGTAAGTGGGGTTACACACCTTCTTACTTCCTCCTTACAGGGAAGGTGGGTGGGGAGTGGGTCGGAAAGAAGGGTGGGAACTGAAGTGAAACCGTAACTCCATCCCCTTCCTATCCACTGACTTACCTTGGTGGTCGATGGGTAGGAAGGAGCAGGACTAGGAAATGTCCTTCTGTTACAGGCCCATTGAAGTCTGCCACTCTGTGAAGCAAGGAGGACACAAAGGAAGAAGTGTGCCTCAGAGAAGTGTCCCTGCCTATACCTTTACATATACCTCCTGCTTAGTGCTGTGGCTGATGTTGTAGGCTTGCCCTGTGTTGTGTCTGAAGCAGTGACAACAGAAAAGCTCTGTTGCAATGTGAGGAGGAATACCTAGCTTTCAATTCCCAGGAAACTATTTACTATTAGAGTTTTTATACAGGGTTTTGGAGCAATTATTAAATGACCCCAAAAGCATTAGGAGGATTAGAAAGGACTTTGTTTTAAGTCATAGGTTTTTATTATGATATTAATTATGGTGATTTATTTAAGTTACATACTTTTCCTTCTGTAAGACCCCATGCTCTATGAATAAATTATATAAAAGTGAAATGGAAATATTAAATCTTTAAGGCTTCATAAAACAAAATACTGTGGGCAATATTAATCCAATATATCAATCTAAACTAATGTTTGCATGATTTCCTGCTATTGAAAAACCAATCTTATTTCTAACTTGTGTTGCAGATATTTTAGCAGAGTCCATAAAAAAGGTATGGAAAACCTCCATGCTCATTAGATTCTGAAATACATAAAGTCTCAAGTCTCTGTTTGTGAGAATTAAAGGAATGCAATTGATATTTCTAATAAGAAATGCAGATATTATAAGCGTACATGGCAGTGACTGCATAGTTGTAAAAGTGCCAAATTTGGCTGACTCACATTATTTGTGACTATTCAAATAATCACTGGGTATTCTGGAAAACGTTTGTGACTCTCAAAAGCTCCATGAATTTTAATACAAATGATCATTCATTTCAAAGTTCATACCAAAGTGTTCATTCATTCATTATTTGCTATTTATTATTACTCTTAGGGTTAAAATGATTCAGTCATCTACACATATGGTAGAAATAGCGCCAGGTGATTTAGATGGCCAATCACACAATATGAAGAGTGTAAGCATACTATCTCTGTTCATCATCAAACAACGTTTTCTAAGTCCCGGTCTACACTTACCTTTGTGATTTGGCGGCAGTCAACAGGAAATACACAAGTGACGTAAATCACTTGCGTATCTCCCGTCGACTTTGCAGCGTCTCCTCTGCACGGCGTCCATACTGCATTGTGTCAAAGGGAACAGCGCTCCCTTCGACACAGCAGAACTCCACTTACCGGGGTGGTTTTCCTGCATTGCTTGCTGGATCAACTGAGCGCGTCCATACAGACCGCTCAGTCAATCCAGAGCAATCGATGTGATGGTGGCGAATTTGCTGCTGTCAGTGTAGACCCAGCCTAAGGCTCATCTTTCAAAATAAGTGATAACTTAGAAAGTACAATCACATCTCGGATTTCCCTCCTTCAGTTTACAATAGACTCAGACATCCAATCAAGTAGCAAAAACAATGCCATATGAGATGGGTCAACCAGTCACCCAGCACACACAATCAAGTGACAATCTGAATCCTGTACGGGCTTGTAGCTGTGTTCAGTACTGTAGCAGATTAAGTGAGAGTAGAGAAGAGGGTCAGAGGGGTCTCACTTCTACCACATTCCCACCATTTAGCAATGGGCTGCTCAAACAGTAGCAGCAGAGTTCAAGGAGAGGTGGTGGAGAAGAGAATGTGTAGATCAGGGATTGGGGTCACATGGAGATAGGCTGCCATCTAGTTTAATACCTTAATCTGCTACAGTACTGAACACAGCTACAAGCCCGTACAGGATTCAGCCTATAAAATTAAACAAGCTTTTGCAAAGTTTTCCGCAATAAACATTGTACCTTCTATGTTACAGCAGGTAAAATTCAGGTCAAACCCATCTTTAAAGTTTCCAGTATCTACGCAGATTTTATGATAGCTCCATTAACTATGCTTCAAGTAAGTTTGCAAAGCCTGAAGCAGTTTCCATGGTCCCTGCAGAGTAAATTCAAAAACAATTGCATCATAAACACAGCAGTTATGGTTCTACGTGGCTTGCTGCAACCATTTCGTGTCTCGTCTTCCATTTATTACAGGAAAAATTACCAACAGCAGAAAAATCACAGCGCTCCCTAACACTTAGGTATGTCTCTTAATTCAAAGCAGTGCTGGGTGAAACTGTGTGGTTTTGGTTCACACAAGGTTCAGTAACCGTTTTCTTTCAGTTTGATCTGTAGGGTTAGCACCAACTGAATTTGGGTTTTGGATTTCAAGTTGGAATGAAACCAAAAATTCAAAGTAAGCTCACTGCAGCCCAGTCACCAGATTTTTAGATCCCCAGCATCATGAGAAAAGGGGATAGTTTGTCTCTCAAAACTCAGGCAGGATCACTTGGAACTCTGCTTGGGCTCACTTAGAAGCCTCACGAACCTTTATGGTGATGCTCTACTGGTCCTATTAAAGAAACTGACATGAGTTAAACTCTTAGGTTGACATCCTGCCCATTGACAGAAGTTTTGTCATCGACTTCAGTGGGAAAGATTTTACCTCATATAACCAAGTTCTCTTGTCAGTTACAGCAATGGAACCTTGATACACTCAAAGGCGAGGGAGTTATTTTGAATTTACACCAACGTAATTGATTTTGGAATCTGACCATTAGAACACATGAGCAAAGATGAAGGGGCAAAAAGGACTATTCAGTAACATCCAGGTTAGTGAAATTGCCTAAACACAATCCTTAGAAAAACATTATATTACAAATATCTAAGCAGAACAGAACAATATCAGTCACATTATCAATATTTTAAATGGGTTATATGACAGAATCAGAGAACAAGAAAGTTAAAGGCAAAGAATTTCAAAAGATGCATTAGAAAATACTCCTTCTTCAAGAGTATAACAAATGTGCCTAATGGTTTAATAAGAAAAATGCAAAGGTAATTCAAGAAGCAATTAGATACTGTCCTGGGAGAACTAGTACATTAAAAGGAATGAATCTTAGATGGTCATTGCCACTACTCTTTCTAAATAGCACTATGTTTTTATATCTTTATCTTGGAAATGTCTTTATGCATCAGTTAGTGTTAAAATAAGAAACTGCTACATAAAGTGCAATGAAGGTTTGAAGGTCTTAACATGATTAAAACCTAATGATGTTCACACACTGTTGCAGAAAAATTAGTCGATGTAGTCATATTAGATGGAAAATGCAGTTACACAATATTTGAGTTTCATGTATTCATGCAGTACTATTAGATCTTATATGCTTTTAACCAGAAAAATATACCCCCACATTGAAAGGATTGTTCTTTTTCTTCCCGCCCCCACATCCCCCCATGGTTTAATGTAAGCAAACGTCTCAATATTACAGTTCAATATAGCATAGAAGCATTTGGCATAAAAAGATGATTTTGATAAGTTATATTAATTCAGAAATATGCAGTATAAAGAAAATGATCATGTAAGGACTCATGCCAGAAAAAGTTTTAGAACCCTGTGCTTGCATGATGTTTATTGATGTTCCTCCCTACTGGCGTATGCTCGTTTTTCACCATCAAAAATAAACTGAAAGGTCCTAAAAGGTGCTAAAAAACTAACAGAATCGTATGGTACTTATTAACATCCATAGTCTAACTCAGATGTGTTAATATTAGCTAACTGCATTCGTGCACTAGCATTACTCAGGCCCGTAGAAGAGATGTATTTTAAACCTAAAGAACTTTTTAAGAATTCCCCACTTCCTGAATAGTCAGGCTTCTTTGTGTCACATGAATAACTTGACCCTGAAGCCAGCATCACCCCTTGTCCAGGAAGAACAGTAAAAAGAATCTTCTAGTGGCACAGAGCTACTACAACAGCTCCCACACCAATCTCACCTCTATTGAGCCTAGTGAAGGGAAGGTAGTTTGGAGAATGGAGTTGTTCAGGGTTTCTCCTCTACAAACACCAGCAGTCCCTAGATGCCATAATGGCTCCCTGGGGCTAATGACAGTTGGTGTAATTTAGGGCAATATATAGCCAGTTCTGATTTATGCTGAAGCACCTGCTTGGTGCAAAGCCAGCCCGGGATTGGAGAAGTGCACTATTGGTTTATAATCATATTTGCATACATGCCTGAGTTGAACTATGCATTCTTTGGCCTCAGCCGAGGATTTGAGCCAAAAGCCTTTTCACTCTAAGAAGTAATTTCTCCTTACTGAAAAGGGGTGTCTCGATTCCTAAAAAAAAAAAACCATCAGAACCTGCTCAAACCTACTGCATTTGCTCAAATTCATTTTCCACCATTCTGTGGGTGGCATGGCAAAGTATGATGACTCTGCACAGGGACACGCACAAAAGGCAAACCGGGGCGCACTCCCCTCTCCCCTCCAAAATCTCCATGGGTCCTTGCAGCCTAGTGAGGGAGGGAGGAAGCAGCAGGGCAGCTGGTTGCTGACGGAGCTTCTCCTTCCTCAACCCCTACAGCAGCAGCATTTCATTTGTGTGTGTTTCACATGCTCCTCCAAAAGTATTCACATTTAAATTCCTGCGCACGCCCCTAACCATGCAGGAGTGGATCATCATGAGTAGCTCAAATACAGCTATCATCAGCATGATTAGCTCAATTATAAATCCCTTGATCAATAGTTAATTAAATAACATTTTTCTAACTAGCACATAGAATTCCAAAGACATACTTTACAGGGTAAATCCTGGTATACTCAGTCAAAACTCCATTTGATCCAAACTACTCTCTTTTACACTGGTGCAAATCTGGAGGCAACTCAATGCATTCTGATTACTTCAGTTGAGTTACTCCAGATTTCCATGGGTGTTAGTGAAAGTTGAATTACTTGCTTCATTGAGAGATTTGCCTGTTTAAGGACAGAGAAAGATTTTCAAGATTTGACCCACAGCTATGCTGTATGCTAATGCTACAAATAGAACATGCCAAACAAATACAGCCTAGACCATCAGCAAGAGTAAAACGGCATCACTTCAATGGAGCTACACTGATTTATGCCCATTGAGGATCTGGCCTTGTAAATGGATAATATTACTGTAGTAATATCAGAATATACAATATCAGGTATAAAAATTGATTATCTCCAAAAGTATTTGAACTCATTTGCTTTTATAAATGTCTTTAAAATATTAACTGCAAATACATTCATAAGAGTCAAAGCAATTATTAGGCATTGTTTAAAATTACATTATCTGTGTAAGAAATCATTAACACAATAAACGTTAATTGCAAGTCCAAAGGTTAGCAGCTCGTGGGTTGCCAGCCTCATTAAGTCTTTCAGCAAAGTTTTCTGCAGCTTGAAGGGCCATTCAGATCTGCATTTCATAAAATATCATATATTGATGGGCTTCAAGTTCACAGAACAAAAACATCGCTTATTTATTTTAGGAGCTACAGTTTACAAGAAACGACAAAAACTCATTTAAAGTCTAATAAGTCTACTGATGAAATAAAAAATCCTACATTAACAGAAGAGGAAAAGCAATGCCTAATGCATATTCATAATTAAAATTTGAAGTGAAGAACATATACACTTGATTTTGGAATTAGTAAATTACCCGAATGACTCATGCAGCTTGTGATGTACATTAATAAAGAATGTTAATGTATTGAGTTGGCCTGCATCTTTCTTTTTTTTTTCAGAATTAAAGCCACTTTTTATTTTGTATCTGCAATCCGTTGGTTCAGAAACTCCTTCTGCTAACTATTAAGCACGCTTCTGCTGTGTTTCTGCCTTTGGTACTTTAAAGGTTGTGTTGTCACAATCAAGAAATTGTCCTTCTCTAGGGGCATATTTTTCAGATTAAGTATGAAGACTCTAGAATTGACTTGGCACAAATTTCTTGTGTGTTTTTCAGCAAGACTATGTAAAGCACAATGGTCAGATATGTTATGAATACTGTGGTCAAGCAATATCCAAATGCATTGCCTTATGTATATGTATACACACTGGAATAAGTTATATTTAGACATGTGCTTATATTAAATTTCCATAATGGCAAATGACCTCCAAGCTCTTTTCAAACACCTGGTTCTAATTAGGTCTTGTGACCTACTGGGTCTCATCATAATAAATAGATGTTAAATATTTTGGGTCTGATTCTCTTCTCATTTGCCTTCATTGTAAACTATTTTCAGTCCTGATTTATATGGGCATGAGAAGACCTTAATTTGATATTTATCTGAGATGCTTCATGATACATGGGTATAGCTATACAGCCTTGTGACTTGGTGAGAATAGCTTATTTGCAATACTTTTTAAAGATTCTTCATTTCTAGCTTGTGCAAGGATTTCTACTGGCTGTTTCTCCCCTTGCTCATAACCTATTTCACTGTGGATAGTCAAGTACAGAGCCAGTGTTTTGATGCATCCTTGTGATGCAAAGGAAATGTACATGAAACTAAATTTTCATATACATTTCATATATATATATTTCACCATCAGCGGAGGGTAGATGACAGTGTCACTACTGTGTCTCTCAGTAGAGGTGTGTATCACTAGTATCCACCAGGCATTCCAAAAGAAGGGAGGTTGTAGGAGGAATAGTAAACAGGAGAGCACCGAGAAAAAATATCTTCCCAATAAACAATTTTACAACTTTTTACAAATGCCTGTTAATTGCTGTTCCTTTCATTCCTGTGGCATGCAAGTTACACAAAATTCCTCCTAGTCATTGACTTGCAACTTACACCAATATTTATATCAGCTCTGCAATGACCCATTCTTTTTAGAACTGTTACTTACAGCTTTGATTGTTCGCAGTCAAACCTTTCAAACGTCGTGTGTCACATTGTAATTGAATGGGAAGTGCTATCTAGCAGACAGGGTGGTGGTCAGAAATCAGAACTACTGGGTCCTGTTACCGATTCTGCCATTGACTTGCAATGTGAACTTGGGTAAGTAATAAATTTTCAAACATGTTCATTAATTCTGTGTGCCTCAATTTTTGATTGCCCAACCCTAAGACAACATGGGCCAGATCCCTAGCTGGATTTCCTCTGGAAAGCTATCACAATTTAGAGGCACATTTTAATAATTTTATTTATACTGAGGAATTCCTTACTGAATGTATAGTCATCTTAAATATGGATGTCAAAATTTTGCTCCAAATTAGTGACACTTTGGCCTTAATGTTTTTGTGTCTCTGCTTCCTTATTTAAAAAAATACATATTTATATATATAAATACCTACTACTAGTTGGCAGTGTGTATTAATTCAGTAAACTTTGTAAAATCCTTTGAGATCCCTCCAAAAATGATACTTTATAATTACAAAATTAAAATTCCTATAATTTTTAGTAAATGTAATACATACTGTTGTAACAACTAAGATTTACAACGGAAAAGCTGGTAGTGAAAGCTAGTAACATATTAGCCTATCATCTTTGGAGAGCTGGAGTCAAATCCTATCTTGGGTTCCAGGTAAAAACAAACTCAAATGTCTCATTTCAAAGGCTGCAAACTTTTCAAATTTCTCAACCTTTGTTTGTCTCTACCAAGAAGCTGAACACTAATACACTGGTTCTTTCTGACTCCATGCAATGCTACTTCTCCACCACTTTCAAGTGCAATAAATTCATCTGCTATTTTATTTTCTTAAAAGAACAATGAAGAGCTCCAGTATATTTAAGGAGATAAAATGATTAACTAACTGATAAGACACAGGTGCTTTCCCCTTGATTTGATTAATTTTTCTTTGAGTTCCTTTTCGTAATTAACTGCTGGACTGCTGCCATATACCTTGGTGGAACACACCTGTTATGCAGCTTAAATGGTCCAGGTGCATTCTAACATTCCATTCACTCCAATGGAGCATTAATGTGTGCTGCAGCAGAGCAAATGTACTGAAGTGACAGCCGCAAAAGCTCTGAAACAATGTAAAAAGAGATATTTTTAAAAACACAGCAGTGTTAATACTTAGTAAATGAAGGGGATTTAGTTTTGTGGCATGTTCAGGGACGTTGATGTGGCTGTCAGGCAGGTAATCATTAATAGAAAATGTTTGTAACCATTAATCAAACTAAAGACAACTTTAATCTATATTTCTTTTCAAATCAAACGCTTGTATTTCAAAAAGCAGCACAGGAGATACTGCCTACAGACTCTTCTTGGAAAGATTCCCAGTGACTTCAGTGAGTTTTCGATCAGGTCCTGATAGAGCTAATAGAGTCCTGCTCCTTTTTGGACTTCTGACTGATGTGTTCCCAATGATACATTGCCCCTCCAAAAACTTATAAGTGACTACTCCACTATCACACTTGAACAATTCACAGAGGCATATTAATTAAGGCAAGAAAGATGATTTGGACTCCCATGTACAATTATCTAGAAAATAATACGAGAGGCCTCTCTGTTTCTAAAACTAAGCTGGCTCTTTGTTGAGAGACCAATTTACAGAACTGCTACAACGGCAGCTAACTTTCCAGACATGTGCATAAAGACTGACTTCTTGGTGACTCTTCAAAATTCTTCCCTCTTGTAACCTATTCTCCTCCCTCCAAGTTCTATGCTTGTTGGTTCCATGCAAGTTGCTGCATGCACAATCCTTGACTGATGGTACATATTTGAGTCCTTCAGGTGCACCTTCTATAAACAGAGACATAAAGCTTACACAGTTTGGGTCAGATTTTCAGCTGGTGCAAATACGTGCAGCTTCATTGTCTTCAATGGAGTCACACTAACTTACATGAGCTGAGAATCAGGACCTTTATTATTGTTACTGTTATAAAAATGAAAACAGTTTTCAGGTTTTTTTTAAATATTGATGAAACAAGGCAATATATGAAAAATTAACCAATTACCCAACTGTGTCAACACATTAGATAAATGCTTTTTCTTCCCAAGCAAAAGACCAGCTGCCTCAAGTCACCAAGTACTCATGAAAAGAAGTAAAAGTCAGCAAACACCTTTTGTTTCATTTCCTATGTTAATAGGACTTTTCTCCAGGGAGGCTTTCACAACTATCATTTTGTATTACTGACAGCACCAGCCCGTATTATGAGTTTTGTAATCTAAACAAACAAGATATTACTGGTACCCAGTTATGCATGTATGTTTTTCAAAGATAATTATTAAGCATAACTGAGCCCACAGCAGGCCAATGCCATGGGAACTACTGTTAGAGCAACGTCAAGATAAATCCAGAGGCAGGAAAGCAGAGTGGGAGATGATAAAGTAGAATGACATCATTGTTTACCAAGGAGTCTTTACTTGAAGAGGACGCTTTCACACATGGAAAATGAAGTCAGGAGCCAATGGCTTCAAAATAAAATGACCTTTCGTGACTTTGATCGCCCCTATTTTATGGCTACTATTTAAAGAGCGTTTTAGTGCCTTTGTTTAAGGTAAACATAAAAAACCACTTAGATTTTGTTTTTCTTGAATCATTCAAGTAGGCTGTATTTTAAATGAACCACAGAGAAGGACAATTACAGGTTTGAGAAGTAAACCCAAAAATACAAATGCTACATATCAGGCATAAATAAGTCACAAACATGGCAGACCCCAGCAACCACCAAGAAAACTCCCTTCCATTTCCCACATCAATAACAATTATACAGATCACAGAAATCCTAATACATTGGAAACTTTTCCAAACAGGAGCCACTAAAGCACCCTACCTCTCTAGAGGAGATATTCCAGCAATGCAATGAAACCACCGTAGGAACACTGTTTTGTTTCAGATCTACGTCTGTTACAAAAGAAAAAGAAAGAAAGAAACATACAATACAGTTATACTTGCTTTGTTGAGGCACCGAAGTGTCCAGGGTACCAAAACAATGCCTGTGAATGGAGGAGTCAGTGGGAATGTAGGTGGTAGAAGATATGCATATGGAACATTTCACCTTTAATTTAGTTTACTGCCTATCATGGTCTTAGTACACAGTCTTAACCTGAACACTGCATTCAGTAGGTGAATTTACCTTAAAAAATAAACAGCATGTGCATTATTTTAAATTTACAAACTAAAATGTAGCTTTCCAAGTATGGAAGGAGAGGAAAGACTAATCTTTTTTTCCCCTCACCTCTAATTATGGTCCCAAATTGAATCCATAAACTAAATATGAATGTAACTTGATGGAATTGAATGTGAAATAGACGCAATATGAATTCTTTCATTCAGAAGAGCTCATACACATTTAATCTCTGTCCAGTCTCAGCACAAGGTCTACAACCTGGCTACTCTGGCGTTTCTATTACGTAGCTGAGTTTTCTTATCTTTCCTTTTTTGTTCTCTTCTTTGTAAAAAGCCAAAGATTATTTTTAATGCACTATCATTACTGTCCACTATCATAACTCTGCTATATGAACTAACCCATTTTCCCAATCCAGATTTATTGGAAGTCTGTGATGCTTTTATAGTGTTCAGTAAGCCTGAATCTATCAGACTAAAGCCTAACCCTACAAAGATTTATGCACGGTGTTTAACTTTAAGCATGTGAATTCAGTGAATTCTCACTGAATTCAGTGGGGTCTACTCATGCTTAAAGTTAAGCATGTGCTAAAGTCTTTGAAGGATCAATTCCACAATGAGGTAGCAGCACTGGACTTAGCTGAGCTATGCAAATACTATAAAGCTTTATTTGTTAAATAGCTGCTCACTCCTTTTAAATAAGATTTACTCCACCATTGTTGCACAGCTTTTGTGTCTGCTTTCTGTGAAATATTCAGGAAGTTGGGTTTCACTGCCACAAATGTTTGCACAAAGTAGTTTTCTAGATCCCATGCATGTCATCACCTGATCAGATAACCAGAGAACTGAAAGAATGTGTCATGACACAAAATCACAACTGACCAACAATAGTCTGAATGCTGAGTATTGAATACTGAGATTGAATTGTCCACGAGCAGTGTATCCAATAAATGTAGGGGGAAGGAATCATTGAATAATTTGAAATAAATCTGAGGGAATCACAATATGCTAACGGACACTCTAAAAGCAGAAAAAAGAAACTAAATCCATTTCGTACATTATTTGTTCAACTCTAATCTTTAATAAACTAGACCGTGTAATCCAATTAGATGTTATACATACCCATTAGCTACCACTGAAATGTTAATTTTTCCATTACATTAACATCATTTTCCGCAAAGTACCAAAAGGTCAAGGTTAGAGTTCCCAATAAGCTTTGCTTTAGAAATTCCAGCCATGGCACTGAATAACTAACTGTTCAGCCTATACCCTAAAAGATGAGCTAGTGGATCAGTGCCGTTCTAAGTGGTACTATTTGCCCACTCTCACCAGGAGCGAAGGACTGAGTCAGAAACCAGGCTTATTGCTTTGCCTTCTGGGGGCAGCCCCTTCTTCACAACAGGCTACAAGAAGATGGGGGAGGCAATGAGCTTCTACAGACTCTATCCGCACAGCTTGGTCTTGTGGATTGAAGATGCCAACTTCCACAGCTCTCAATAAAACACCTTTCTCCACCTTTAAATTCACAAAGAAAACCGCTTTTAATCAAGAATTTCAACTGCAAAGCTTTTGTTCTTGCCCTGTGGGCAGTAAAATAGTTGCCAATATCAGAAATGTTTTGCTTTCTACCTTATTAGACAGCCTGAAAAATTCACACACTATTGATCCAACAAACCTCATTCATTACAGACTCAATATGTCACAGCATTGAGTATAATTAAAACTTCTGCTGTAGCTTCCAGTATAAACCAGGATGTTCAATGATGTAACAGTTTGCATGTTTTCAATCCAACTGAGCTGAAAATTGCATTTGTAGGTAAATATGTAGCTCAGAACAACAATTTTAAAATAATATTTTAGATTGGCAATTTGATTTTTTTAATTAGACTACATTGGTTTGAATTACCCAATATATCTTGTATGCAGTGTTTTTGTAGAAGAGCTCTGCAGAAGTGCCAAAGCTTGTCTCTCTCACCAATAGAAGTTAGTCCAATAAAAGATAATTACCTCCCCCGACATCTCTCTCTAACATCTTGGTCAGTTATTAATTTGCATGATTGGGAAAAAGACATACCAGATAGGATCTCTTCTCTACCCATTTTCAAGCATTTAAAGAAAAAAATCCAAAGAAAAAATGAAAAATGTCATATGCCCCTTCTTTTTTGCTAAGGGACCTTTGCAGAATAAAATATTTTAGCAAGAAAATCCCATTACTGCAACCGACAGTGTAGCTGTGTCGGGGGAACACTTATGCGGACACAGTTCCATTGGTTTCTGGTGACTTTCAACTCTACTGACACAGCACAGTGAGCACACTGACACCGCAGTAAAAATGCTGAAAGCTGCCAGAGCCTTGCCTATGGCGATGCTCCCAATGGCGCTACCACGATGTAGCTGAATTGGTGCTGGCGACTGTGAAAATACTTGCTGCACTTCCCTACTAGGCACATGGCCATGTATGCTATTTTGAGTAGGCAAAGGGATGCTATTTTAAGCTTCTCTCTGCCTCAGTTTCTCAGATGGCCTTTAACACAACTAAGCAAGTTTTAAAATGGGCAAAGCTGCACATTCCAATAGTTGTGAAGATCATGGGACAGTGGATTATTTTGCCAGATAAATGTGTTATAAAACAGCTCACTGTTCCTTGAGCTTCTACAGCTATCTTAAGCAATACTCTCTCACATGGTGAGAAATATATAGTGAGGTCCTCATTCAACAAGGTACTTAAGCACACATTTAACTTTAAGTAATACGAGTAGTTCCACTGAAACCATTAGGACCAGGCATGAAAATAAAGTTGTGGGTGTGCTTAAATGCTACAGCTACTCCTGACTGCATGAAATTGGTCCACTGAGGAAATACCAGGTTTCTGCTATGAACTTGGTTTATTTGGTAGCAGTAAAGTTCTGTTTCTAGGATTTTTATTTGGCTGCTCAAACCTAGCCTTCATTTGCTTTGTTTACGGAATTAACTTCTGCTCTTTCCTTTGCTAGGGCCTGATCCATCTCTCAGTGAGAAGGATAACAGAGGCAGCACACAAGTGGGAAGAGAAGCGCTTCAATGAAGAGTGTTTTTTCCCTTCAGAAGCCTATCTCCCTTCACGTCATTCAAAAGAGCCTGAGGAAAGACACTGGAAGAGGCATTATTTTCTTAGTCAATTCATCTCCCTTTTTCCTCTTTCATTTCTTGAAGCAGTCACACTCCCAGGCATCAGAACCTCTCTCCCGTTACTCACTTCCAAAAAAACATCAGTGAAATGACCTTGTTTGGAATGTGACCTTTCATTTGAATAGCCCAGTTGGCTCTTACCACTTCTAACATGCTAATCTCTCACATGCTTGCTGGCACATTTCCTGCAGGCTCACTCTTCAATGTGAGCCTCCTGGGCATAATTCAGCCATCCAGAGAGGAGCCCTGACAATGCGGATGGTGGAAAACATCTCAGCTAAGCCTCGAGAGACTTGTTTGTACGTTTCACTGAGACTCGCTCTGAGAACAGACTCTGCAACTTTAACAACTGCTAAAATTGTATGCGTCTCAGGCCTCCTTTTAGCTATGCAAACAGGGAAGCATCACTAAAAGGGTATGAAGTGTAAACAAAAAGACGTGTATGGGAAATTTCTGAACCAAGTTACATGAGGGCTCCTGTTTTAAAGGAAACGGCACCTATTTCCCTGAGAGTGGAAAAGTACTTGTGATCATGAATGTGCTATACATAAAACTACATCCTGCATCACTCCAGGTATCACCATTGCATTTACATTAATAAAAAGGTTAAGAATGATAATTCTGTGCTGATTTTACACGTATAGTTGTATAGCATGAAAATCAGGGCAAAAAATGTCCCTAAGGGTCAAATCCTGGAGCTCTGATGCTGGGCCTTTATGGAACAACTCTGCATCGAGAGCACCCTGGGACCATTCCATCCCAGTGGGAGTTACGGGAGTAACAGCACATCAGGGAGGAGAGAACAATGGAGGGAATCAGCTGCTACACCTCCTTTGAAGATGGTACAGCACACACAACCCGCCTCTGCCCCACTGCAGTGTGTTGTGCAAGATTAAAACTAGGCACACACACAGACACATGTTTAATGATGGTTATTTGCAAAGCTCCAGCAATCTGCTCCACATTGTGACACCTCAAGCACTCCACTTCTAGCAGTGCTGGGTTTTTTCAAATTACAGTACTACAGTAACCCTGAAGAGACACATCATTACATTCCTCCCCTATTGCTTTTACAAACCCACCAGAGGCAAACATACGTAAACCTGCATAGTTTTGTTCTCACAGAAAGCCTGGTAACTATTATAGTCATTTAGACTTCTCTCCACTGGCCTTATCCTTACTCCGGTCACATTCAACACACTGGCTCTTCATATCTAAAATGTTTTTGAAGAAATCTGCTTTGTAAAAATATCTCAAGACCTGCTAAGTCAATTTATTATCAGCAGTCTTTTGGGATTCTTTGGGGCTTTGTGCACCTTTTTTCTTCATAAAGAACTCTCTTCCTGGTGTGATCTGCAACCAAAGGCAGCATGTATCTGTCTTCCTATATCCGCCTTTTCTCCATTTATTGTAAATGCACAGCCAAAAACTTTATTTTTCCATTGGGAATATTTACCATGACAATTGCACTTGCACTCAGAGGTCCATCTTCCATGCTGCAGTGCATCACTGGTGTGAAATTGCCTTAACACTGTCATAACTGACAATGGAAAGCTCTCCCTGGTGTAAGGCAATCCTGTGAGCGCAGAGCAGATCTATCTTCTGTTTTCCCTGATGCCACCATTGGGGATCAAGACAGGAGCAAAGGGGCATGGGCTGGAGCTCCCGTATGCCCAGCTTCCTGCAGACTCTGCTTATTTATGCTATCAAAGCAGGTAGGCACACAGCCAGACCAGAAAAGGTGGAATTCAATAGTGAACTTCACACCACTCACCTGAGATGTACTGTGCACTGCTTGGCGTACTCCAGTGTCTCTCCATGCTAACACCTGCCTGACTAACAGCAGAGTAAGGCCCTCAAGATTTGTTCCTAAAAATTAACATTGAGCAATTACATTTCTTATTCTGTATGGGATAGAAAATATCAAGAGCTCCAAGTTCAGAGCTCTCCTTTACTGCATTAGGAGCTGTGCACAAAGAACAAGGGCTTAATCTAGACTTTCGATTTTTCTTCTGATGACTAAACAAGCTCTTTCTCCCTAACTGATAGCAACACCTGTGTTTTATCTAGACTGGGCTACAGCCATCTCATTCTCATCCATGCCCCAGTCAAGCACTGGTAAAGCGGAGCAATGGTGCTGCTCAGATCCTGTGAAAGTGAGAGATGAAGCTGACTTAGATTCGCAATAGCACTCCAGCCCCAAACTTCTCATATGTTTTCACAGGGGTATCACATAATTGTTAAGCAGGACAAGAGCACACACACACAAAAGACCTCAGGTCAGATGAGCAACTTCCCAATATTGTCCTCTGGCAATACTGAATATATTTAGCCCTGAAAGCTTCTGTAGGTAAGTTAACACTACACCTGGCAGCCAGCTCTCTTAAATCTAACACTCAGTATGGATACCTATTCTTTGCCTAATGCAAGAGAAGATTTCTGACTCATAAAATAAATGAATTCTCTTCACCAGACCCATGTCTCAAACTAGACTAAACAGGGTCAAGGAAGACAGAAGGCTCCAGATTCTGCCAGCACTGCTTTATGCTCGCCCACATAGGGATGGTATGAGACAAGTGGTAACTGGGGAGATTGTAAGCATCCATTAACAATATTTTGTGCAGGGACTTAAACACCAGTTAAAGAAGCTGATCCCATTCCCACCAAAGAGGAGGCTTTAGCAATCACTACAGCTATCAGTCCCGAATCCCTCCTGCTTGCTTTCACCAGTTATGACTGGCTCTATTGTGCAGGTGATGGGCTCAGCTCATCTAGCACTCTGATAGTCTTAGTAAGTGAAGTCAGTTGAATAGCATCCAGAGAAAGCAATGCATTTTTCCCGTTGGTGTGAATCTGCACCCATACCAGCAGACAATCCATTCTTAATGTAGTCTGCTGTTATCTGAGTAAATACAAAATTTTCTACAGGCAGAAAGAGTTGATCATTTCGGAGGGGAAACCTCCCCATTTCCCCAAGCTGCCCACCACACGGAGCAACCCATTACTCTAGACTTCATGCATACTAAGAGCTGAAGAATGCTTTCTTAGAATCCATCATAATTTTGTCGTAGATAGCAAGCACTCCCTGTGCTACGGTTACTGAAAAACTCTGAACTGCACAACAGGCAATGGTATTAACCTACTCCCCACGTTACGGATCATCTGCAAAGCACCGTGACCTACTAAGCCAGGGTGATGAAGGAGGATATCTAGGAGCCCCTGCATCAATGTCTAAGGACAAATGATCGTCTTACTCTTACAGCATTTTCAATGGCCACACAGTATTTTCTCTCAGAATTCTGAAACCCAACTTCGAACAATCAGTCTTCCCAGAAAGATCTCCAGGCCATAAGCAAATAGATTCCTCCTCATTATCATCATACATATTCCTCCATCCATGAAAATTTATTTTTCATTCACAGGTACAGTATTCAAAGGTGGTAATGGAGACTGAATAATAAATAGCCTCCTCTTCAAATGCCTTGGCTCACTTTAATGGCTGGATAAAAATGCTGCCAAAATTGACCTGTATTATAAAACTGACAAAACGTATTGACTCATTCCTACATGTACACGTTCTACTTTAAGAATATGCTCTGTTTCTTACAAGCATTTAAAGCAACAATACAACATGTTACTACAGTAAGTGTTTAATCTGATGTCAATTTGAGTTAAATGAGCAGATCAAGGGCATTCATTATGTGGCCCTAACATTGTCCCTGTTTTATAGAAGAGAAGAGCAAACAAGCTGACTTCATTTAGACACTTATTTTAGACCCTGAGCTCTCTTGATTTCAGGGACTATTCCCTGATGGCGCTGAGAGGCGTTAGGACAAGGAAAAGTTGTGATGTTAGCCCACCCCTTCTGCACAATGGCAAACAGAACAGCCTGGACACACTGCATGGGCAACGCTGCACCCTCCTATGGAGTAAAGCAGCATCAACACACCGCCTCTCCTCTTTGAAGGGATGGAATTTTGAGACAGGATCCCCATGAGCCAAGGAGCTTCCTCCAGCACTCCCCTATGTACACCTGTGCCCATCAGACACAATCTAGACTCTACTATGCAATCAGAGCTCCTGTGCCAGTATATCTTCTTAGGTTTGAGATACCTCATTCCAGATCCTCAACTTGTTTACATTGTCCTAGCTTAGCTGAAGTCAACGGAGCTCTGATCATTCACATCAGCTGAGGGTCTGGCCCTTTATATGTGAGAGGTACACGACATGTAATTAATTCACTTGTACAATATGAGACCTTACATGATTTACTTTGAAGTCTTGTTTGACCATATTTATCATAAGAGCACTCTGTGTGCAGAAAAGCTACAGACAGACAGACGTATTTTGGGGCTTATGAAAAGTCCCTGAATGACAGACATGAGAGTAGTGAAGTTTTCTATTTGCGTGCAGGACAGGTTTAACACAGGCAATGCCCTGCCAGCATGCCTCTGCCTATAAACCAGAGTAAATTACTTCTTTACAGCCATTGTATCCTTGGCTTCATTTCTAAAACTGTCGACAAGAGTGCCAGTGGTGGCTTTTGTGTATAAATGCCTGTTAACCAGACTGACACTACCTGACTCTTTTGACATAGTTCACTCAAAATCTATCAAATGGTAGCAATTTTCAATCATTACTAACCTAGGCAAAGAGGCAACCTAAAAAGAAAGACTCATTCCCCCCTGTACAAATCCCCTGAGAGGTTCAGTTCCCTTATCATAAGGTTTCTTGCCAGACTGCCTAAAAATAAATAATAATTGTGAATTGCCTGGATTGCACTACAGTACTCTAATATCCCACAGTAAAGCTAATTTGAGAGAGACTATACCCTTTCTTATTGGGTACACTCTAGCCAAGTTCCTCAAGATGTGCCCATAGAAAAGGATTATATAACAAAGAAAATGCGATTCTGAAGTGTGTAGGTTATAATGGAACTTTTATGTGATAAATATCCCAAGGGTTTTATTTTATAGACAATTCTTAAATCCATGGGGCAGGTGCATTTGTAAAACAAAATAATATATTTAAAGCCTGGAACAGAGCAATCAATATATTTCTGATCTAGTCAGTAAAATTGCAGATGCATGCCTGCAACAGATAGAGAATGAGATCAATCCAGTGTAAATTTCACGTTTTTCAACTAAGTTTTAACCCTGTTGAAACTGTAATATTGCGCAAAATCAAATTATAGTCCAGACAGCTCCTGTCCTTTTCACATAAAGTAAAGCCCTGGTGCTCAAATGCAGATTGAAATTAGGTCACTGAACTAAACTGATTGGCTAATACCTGTTAGATGCTCTGTTGATTTTCCTGATAAAGAATCCTGGCAAGATATAGAATAAGTAAATTGTTTACATATTCTGTTCCCATCCTGTGCTGTATGAGAAGTTATCTGCAGGATACATTTAATGTAAAAGTTAATTGTAAGCATACATACACGGTGATATGTGAGCATAGATACATGGTAAGAGTTAATTATAAGCTTATATACATGGCAGTAGCTACAATCTTTCTACAACATCAATGAACAGAATCTTGAGGA
Source organism: Mesoclemmys tuberculata (assembly GCA_007922155.1). Classification (NCBI taxonomy): domain Eukaryota; kingdom Metazoa; phylum Chordata; order Testudines; family Chelidae; genus Mesoclemmys; species Mesoclemmys tuberculata. Next base: position 15,807,559 of record ML675646.1, read on the forward strand.
CTTTAACTGCATTATTATTCAGTCCCCTCATGGGTGTATTCCTATTGTTATCAGTGGAATTTGCCAGCACAAGGAATGAAAGAAAACAAAAGACCATATTATCATCCTCATATTCAGAGTGAGGTAGCATCTTAGCAAGTAACAAGTAGCCCCACTGAACTGAGTGGGGTGATGTCAGCAGAAATTCCGACCTCACATGGTTGAGATGTTACCTATTTCCTCATTAAAACAAGCACAGGAAGAAACTAATCTTTGTAACACGAAAAATGTCATTACCTTATTCAAAAATCCTTCATAAAGAGACAAAATAGGAACTTATGTTTTCTCATTCTTTCTTCTATACCAGCTAGTTTACAGTTTTTGTTATATGTGCATAATATATCGCTTATTTGCTTAGCTGGCTCCTATTGATCAGCTTTCATTTAAAAAAATACATTAAAACCATACAAGTTACTATAATAAATCTTCTTGGACATTTAAAGCAGTTTATAACAAAATACATTAAAGGAAGCTGGTCAGTTCAAATACTAAATTATGTGTCCTGTCTAATTATTGACCTTTAGAACCCATTTAGAAGAGATAATTTAGAAATCTGTATTCTTAAAAGAAGAGAAAACTCGCCTCACATCACCTCTTTCTGTCTGATGTATAAAATGTTAATTAAGAGCCTAAAGAAACCACAGCAGGAGTCAGAACTGCTGAGCATCTTTTCCTTCTAGGGCATACTCAGAATAATGTGAATTAAGACACTAGATACCGAAACTAATAAATTAAACACAATATGTGGTGTCTACATTTTAGACTTTGGTTTCATTTGAAAGACAAGCTACTTTCCCAAATGAACACACAAAACATGGTCCTGAAACAGTAAGAATTGAAAATTATTTTCTTCTCCATTATTCAGTTCTTTCCCTCTCACGTAGGACTGGGAGATTCTCATAACAATAGTTTATTTCTGTGTTGATTGCTATATTTCTGAATATTCATTAGTTTTATTTTAATAATTCATAAAAACCTGCAATTAGCATCAATTTTCATATTTATTCTGTTAGATTTAGCTGTAAATTAGGCCTCATGGAGTTGTTTGCCTTTGTATCTGTTATTCGTTTTCCAGAACGTTTCTGTTCTGAAACGGTGATGAAAGACACCTCTCTAACAAACAGCTACGCTTTCCGTTGGGATTTTGGTAGCACTATGAACTACTCCATCATGCTGCCGGTTTGGGTGTCCCTGAGTAATAACATAAAAGTGAAGAGAGAAATTTCTACACAGTCATCACAATCAGGACTGATTCAGAAGGGGAGCTAGAGGGAAATGCAATTCCCCTTGTTACACTTAAGTAATTTAAATATCTGCTGTAAAAGTAACAAGGATGAATAGCTACACTTTTTAAGTATTTTCAATTCAAACCATGATCTAAATGCAGCATCTTACAGATAACTCATTGGAAAGACAGGTTCTGAAAACTTATAAGAACTGCAGAGACCCTAGAAGTAACTATCTCCCCCAAAAAAGCTTATCACAGTCATAGATGTTAGATGGTTTAGGACTGTGGCATGCAATTTTACAGGAAAAGAGGAGTATAGGATCTGCTTTATTGGCTCAGACTATTTCTCCATTAGTCTGGTAACTTCCCCCTACCCCTGGAGAATACAGCTCTCTGATGTTTCAGGGGAAGATGACAAAAATCTGCATTTATACCCCCAGAATGGTGTGTTCTGCTGTTCATACTGGAGAAAAAAATGTTTAGTCCTGACCCCTGTGACGTCGCTCACCTTATGCTTTGAAGAATGAGCTTTGATTATCCTGTGGTTTTCTTTTCCACAGATTTGGGAAATGTTTTCTATTTGCAACCCTTCTCCATTATTTTGCGGCTGCATTACTTTGCATGTGATCCTAGAGTTTTGAGTACCTTATTTTTGCCCATTGAGTGTTGAACTCTTTTACAGAAAATATACAGTATTACTGGATTTGTTTCTCTGATCCCAATTTCTGATGATAGCTAGCAACAGGCACAAGCTGAAATGTTATACACAGCGTAAAGCTATTACTTTCCCACCTCAGCTGAGATCTTCCTCTGAAAAGAGTTTCCAGAACTTTCAGCATCTAGGGCCATATTGTCTTCTCCACTATCTCTGCAACATTTTAAGCCTTTCTTCCAGCCCTGTGAAAGGACCACTATAAAAGAGCTTCACAGATGAGAAGGAGGCAGGAACAGCCACGGTCCATGGCAGCATCTTACCCCAAAACCATAAACATTTCAGTGGGTAGGTTGATACTGTCCCTATCAGAATAATTCATCTCAACTCCCTAGATTTGTTCAAAGGAAGTAACTAGTGTGAAAGCTCCCAGCCATATGGCTTTGTAGGCACTGTGCTGCCAAAGGGGTCAGAAGGGGAGGGAAGAATTGGACATTAGCTCAAGACATAGAAGCGTCTGCACAGATAACTCAGGCTCCCACTGGTCCTCTAATGTCTGTATAGACATCGAGGGGTAGGGTCAACAGGTCTTGAGGGACAAAGCACACTTCAGTGAATGAAAGCAAAAAGAACTGCACACCTGCAAATATATTGAGTTTCTTGCCCCCATTACTCTTTCAGTAAATAAAATAAAAAACATATTGTGGGCATCCTGATGATGTTAATTTACCCTGAGCAAACCTTTGGAAAGCTACCGAACTAACATTCTGATTATGTACTAACTGAGATGAACACGTATAGCTAGCAAGTAGAATTAAAAAGGTGCAGAGATGGAAGTACAGACCAGCCTCATGCATATCCATGCAGATTTTTAGTGGGAAGGGAGGAAAGCATGAAGGATCACCCGGAGATGCCTACAAGCAGGGATCAGCATGTTCAAGTTCTAACACCAGCAGGTTAGGAAAATGTGGTCAACTTCAATAACTGTCTTAATAATGAGCTGGTATTTAAACACTATCAGCCACACTGTCAACCTTTTGCCCCATCCCTGCTAAATATTTACTTATGTGAGCAGAGCTATTGGCTTCACCAACGTGGAAAGGGGTTCACTATCTGTCCCTTTATGAACATTCAATCAAACCTTGCATAGATAAAAGACGGGTTACGTTTGGTGTATAAAGTACAAAATAATTCATAAATAATACTTGACAAATTCTCCTTTTAACACTGCACGTGATGTTTTGTGGTGATGAAGCATGCTGAATTGACAGCAGTGGAGAGTGAAGTCTACTGTACCAAAGAGCATCTTTAACATGGATAGTGTAAGCTTTTCCGACATCACCGTGCCAATGTGCCACACCCCTGCTCTGGGCAGCACATTGTCTAAGCATCATCAAGTCTTGGACACACTGTCTCTTTCTGTGAGGCTGCCACCAATGATTGCCAACAGGATGAAGTACAATGGTGACCACTGTAATGCCTACTCACATTTACTCAAGTTTAACCTCCAGCTAATAGATACAGGTACTTAGTTACATGGCTAGAACCCCTCAGTTCATGTTTAATAATAAATCTATATTTTATCCATTTAAGGATAAAATTATCTGTTGCTGAGGGACCACACAGGGCCCCACATATTACTTAAGTCTCACTTAAGTCCTTAATGCAGCATATAAATGGTATGTAGGGTCTTGTACATTCACTCATGACTGATGTGACTTCACACTAATTGAGTAATATTATTTTATCAATGACACTGAAAATGCACATCAGAACATTGCTTTATCAGTTGTACTGAAAATATTATTTGTCAGATATATGATTAAGAAATAGAGTGGTATAGTGGGACAAGCTGACATACAAATGAGAGGCAAAATTAAAACTAATGGCCATGAAGCAGAGTCATATACTACACTCCTGAAGAGAAAGAGAGAGAGAAAGAGAAAATGTATGTGGCTAGCATCTTCCTTTCTCCACCACTGAATTATTCAACTGCATAAATTAAAAAGAGAGGCATGAGATTGATTATGAAGTATTTAATTAGGGAAAAAGCACATATCTTCTAAACTTTCCAGAATTTTTGAACAGTGAGACTCTTTTAGATCCCCAACAGCCACAAATTACTGGCAGTACATTAATAAAATGATATTGTTACAAATGCTTCCCAAGGTGAACTTTTTTTGGGGGGAAAATATTTCTCTGGAACAGAAGATGACTTTTCTAACAGCCATTTAACATGGCTGTGGGATGAGCATTTGCTGCAGCAGTTCTGATTAGGCAGCCTGTCACTGACATCTATTGGCAAAATTCAGAATCAATAATTTGGTGTCAGAGCTGAACTCTCAGGCCCAGCTCCTCGAATGATGTAATTCAGCATAGCTCCATTTAGTCAATTTACATCAGATGAGCATCTGACGCTCAGTCTCTTTATAACATAAGTCATGCTTGTGCAAGTATTTATGAACAGGTTCAGTCCTATAGACCTAATGAGACTTCTTATGTGAGTCCAGCTATAAATATGCATAATGCTGGGGTAGCCTCCTTGACCTCTTCCACTTGGTTCACCAAGAACTCAGTTAGACTCCAGTTTTGTCACTCAGGTTCCTTTATTTGGCATACAGGAAAGTTATGCTGAATTGCTCAGTCTCAAACATAAGGGGGTGGGTAGATCGTATACCACACACCCAAAGTTATAAATAAAACCACTTCCTTTATATACATTTAATAATCACTGTACATTCACTGTACATTGCATGATGTCTTGGGATTGGCTTGATTACTTTGCGGGAACCATTCCCTGTACAGCATGTCCTTTCCATGCACCATCCACGTTCAACTTTGCCCTTTATCTAAACATTCCGTTTTCAGCCTGCTGATTTAGTTCCCTCCCTAATCCTGTCTTGTGCTGTGTTCAGTGTTTCAGGGAGATGGAGGGTGGACCAGAACCCACCCCTACACTTACTCCTCCTCCTGGGGGGATTGTTAGATCACCACAGAGCCCCCAGTAGGATACAAAAGAAGACTGGGAAAGTAACAGACAGATAGCTGATTCCACACAGAAAGAAAATGATGAGCATGCAGAATTTCTCTCCATTACATGGATGTGGGGGTGGGGAAAAGAATCCCCCAAAATAAGGAAGGTAGCAAATCTGGAGAAGCTGCTGCTGTAGGAACACACACAGAGAGAAGTGGCCATATAGGATGCTACCCCATGTCTCTGCATAGCCACTGTCCATCTCTCAACAAAACCCTCTCTATGGAAGAGATAAGTGGGTCCAGGAGGAGCTAGGGAAAAGCTATGTTCCCTACTCTCAGAGCGAGGGCCAATCAACTAGTAAAATATGTGGAAAACTAACGCAGGCTGAGACACGTCACACTTCATGGTTGAGACTTCTTAGAATCACAAAGCTCTTGCATTAACTCATTTCCCTCTTCCTGGTTGTACACAATAGAGGAGATCATGGGTCTCTATCTTATATTACTGGAGTTTTCATTTTCTTTCATTTGAGTACTAAATACGTACTTTATTGTGTGCGAAAATATAAAATAAAAGGAAACCTTAACAGGCTAAGATCATGCCTGTGGAACAGTTATGCTATAGCTTAATTTGGACCAATATGTCTGTTAAGGGCTGATGTAAAAAAAAAACCCAAAAACAAAAAACAAGAACTTCTGTCATCTCCCCAGCCCTCTCCCCTCCACACCTCTCCATCAAAGTTTCTACCTTCATTATTTTCTTTGAGGTTTGCAACTCAAGTATAATTTTTTCCTCTTATCATTCAGCCTCCAATCCCAGCCTCTCCCCACAATTTCTCCTTTCTATCCAATTGATAATAGTCTGGTCCGTGCCTTGATTAACACTTGCCTTACTTACTATCTTCTCTTTTCCACATTCTTTGCCTCTCATATCAGCTATCCCAACGCCTTAGCTAAAATAAAGAAATCACTGTCATCTCACATGTCTGTCCACATCACAGAGACACCTCTCTCAGCTCATTTTCCTGGCTTCCTCTTCCCTGTTTTTGAATTGTCATCAAATATCTCACTTTCACCTTTAAGGCTCCTCACAGCTACATGACACATATGTCAGCCATTGTTTCCTTTAAACTCCACCCCCAGGCCCATGCTCCTCTCATGTCAATAACCCCTTTATTGCCTTCTTCCATTCTTGATTCCAAACCTTTAGATCTTTTTTTTTAATATTTTGCACTGTATTTGAAAAAGATTCCTCTGCCTTTACTCCAACGATCTTCCCTCTCCTCCATACCCTACCTGTTTGCATACTACCCACCACAAAGTGACTAGTACTTGCTTTAAACCTTCCTTAAGGCTTACCCTTTGCCCTTGGCTTCACTCTGGAAAAAGGTATGTTCTGAACTCAAGTTAACTAACATGAGGTAAAACCCTAGGGAAGGCAAGGCAATTGTAGTTTTCACTTGAGTGAGCAAGTCAAGGTAAATCCTAATGTCACCCACAGTCTTACTTGACCTGCTCACTCAAGTAAAAACTACAGGCTGCTACCAAAGACAAAGCCTTTAAGGTTTATTTTCTAAGATGTCTGTAAAGGCACATAAGTGAGAGTAACCACCCTCCCTCACCACACACCCTTGCACAGACTACTTGGGTCTGGGCCCACAGGAAAAGTCAGGAGTTATATACTCACTACTCAATGGCTCTGGAGCACATAGATTGGTATGGGGAGAAGCAGGGCATGGGTGGAACCTTGGCTTTGCCTTCCCATGCATTGGATAGCATAACCTAACCTGCTATAGACCATCAGCAAGGTACTACCACTAGAGCAAGAGAAAAGAAGAGAAGGAATTGTGGCTCAGCAAGGTTTCTAGAGCACATTTTCCATGGCTACTCCTGGGTTGGTGCAGTTTCCATCTTGCTCAGAGTTGTACCTAAATCCACAATCTGGCCCTAAATATTTGTATTGTATTGAAGTTCCTGTGGAAACAGTATGTATTGTTAAATGACATGCAATATAAATAATGTGTGTGTGTATATATATATTTATCCTAGGCATGAACTGTGCTAGCATTCTGATATTTGAAACTCAATGAGAATTCTCAGTGACATATGCTTTCCTGGGAAATTTTTCAAATTCTCTCTTAATATATGTGTTCAAAGAAAAGTATTTTGAAATTGTTTATTTTATTTACACACAGAGAATGCTACTTGATATTTTGAAATATTTTACTTGAAACCAGAGTTTCATTTGGCTTCCAAAACATTTTACCTGAAGGACATGAATACCTTGAGTGCAAAATGAGAGTTCATTTTCCTAAGCAAAATTACTTTGGGGCATATTGAAGACAGGCAAATTATACCAATGAAAAAAAAATAGTGTTCTAAGTTGACCTTGCTCGTCTCAATCTGTGCAGTCCAACAGCAAAATAGTGATTTGCATGGTGTTCTGACAAAAATATATTTGAATGCCACATGGCAGGTGTCTCCACACTGCTAAGATGCCAACTGTGTCCTAAGCATCTAGTGGCTCTTTGCTTTTCAATGGCATAAGAAAGGCAGCAAAGGTCTTATGGTTCACTTGACCAGTCTTTGAAAACAGAACGTTCCCTTTTGTTCCATTAACGTGAACCATAGAAAAAATAAAAATCTAAACAAGCCTGGGTATGGAATAGATTCAGCAGTGCTTTAGCATTACACTTGAACCAGATGGTTATAAGAAGTCAAAACTAACTTAGGCAAGAAGAGCATATTTGGACCCAAACCAACAAACCAAATCATACAGCAGATTTGTAATCCGGTCAAAAATCAAAGCAAAGAGTGGAGAAGTGCAGGTCCTTCTCCCACATCTCATCTAGGTGAGTACAAAGAAACGTTTTTAGGCATGTAATGTACGTGCACTTGACTTGAAATGAAGATGTTTTAATGTAGTTGAATATTGTTCAGTAGCTGTCAAGTTGAGCAAGTTTAGAAAAGCTAAATATTTCATAAAGCATACCACATCGCTTGTGCTTCATTTGGCAATGTTTGCAAGAAATAATGTTTTATCAATTGATACATTAATATCACTCTCTCTTTCTAAAGTTTAATTTGAATTTTCCAAGGACATGAGACGTAAAGAAAAGAGATTCTCAAGCACACCTACCAATGCTATAGACATTCTTCTAAGTCTCATGGTTGAAATTTTTAAAATATGTTGGAATTGGTATATTAGAGATTGGCCTCAGCTGCAAACTACTCCACAAAATAGGGATATTTGGAGCTGGGATTTGAATCCAGCACATCTCTACTACTATATATTAATATTTTTATTGACCTTCTTTATCTGACAGACTTTGGTTTGTGGGGGGAAGCTAAATCCTGATTGGTCAGGCTGCTAGCAAAGATGATCAGGGACGCAACTACAAGTGTCCCTAAAAATCTGACTGCCAAAAGCTGAGACTGGACAACAGGCAATGGATCACTCAATAATTGCTGTTTTGTTCATTATCTCTAAAGCATCTGGCATTGGCCACTGTCAGAAGACAGGCTACTGGGTTGTATGTACAATTGGTCTGACCCAGAATGGCCATTATTATGTTCTTATGAACTACTGGTTCATAAATTAATTTTATGAAGATACTGTACATTATAAACAGGCATTATTTTCTTGCAATATTTTCATCCTATTCTATTACTATTAAAAGTAGTTCTAAGAACAGTTGGGTTTTGCTTCATAAAAATTTTCAGTCCTTTTCTGAAAACTATTCATTATGCTCTGAATGGAGCAAAGACATGACGAGGATTGCTAATGTTACTCTTCTAGGTTTTGGGATTCTTAAAGTAAATATATTTCATAAGATTGGTTATTCTCTCATAGGAGAAATCAATTAGAATTAACTTTGTCACTGTACACTTGAGAGTTCTATGGTAATAATATAGCAATATTATCTACTGTGATATTTGTGACATTTTAACTGATGCTCCATAGAGGAATCACAGGATCATCAAGAAAAATAACTGAAAATATTCCATGTTGCTGTTTAGCCTGAAATGCAGTCTCATGTAGTATATTTCTAAAACATAAGTGAATACCATTCAATGCTTTATAAAATAATGGAAACATCCGATGGTTGTTTGGCAGTCTATGTGAATTAAGACTTGGGTCCCAGTCCAGTTCCAGGTGGACTGGCACCTACCACACTAAACCACCACCATCACCAATGGCACTATTGCTAGCAATCAGAGCAGGGTCAAAGCATAATGGGCTATGTATTCTGAACTGTCTTCGTCACACCAGAGATGTCCTTCCACACTCAGGGCTGAGGCACATAGCACACTGATAGATAAGATGGGGAAGCTTCCCTTGTGCTGCCTCTGCTATACCTGTGAGGTGAATATGTTACTTTCTAGCACTGTCAATCACTGTCAACTCACCAGCACTAAATACACTATAGAATGTAACAGTAATCTGATTATATACAATGTTGTTAAAATAACTGGTTGTGTGCTATACAAAGCGTTTGTGCTTATTAACATCTCACCATCTCACGATTTGCTGTGCAATTAATTTAATTCCCAGTTGAATGCCTTAGTGATGCTTGAAAGGTTTAAAAACTATGGAAAATCACGTGATGAGAAAAATAATTTTAATGTTTCTAAATGTATTTAATTCCAAAATATCTGAAAAATCCATTCTAGGCATTTTAAAATGGGGTACATGATTTGGTGTCATTTAAATCTTGCTACAAACCCAATAATCACTGAGTGAGTCTGAGAATTTACATACTTTTAAAGACTAGAAATAATGTTTATATCTTTATAATTATGGCTATTAGATCTCCTTAAAAAAAGATAGTTACACTGCTTGCGTCCATTTTCTTTTGCTTCTTCCAATTAAGCATCTGTTCATGTTTCTTTAAAAAAAAGAAAGAAAAAAAAAGAAGATGGGGTAATTCCTGCAAATTCTTACTCACATGAATAGCGTCATTGGAGTCAATGAACCTACTTTCATGAGCTAAGACTACTCAAGTACGCAAGCATTTGCAAGATTAAGCCTGGCATAGTCTGTATTTAAATTGACATCTCAGTTGTACCTGCACTGGGGTTGGGAAGAAACACATCCACTGATTGCCAAAGGTACTGTGTCTTTTAAAGGCTTAGTACTCCTAGAAGCCTGGGAGGAGCGAGGAGAAGGATACCCCTTGCTACAATTGTAGAACGGGTATAATTAGCTCTTCACCAGTGCAGCCATGAGTATGGTCCTACTCTTACCCTAACTCAAAGTCCCCTCTCTGGCCACTCACAGCACCAGCTGTTTGTCTGCACCTTTACATGGCACATTTTGGATCACAATAAATATCACATGCACTAAATCTAAAACTAAGATCAATATTAGTGCCAAAAGGTTTTCATTGCCCTTGATGTGACTCTCCATGTGTTTCCCACCCTCAAATAACAATTCATAAGGAATGTTCAAACTGTTATATTTTTTCTTTGATATCAAATAATAATAGGTCTGGATTTTGTAACAAATTATGAGATCTTGTTCACTCTCCATCAGCTATTGAAACTCAGGTATAATTACATCACACAGTCTCCAAAATACTGAATTAATTAATTTGTGGTGTTATTAAGATAGGTGAATAATAAACTCAGTGATTTCACAGCCGCTGAATTTACATCCCAATGTATGGAGAGGCTCATGAAACGGGATGAAAATTGGGCTGCAATTTACAGCGGAATATGCAAATACATAGGAATTTCACTCGTTTTTGCCCATTTTGACACAGGGTCTATAAAAAAAAATCTTCAAAATCAGTGCTTCCTGCATAATCAAAATATTTATGTTCTTTTTTTTCTTTTTCTTTACCTTGCACCATCAACATAATAATGACTTTTTAAATTAAAAGTCGTACATTCTCCAAAATGAGTGTCCAATTTCTTTAAGTCCCAGAAATTTTGTAATAACTATTGCTACTCACACAGCAAAAAAATGTGAAAAAGAGATTTTCATTAATAAAAACCAATAGTTTGAAAACTGACTATGATTTGGAGTTCCTTTGTTTTTGGCGTTCGAATTGAGATACCATAAATAAGCCCAAATTTCATGAAGAATAGAGCCTCTATCTTGTGGAAATCAGGGCCCTTTAAGATACTGGAGTTGGGCATTCAGAAACTAAATGACCCTAGATCGCCCATATTTTTGAAAATGTTAGCCATGAAATTTGATTTGTTAGAACTCACAGGGTAATATTTATTATTTTTATGCATTTGGACAACTGCCTGTGTACGTATTAAAATATTTTAGTCCTCACAGGATCAGAAATTTCAGTACAAACAATTGTTTGACTGAAAACTCATACTAGAAGGATGCTATTTGTTAATCACTATTTGCTATGCTTCTGTTTAAAATATTTCAGCCATCTGATCAGGAAACAAAAATAATATCATGTGTTGTAGAGTCACCAACTGCGTAACATTAAACAACCAGTTTCAGTGTGAGCAACTGGTGGATGATCCACAATCTGAACATTATTTACGCAAATTATTTAGCAATGAAGTTTATAAATTTGAAGAAAATCAGGATCAGTTCATAAATGAGTTGAACCACAAAAATTCAGCATTTTTAACGTATGTTATTGGTGAATAATAGGTTGGCAAGCTCTAATAATAACCACTAAAGCATTTCTATCACTTTCCTTTACTCATGTCTCTATAATAAAGGTGCAGGATATAAAGACAGGGAAAAAAAAAAAGATAAGAGCAAAAGAGTACTGTAAAAGATCGGACTGTTGGACATTTTGTGTGGCATCATCCTGCATACAACAGCGACCAACACCTATGCTTTATGGAAAGACAAATGCAAAATAGACTCTCAGTGAGCAAGTGTCTCACATTTCAAAAAGGCTGTTGAAGCTTGTGAGTTTACGGACAGACTGGGTGGCTAGAGTTAAGCATTTAAATCCACAATGTGAACAGTTTCCAAGCACAAACCACTCCCCCAAGAATGGTGAGATCACAGCATCTCTGGTAAAAACAGGCTACCTTTCATCTAAACACAATGAACTACATCCTCAGTTGGTGCAAATCAACTTAGTTTGATCGAAGTCAATGGATCTACATCAATTTATACTAGCTGTGGATCTGGCCTAATATTTTAGTTCTTGATCTGCAAAGGCAGTCCATCCTCTTCTACACCCCACCTCCCTCCCCTGACTAATGACACACAGACATAACACCCCGGCGGTTCCCAAACAGTGGTACCAGTGGTACGCATCCACCTGCTGCTCCTGGATGGCCAGGAGCCGCTCCAGTGCCAGCCCTGCCCCCAAGCAGCACAGTGGCCCAGCCGTTCTGCCCCCTCCTTCCCAGACACACAGCAACTGGCCAGGAGTTGCCTCCGAGCTCGCCCCGCCTCCAAGCAGCACAGCGGCTTTTCACCCCTTACCAGCCCCATCCCTTGCCCCCACCTCTATAGGTGGTGGCACTACAGGTTGCGGCATTTTATGTTGGCGGTATGCAGCGTGGTAGAGTTTGGGAATCACTGCAACAACACATACTCCAAGTACACATTAATAAGTATTGGCAGATTAAAGTTTACTTTGAATCCTGAGTGCCTTATTAAAGACAGCAATGTTACAAGCTTTTTCATGCAAGCATAGAGGAACTCGTGCACCAGACCTTAAATATCTGGGGAACAAGCTACAGCAACTATTCTGATTCAATTAACTTTACTTAAGATGATAATTAACAATGAGACAGCCTAGATTCAGGTAGAACATATAATAATGCAAACATACATAACACTGATGTGGCACATCATTAAGGGACATAACCAGAGTTTTAAAAATGGCGAAACATACCTATTTACTGTCATCAGTAGTAGTCGCAGTAGCATCTTAGTGCCAAGGAGCCCCTCTCATGGATCAGGACCCCATTGTGGTAGGTACTATACAAACAGAAAATATTGATAATTCTTGCCCCAAGAGCTTACAGTCTAGTCATATACTTTTCCATTACTAGCTGTGATATTCAAAATGAAGTGTATAAAAGGTGCCAGAAAACACTATTATACTATGAATGGAATGATTAGCCATAGGTTGCTCATGTATAAATGGCTGTTCTCTGAAGGTGAAATTCACCCACAGTGGTCCAATGCACCATGTAAGACCTCAAAAATAGAGCTTATGTGGGATTTATGTGATACACAGGACATGTGTAGGTCTTTTGAACCGGGATGAATTTCATCTCATTTGATTTACCCATCAGCCATTTTTATTATGCCACCAGAATTATTTTATTGATATAAATTCCCTGATTAGTGAAGTCAAGGGTATAACATCTCATTTTTAAAATAATAATAATAATAATATATCTGGAAGGCTCCCTAGATTAAGTATACCTGCCATTACATCTGGGCCACAAATATCACTTATCCATTAACATATGGTTTTGAGTCGAACTTGTTCAGTTCATTGCTAGTAAGAAGGCATTCCTCAGGTGTCATGTTACAACATGTAAATGCATTGAGAAAGTAATTATTTAATGAGTGAGCACTTCTGTCATCCTGTGAGACTTCATTTCACGATTCATCTTGTATAAAGTTCTAACTTCTTCCTTTTTCTCTTGCATTTAAAGATCTAGAAAACTTCTGCAGCTGTATTCAACATCTTTTGCTTTATTTCAAAAGTATGGAGGGAGATTTTCAAGGGCACAAAACAGATGTAGGTGCATAAGCCTCATTAGACATCAGGGGAAGATAGATATCTAACTCTCTTTTGTGCTTTTGAAAATCTCCCCCATGGTGCATATGTATTGCAAACACGTATGCACCTGAGATTGTTCACACACATTTAGCACTTCAAAAGCTCACTCTGCCCATTCTGAATATAATGGCTTAATATCCAAGATATGACAAGCTAACCATTTAACATCTTTTCATGAAAAATCTATTGATTGTTAGAAAGTTAACTGGTCAAAATAAATACATGTACAGGTTTGCAGAGTTTCCTGTTTGCAGCCTGGAAAAGGCTGCCCAGGTATCACAAATCAAAAGATTAGAAAACCTAAAGTGGTGAACAAATGACAATATCGATTGGAGGAGTTGTTACTGCCTGATTCACTGGCGCACTCTGACTTGATGACTTCCAGTCTTCTTTATAATGTTAAAAAAATATATAAATAAATAAATAAGAGTGAGCTATTCCAGCCGTAATTCACAAATTAAGAGAAACTCATTCTCACTCTGCCAGGAAATTACATTTGTGACTATTTACAGGTGCCTGGCCAGAAACTGCACCCATAAATATTGTTAAGGGTGACTACCATCTTTTTCCCTCTCTCACCGGAGCTCAAACCTGGAACTTGAGTCACCCAGGATGTAAAGTAAATGCAAATTCTTAAGCCCGCCCATTGGGAATAGCTGACGCTATTAGCACTGTCAGCATGCTCTTTGTACTTTAAAGAGAAAAGGAAGCAAAGCTTTTGGTCCTTTGTGACTAGACATTGTAGCTCATGGTTAATTACTGCCATATGGGTGCCATTGATAAGAGGGAGGGGAGATTAAACAGAATAAGCACTACAAAATGACATATTAATTCTTTTGGTCTGATCTGTTTTTCCCCTTCTAGAAAAAGAAATATGTATTTTTCATAGAGCACTATAGGTCAGAAATATGTCAGTTATGTCAGGGATGGACTACTTAGACTTAAAATCAAACTCTCTTCTCAGGGAAAGATTCTTTTAGATTTTTTTCACAAATGATTTTTTACTTAGCCATACTTTGTTTTACATCTCCCACTTTGCAATATTGTCAACATGATTCTACCGCTTCTGCCAGCTAACACAAAAAGGAAGCTTTAAATCAATACAAGCAATTTTACAAAGTTTGTACTTTTCTTTCAAAAAGCTTTCTATTCCAGTCCATAATCTGCTGTGTGCTCTTTTAAAGAACCTCTAAAGAGGATGCCTAAAGAGGTTTCCTTTCAGATTTCTTCTCGTACAATTCCAAAGCTACATTTCTGCCTTTACACAAATTAATTCTGTCCTTTTCCTACAAAGTGGGCCTGAAGCGACTATAATTTGAAAATTTATTTACAACTTAAAATAGGAATCAGATAATAAATAATACATTAATTGTGGCATGATTTTGAAACCCTTACAATCACATTGAGCAACACTTACTTATTCACACAATTAGCCCCACTGAACTCAATTGAGTTCAGACACACATATGGCAAAGGTTCAAACTAAGAGGTCCTGCATGGCAACCCAAGCTCTGTGATTAGTTCCACTGAAAGTTAATAGTTGTTTGCTTAAGTATGTGAATAAGGATTGTACAGCTGGTTTTTGCCATTCCAGTGCACTTATGATATTTTTCGTAGTGCTGTTAATTAATCACCATTGACTCAAGTGATTAATTTGTTTTCAGTTAACTCGATTAAAAAAATTAATTGTGTTTGAGCACAATTTTAATCGCACTGTTAAACATCGATAGGATACCAATTTGAATTTATAATAAAAATTTTGGATGTTTTTCTACATTTTCAAATATATTCATTGCAATTACAACACAGAATATAAAGTGTACAATGCTCACTTTATATTATTTTTATTACCAATATTTGCATTGTAAAAAAGATAAACCAAAGAAATAGTATTTTTCATTTCACCTCATACAAGTACTATAGTGCAATCTCTTTATTGTGAAAGTGCATTTTACAAATCTAGATTTTTTTTGTTACATAACTGCACTCAAAAACAAAACAGTGTAAATCTTTAAAGCCTCCTAGTCTACTCAGTCCTATTTCTTGTTCAGCCAATCATTAAGACTAACATGGACGTTTACATTTACGGGAGATAATGTTGCCCACTTCTTATTTACAACGTCACCTGAAAGTGAGACCAGATGTTTGCATGGCACTCTTGTAGCTGGCACGCCTAGGTATTTATGTGCCAGATGTGCTAAATGTTCGTTTACCCCTTTGTGTGCTTTGGCCACAAAGGAAGTGCTGCTCCACAGAAAAGTGACTGAGCTAGGATATGCTTAAAATGAAAACCTCTTTGCAAGGGTGAAACATTATGGGAAACTGGGGAAATATGCTTATTTATGTATTTTTTTCTTAACTTCCAGGGTAATATCTGTGCAAGTCAGAAGTATAATAATAATTTATTGAGCACCCTCAGTTTGTATAAAAAAAAGAAAAGATACAGTCCCTCCCCTGTCAGGGTGCTGATATTTAAGATGTGCAATAAGTAGTTGAGAAGGCACAGGCATCCAGGTTATCAAAGAGAATTCGCCCTCACCTCACAATAGTAATGCTACAGCATATAAGTGGTTGGGACCGCTGGAATACAGAAATAATGAATTTTCCACATCATTGTATCCATGATCTATCAGTCTTGCTTCCATTAGGCCTGCAATTTATATGCCAAGATGGTCTATTTCATGTGAGACAGTGACCTGATGACCACGCCTGTGAAGAATTGGAATGTTCTAGGTTGCAATTTTCATGGATTGATGGAGATCCCAGCTACGATGAATACATTGTCACAGTATACTGCAGACACACCTTCTGACATCAGAGGATGTTTATCCCTAGGGGGGCTTTGGCACAAGCCTGTCACATTTGTGCTGGCGGAAGATGGCACCAGCACAGCATATGCAGCTGACAGTAGAGCAGGGAGTTTAACTCTGGTGGTGAGCGTTAAGTTATTCATGTCAATCAAAACCCAGAGTGAATGATTGTCCCAAAGAATAGCTCATCCCACTGAGAGGCGCAGTAATGTGAACCTTTTCCTGGTTTACCAGTACTGGCTTCATACTATGTTGCCCAAGCCATTGAGTCTTTCTTGATTACTTCCTTCACCTCGGGAATCTTGGTGCAACTGCTCTACTGCATCTCCACTGTTTGTATTAGCCATCATTTTCTGGTTGGACCTGTTCACTGCGCATAGTGATCAAGGCCATATTTGGGACAGCCTTCATTACCGCTGGTGTAGCTCCAACAATCAATGCCCTACTTCATATGTTACATCCCTCCACCATGATGAGGTACAAGTCAAACTTAGGCTGCTCTAATTTATGTTGTGGTCTGTCCCAGAGACCAGATAGCCCCAACATCAGGGTGGAGGCAGCGGTCTGCTAAAGTCATCACACAGACCCTCCCCACAAACACATACACATGAGCACCTGTCAAGAACCACTCAGACAGATCAGATAATTGGAGTGCTAGTGTGTGTGGTGATTGTGCATTTGTATCTCACTCTGAAGTGAAATTTTATCCTACAATTTGCTGTGCAAACTTTGGTTTAAGAGCCAGCATTTCAAAGGTGGATATATCTCAGCCTGTACCTAACTGTAGAGTGAGCCAAATATTATGATTAATGGCCTAGTGCTAAATGCCGTGACAAAATTTACTTGCAGTTCATTGGAACTGTTCTCGCCTGCAATGTGCTCAATAGATGGCCATTGTAAGTCACGCATATATAAAGAAAGCTCTACATTTGGTCATGTACCTATCGTGTGGGGACGCTGCAGAACATTTACACTGGCACAAAAATTCCACTCTATCACATTGTGCAGAAACATGGATGTACAGAACTAACGTGAACTAGGTACCTTTAAGTTCGCGTTAGCAGGGTCTACAATGGGCAGTCACAATGCAAAACTTTAGCATATGTGCGCTGCAACTCACATGCCTGTATCCCTGTACCACTCTGTGGGGCCAGGTAGATAAGCCTTCAGAAGGTTAGAGTCCTAGAAATTCATAAAAGTTGTACACTAAAGCAAATCTATGAAAAACAACATAAAACGAACACAGGAATTGCTTTGAAAGAATTCTCAAAGGGAACGTGCACTTGAATCACATTGACACAGGATGTTGATAAAACAGAGCTACTATCCAACTAAACAAAGATGAACAGTAAATGAAATAAAACTGTTTGGGGAGGGGAAATCCATCAGTGTGATTGTGATACAAAGTATCGATGACAACTGAAATAGCAGTTACATCCAGGGTATTGGGCCTGGTATATATAGTTTTGATATTGCTTTAATTATGTTGATTAGGAGTGAAATTTTTTTTCCCCAAACATATTTATCCACCAGTACAGACTCTAATTATTATATCAGTATAAACGTGCTTGTACCACTATAGTTTATTCCCTTTCCCATATGGAAATAAGCTATACCAACATAAATACCTTTATACTGGTATAACTGTCGATATTAGAGTGTTGTACTGCTTAACTATACCGTTGTAGTGGCTCACGTAGTGGCTCAACTTTTGTGAAAAGACAACGCCTTAGCCTCACTAGAAACAACAAACCTATGGGTTATAAATTAGACTCCACACTAACTAAGGTCTTGTGTATAAGAACAGCTAGTGCAGGGCAAGCTGAGGTGTACATCTACCTCGCCCACCTTGCACTGGCCTTGCTGCTGCTCACCACAAGTTCCATAGAGTGCGTTGACCTTCCCCTTTGAAACAGGAGTGGATAAAACTGCACTAAGGACCGTTTGTATGTGGCAGACCAGTGTGAAGTAGACTTACACCCCAGCTTGCTGTGCTCTAACAGTTTATTTAAATTAGCTTTAATAGACACTTGCAAGTCATAAAAGCAGGCTTATTTAGTTAAGAACTGACACCTACCATCATTACTACAGGAAAAGGACCATATCTGAGGAGGGGTAGTCCCAGCAATACAACAGATCTGGGACAAAACTTTCAAAGTTGAGGCCTAAAGGCAGGCTCAGTGGGAGCTGTTGAGCGTTGAACACTTCTACAAATCAGGCCATATGTTTAGGTGCCTTATTTAGGGTATAGGGATCAGATTCTGTCCCCCGTTCTTGCCAGAGCTTCACAAGAAGTTGTTCTGATTAAAAATTGAGGACTGTTTCATCCCCTGAAGTTTCCCAAAATCCAGAGGGTGCAAAGGTGGCATTAAATCACTTTTGGCCCCCTTCTTTCCTTGGAATGGATTTTGTGTGTGGCCTCTCCTGGAGGTAAAAGTACAGAATCAGATCCAAGCAGCCTACCTGTAGGCAGAAAATCTTGGCTTTGTACTCAATGTCTCACTGAAAAAGTAATTATATAACTTCAATGGTGTCCTTGTACGCTAACCGTGGTCTGTATTGTGGCTCTGAGGCCCAAGCCTCTTCACCCAGGGCAGGGTGCAAATGCACTGCGGAAGCAAGAGCACCAGGGAGTCCAGAGAAGGAAGAGTGCACCCCCGGCAGTCTGTGGGAAGTGCAGTAAATTCTTCCCACAGCCTGTCAGATCTGCAGCCCAGATTGGAGAAAGGTTTAGGGCCACTGACGTGCTTGCTCCTCACCTATCTGTGCCTCAAGAAAAACTATACAGGGAGTAGCCATTAGGCTCAGTGAAAGGCAGATACTATGACAGTGTTCTCCCCATCCCTTGTACACCTGCACAGGGGTCAGCCAAAATCTGGCTCTGTGTAAATTAATTACAGGGTTTGCCAGCCAAGAAGCTGCATAACCTAATTTTCTTTATTCCTCCCTCCCCTCCGTCTATTTGCCTAATGCAGTGTCCTGTCTTGTTATATTCAAATTAAATGGTAAGCTGTTTGGACAGAGCCCATGTCCTTATGCTCTACGCACATTCTCCATATCCTCATTTTTAAGCCAATGTCATGCTTTTTGACAACCAGCTCTTGATTTGTAAATGTTTAGGATTGGATATATTGATAACTGTAAATAAAATGTGGTCCCTTGTCTCCCAAAAGTTCTTGAAGGAAACAACGCTGTGCTTGTGACAATGGAACAACTATGGAGAAACTCCTGTGCAAACTTTAGAATATACAAATGCTAACTTTCTGAATTGCTACTTTTGCACTGTTCCCAGTTTTAATTTTAAACATGCCTTTGGAGTCAACTAGAATGGTCAATATAATGTTCCATTTAAATCATTACTAAATTAGATGACTTTTTAGGGAGAACGTTACTATTCAAATGAAAAGCTATTGGTAAAATGATGTTTTTCCCCTGAAATCTCTTTCCTCCTTTCAGAATTTTGTACATTTACTGTAGGTGTACTCAGAGAGTGAGAATTCATCCCATCCCTCCTTGCTCCTAGGAGGAGTAAATTGTGATACCCTTTTACAAGGTGAATCTTATTTCCCCAATTACCACAATCCTGCTGCCCTGGCAAGTGTATTGACCCAGCCCTGTCTTCTTTCTCTCCACCCTCATTTGCCTGTAGTGGAGCAGTACCTGGAGTTCAAGGGCTGAGCTTGAACCCAAGTCCAAGGTCTATGCAGCTCTTCCACAGCCACATAACAGGAGGTGATGGAACGACTTTACTCCCCTACACAACTGGGTTAACACAAGGGCACACGTCAGCAGTCAGTAAATAGTAAATTTAGGAAACACATCCATGATAGTTCAGTCATAAGCAACAAGAGGGAACAGCAGGGATTTGGGAAGGAAAAAAAGATATTTACTCACGTTTCTTCAATAATTAGCTTTTTTTAAAGGGTGGGGAAATGAAAAAAACCAAAAAACCAAACTGAAGTGAGGATTGCACACCCAAGAGCAAAGCTTCAGTGCTAGATTCCACAATTCTTTCAGTTTATTTGCCTGTACAGCATTTTTTTAAAAATATGTAAAATGTTTATTTAAATTTACTTATTAAAAGTACATTTAATGTTTGAACTACAGGATGGAGGCCTACAAATATAGGCCTTA
The DNA here is from genome assembly GCA_007922155.1 of Mesoclemmys tuberculata. Classification (NCBI taxonomy): domain Eukaryota; kingdom Metazoa; phylum Chordata; order Testudines; family Chelidae; genus Mesoclemmys; species Mesoclemmys tuberculata. Next base: position 15,828,139 of record ML675646.1, read on the forward strand.
GAGAGCAAAAGAAAATTCCTTTTTATCCATACTATTTGAATACTTAAGATTTTTGTTAAATCTTCCCAAAATACATGGTGTGTGTTTGTATATATATATATATATGTATAACAACACAAAGACATATTGCCATGGTATTTTTTTCTGTTACACCAATACTCTATGGGCACCAAGCTACTATTTTCAAACAAGTGACACTTCAGAACACTTATTAAACTCACTCACTACTTATATGGTCTTGGACTAACAAAATTGCAAAAGAATTTCTAGACAATTAATGTTGATTTTTTCAGATTTTATAATTATTTTTCAGATAAGACTTTGTTGGTGTTTTGATACATTTGCATTTAACTTGCACTGACATCAAAATGACAAGAACCTGTATTTTCTTATCAATGAAAATATCCAATATCTTTGTGCAGAGAATGTTAAGTATTACTGAAGGACTTAATACAAATTCAATTAGCTAATCTAACATTTTTTTAAATTTCAAGATCAATCTTAAATTGTCTATATTAAACAGACATTAAGAACTAATGGAGTTTCCTAAATACTGAAGAAGTTCTAAAGGGAATATTAGAAACACTCTTCTCAAAATACTAAATTAGTCTTTCCCAGGTTAAGTTATTTAAGGCCATCCAAGATACACCTACAGTTACCCTTTAAAAGCCAATACAATAAAAGTTATCTCAATTGCTTTTCCAGAATACCAGCAAATATTGGCTGCCTAGCGGAGTGTGCCTTTGAATAAAGGTCAACCAAAATTGTACTGGAAACTGCATACTACTACTTTGAAGTGGTCCCTAATGCAGGGGTTACTTATTGAAGACAGTCCTTAGTGCAGGTCTGACTTGATTAAAAATTGCCCAAAACAATATTAATTAATTCATACAGTTCATATACCTAAGAAAATCTAACACCGATCAGTCAGTTGGGCAGAATGTGCAGGGGACAGCAGGAGAACATGAGAGGAGAAGGAAACCAGTCTGCAGACCAACATGTTAAGGGGAGTGGGAGAGAGAAACCAGAGGAAGGGCAGAGAAACGTGCAGGAGAAGTAGGAGAGTCAGGCAGTAGGAAGAAAGTGCTTGGAAGCTGGGGGATAAAAAACAGAGGGAAAGGAGAGATAACATAAAGAGCAGAAGGAGACAGTGCGATTCATTTTTCCAGAAAGAAAATACACTCATAGCACTAAGCACTACTGAAAATACATAAAGAATTTGTATAGAAAAGAGATATATTCTGAAAGAATTGCCGGAGTTGCCGCTGGATGTGGCACGATCACATTATTAGTAGTAGAAGTAGTAGAGGGACTAAATACTTATATTATTATAACATGCAAAGGCCTAGGCCCCCATTGTTGTGGGTGCTGTACAAACACACAAAATGAACAATTCTGTCTTGAAGGGCTTACAATTCAAAGATACAAAGAGAAGGAGGACAGGGGATGTAGGTACAACATACGAGTAAAAGAATTTGGTAAAGAATTGGCACCGTGTTGTTAGTTGTATGCAGTGTTGGGCTTCTTTGTTTGTTGGTTATGTTTGTTTTGTTCATTGGGGTTAGAATTAGGTAGGAAGGAAGCAGGAAAATGAAAGACGCAAGAGGAACAGGCCCAGCTTGCCACATTTCTCACCATGATCGGCAGGCTGATAACAACACGGGTTCAAGACCAGGAGGTGGCCCACACTATGATGTCTCTTTGAAGATGTTGCCCAGAATATAAACAAAGTTTGCCAGTTGTTTCCATCTAAACCATGCTTAATTAAATAGCTATTCCTTACGCTGGGGGGATTAAATTAGGCTGGCGGTGATCAAAAACAAGCCAGGTTTCTGAAACAGAAATAATTTGAAAGAAAGTGGTAAAAACAGAATGTCAATTTGCAACCCGCTGTTTGGTTATTTGCATACTAATTGTAATGTTCCTGCTGTCACATTACCTTCAGCTTGAAGATCAGTCAGAAAGAAAAATTCTGCATTACCTGTGACAGTCAGACGGTGGAACGAAAAATGCCAGTGAAGTGAGTTGTTGTTTATGGCTATTTTTATCAGAGAACATATATGGAATGGGACAGTTGACATCTGATTAGTCTGGACAGTTTTTATTTCCTTCCTAGTTTATAATGAATATGCTGATTTTGGTCCTTGGGGCAAATTCTGCTCCCCATACTCATGAGAGTAATCTCACTGAAGTCTGTAAGATCGCTCTGAATGAGGCAAACAGAACTACTCTCATGAGGAAAGTATGGAGGATTAGGTCCATTTTGTCTGATTTGCCCTGGTCTTTCATTCTGCTTCCCCATGAGGTTTGAAAGCACTTAATATTTGCTCAACTTCCCACATATCTGTTATATATTTGATTAAAGATGTTACAATTACTCGTCCAATTTCTCTGCTGCTGTAAATCCAAAGACAGCAGAGAGCGGACCCACAGATTGTCAGACAACTGACGATGCCACAATTTCATACAACATATTCTATAGTTTTGATTTGTGTCTTTAATACATAGTGAATATATTTAGATTTTATTCATTTTATGTGTATAATTTTGCACAGTTATGATGCAAGTAAATTGACAGCTACTTCAAAATAATGCTTTCAATTTTATAGTATTGATGCATTCACCTCATAGAAACTCCTCTGAAAACAGTGGCACTTACATAGTAACGTTGATGCTCCCATATTGTGTCTTGATAAATATACAATTAATGAATACTATTATTGTCTGTAATATACTTTCATAACGGTATGTGGAATATAACTCACAAACTCCCTGGTGTATCTCAGTAAGAGCAGTGGCAACTTAGTTCTCACTGACTAGTTAAGAATATCAAACATATTTATAGTAATCATGACTGTCAGAAATGTTAAAAAAAATCCTCCTCAATATGTTATTCAGAATCACGAGTTTGGCCAGTTTTAGCCATTACTGGAAGCATGGCTTTCTAAGTCAGTATATAAAGGAGCATCAGTCCCTACTAAGGTCAACGACTGGCATAAAGGATGTTCCTTAGATGATGTCAGGAACAGATTCGTCAGTCAGGCAAGGGCATAACAAGCTTCACATCAAAGGTTACTATAAAATTCTCTCCTGACTAACAGATGTCCAGTGTACCCTGACAGAATCTGCCCTCATGTTTCTACTCTGAAGAAAGCAGCAGAATACAATTCCTGATCTGATGTTATGCAGCTGCAAAGGAGAGAGATTGCTCTGCTCCAAGAATTACGAATAGCCTCCACAGCTGATAGACGCAGAAGGCCTGCAGTGCTTCAGTGAGCCAGTAATCACCAAGTCTACTTTTAACAGCTTTAGTTCCTGTCCTCACCAGGGGCTGTATCTTAGTGGTCTAAGCCTCAAGTAGGAAATAACTAAACTCGCATATTTGGAACCTCGAAGGGTCCATTTAGACTCTTTGTTTTCTGAATGAGTGATTTCAGGTGCAATTTACTTTGTGGGAGTCTTTTGGATGAGAACATTGTTACCAACAACCTCCTCCAACTCCCATCTCCCGTCTCTTTCTTGGTCTTTTGATTTCCCACTTAGGATAAGTATTCCATTTATCATTATCCTGTTCATCTTACCTGGGTTGAGCTCAAATACCCTTACCATTCACACAGAAGAACCTCTGACCAGAGTTTGGAGGTGCTTAAGCACAAGCTATACATATATATAGAACTGGATATAGATTAGAACATGAGCTTCACTATACCTTGGGATGGAAACTGCCCACTTTGTAGTAAGGACACAGGCTAAACCACTCAATTGCTGACAGATTACTATTTTTCTGTGTAATTTTTTAACCCACCTCCCCTCCTCCCAGCCCATTCCCTATGTGTGTGAGAGAGAGTGCTGCCCAGTACCGCAGATATATCCATTGCAGTGAATTGGCTCCTGCTGCATAAGCTTGCCGCTTACTCCCACATCTGCCGATCCTCTGCCCAGTAATTACTTCTGCGCCCAACCTCCAAACCAATCCTGTCCCCTCTCTCCCGTCCAGGCTCGGGTGGTAACTCCAGCAGTTTTTCATCCCCTCCCAACAGTCCTGCGTTTCACAAAACTGTCCTATTTTGACCCACAAAACACTCATAGCCCCACTATCCCACCAGGCTGGCCACAGGTACTGGAACTATAAGGGTGCTGGAGGTGCTTCCACACTTCCTCGATTAAAGATCATGTTGAGTTTACAGTTTGGTTCAATGACTCTCAGCACCCCCACTTTACAAATTGTTCCAACACTACTGGAGCTGGCTAGGCTCAGCTGTCCACTCTGGGCACTGAGACCTGACCCCTAGAGCACTCTAGTTTGCCTTGGTCTTCCTGATAATGAGGAGGGCTGAGAAGAGAGCCGTCAGGCCAAATTTGAGTGAGTGACACCAGGGGCCAGGTCCAAATACCTGGAGTACAGCTCAGCGATCCCCATGGGATGGGAGACCCAAGAGCCGTTGATACAGGATAAGTGTAGGGTGGACTCACTCCGCAATTACCATCCTGGGGGGGAAGATCTATCCCAAATTAGCCACTTTAAGCGTTGCGAGGTATGACCTTCCCAAGGAGAGGGGAGGAACAGAGGTGCCATCCCATCCTGGTTGGTCTGAGGAGGGAATGGGGAGAAGAGAGCAGAACTACCCTGAGCTGTTGGGCTCTTTAGCTTCCTGCTCCACTCTCCCCTGTGAGAATGGCTTCGGGTTGCTGAGGGAATGGGGAAAAGAAAGGAGGTCTTCTTGTAGCAGCTCTGATTGGTTGCTCAGTTCCAGGAGGTGGGCAAATGGGGCATGCAGCCAAGCAAATGGGGGTTTTCAGAGAGTTAGCAATTTTTAAATCACCCAGGTTTACTGTGCAGTAAAGACATATCCTAGTGTTTGCCAGGAGTAGCCTAGCAGTAACACAACTCGGTGGGATAAAACCTGTCTGTTCAGACTGAGCCAGAGAGAGGTGAAGGTTAAAGAAACTCCTTACCCTTCAGCCCCTTTCCTTTCAGATGATGGGGTTATCTTTTTTCCTCCGGACATGAGAGTGAAGTTACCCACAAAAAAATAATTTTAGCCAAATTTCTAAACAAGAGTCACCAAAAAAAAAAAAAAAAGAAAATGGAATTAAAAAAAGCTGTTTGCTTAATATATATTGATTTACCTGTCTGACAAGCTAAACTGAATATGGCCATCTCAGCTTAGCTGCAAACGCAAACAAAATATCTTATATGTCTAAAGAGCAAGGTCCTGCTCTCACTTCTCCTTGTCAGTGAGATCCTGCTGTTGTGTCCAGAGAGAAGTGAGTGACTCCTTGCCTCACTTTGCCAACTTATTAAAAAGCCCCTCCTTGATCCCAAGCATCTGCTTCTGCTTTCCAAACCAGTAACCTACACAAACAAGAAGGTTGGAGCCACTGAGGATACCAAAACCCTTTGCCAATGCCAAATAGTTGCTTTTGAAAGGCTTAAGTACCTAGCACATCTCTGCTCCAGCCAGTTTCTGCATTCTCCTTTCAAACAAGCAGATTGGCATTTTCTTTAGGACAGTCCACCTCTCCCACTAATTTCTGGTTATGAACTATGAATTAAGGAATGAGCTTAGATCCTCTCCCACAATTGTTAAAAACGAAGGCTTTACAAATGCCAAGGAAGTTTTAGTACAAGTTTTCTCTAGTGCATATGACCAAACTCCCCCCATTCCACTGTGATTCTGTATGCTGGTGGTTTCTCTTCATCTTAGGGGTCATCTACTCCTTGAGTTCAAGATTTTTACCTTGCATTTATTGATTAACTCAAGACAGTTCACACTTGAAAAGGCTAATATAGAAACTCCCCAACTGTTTGCGGTTGTTTACCTAGGCTGATCCCATAAGCCACATACTGGCAATCAATTAACTAATAGAAAAATACTCTGAGGCTATGACTACACTTAAAATGCTATAGTCCCCAGCTGGAGCACTTCACTACAGACACTCACTACAGCAACGGGAGGGGTTCTCCTATCACAGTAGTTAATCCACCTCTCCAAGACGTGGTAGCTAGGTTGATGGAAGAATTCTTCTGTTGACCTAGTGCTGTCTACATAGGGGGTCAGGTCGGCATAGCTATGTTGATGTAAATTTTCAGCATAAATGGCCCAGTTTACACATATCCTCATCTTCACTGCATTTAGCCTTGTCTTTACTAGGGAAAAAAGGGTGTATTTAAAATGTGTTAAAATCCTAATTTAAACAAAGAATGTTAGCTGATTGAAGTTAAGCACAGCTAAAGGGTTATATCTACAATTTGCCTTGTCTATGCAAGGATTATAACATTTTAGTTAACAATACACCTTTTTTTCTAATGTAGACATGGCCTTAGAAGTACATACATTTGAGTTCCAGAGGAGTAGCCGCGTTAGTCTGTATATAACAAAAACAACAAAAGTCCTGTAGCACCTTAAAGACTAACACATTTATGTCCACAGAAATTTGTTAGTCTTTAAGGTGCTACAGGACTCTCGTTGTTTATACATTTGAGTGGCACATTTAAATAAAATGTAGCCAGCCTAATTAACAGAACATATAAACAACCACTTGACTACTTTGCATCAGATACCCCCCTAGGGTGGAAGACATATATAAGAATGGATTTTATTTCATTGGAGGGGCAATGGATAACACTTCAGATGCTCAGTATTTCTGTTGTAGACCAAATTGCACATGCATCAAGCCCAAAAGGACCCTTCCTTGGAAGGAAGAAGCAATTAAAATTATTAGCTAGTTTAGAAAAGATCTTATTCTGCCCTAACAGGTTCCTAATTTAGATACATCAGGCCAGAACTGAGAATGAACTGAGTAATTGTATTCTTGTGCTTTCTTAGAGATGGGAGAGGGGGATCCTCCAATACCATTTGGAAACAAAAAAGAATTATTATTACAGCTTTAACAAACACTTAATCAAACCCTGTTGAGAACCAGATCTATGAACGGATCCAGTTTTTATACCACTAAGAAACTGAAACCTAGCCCATTTATTACACTATTGGTACTGTGATAACCTTTTCGATAATTCTAGTCATTCCAAGCAAAAATGTCATAGAAATTAATGGTTAATCCATTCAAATTTGAGAAGAAGTCCAGCACTCCACTACAGAACAGTGAGTAATATATCTCCTGTACCTTTATTATAGTTCACCCAATTGTAAACATTATTACAACTGTCTGCTAGATTAATAATCAAGTTGCCAGTGTCAAATTACATTTTACTTTGCAGTGCTCTACCGTGAGCCGAACGCTATAAAAAGTCTTCTTTTCACCTTTTGCTGTTTGATATATGGTGCCATGCTGTAAATTACTCATCATGGTTCGTTAATGAGGTGACGGTGACACGTGTTCCAAGTAGCAGAAAAACTACCATAGACTGCACAGGCAAAAGATCACAATGCTATTTTCAAGGGTAGATGTTGTTTCCACAGGTCAACCCCTAGGGAAACAATGGAATGGTCTGAGTCTGTGGATACACTACTGGGAAATAAAGGTAAGAAGTACCTGTAACTGTAAAAGTGCTTGACCTGACCCTGCTTACCTGATCTGAAGAATATGGACTAAATTAGATTATTGCAATGGTGTTGCACAGACAGAATGGAGGGTGGAATTTGGCCCAATTTTTCTAGAGCGTCCTCCACTTTAACTCCAGTTTTCTTATTGAAGGAAGTGTGGGTTTCTGCAGTTTGAGTAGGAGAGATTTGCTACATTTATAGGATTAGAATATTGTAGTAGGTAAGTAGTCTGGTGCAGTCCATTCATAGGTGCAAAAAATATTTTTAAAAATGGCACCTTGAAGATCTGGGACTAAATTCTCTGGAGCTGTCACTGTGATTCATGTTACATATTAACTGCAGAGGTCTGATCCAGGATACAGTTATTCACATACATTGTCTTTATAGGAATAAACACTACTCACATGAGTAAAAATTTACAGGATCAGGCATTAAGGTGGTCAGAAAGCTGATGTAAGTGCAGTGGATAAAGTATGTTCAAACTGTATTTGGAGCTGTAGCGTTGCACTCCTAATGCAAGCCAAGGAGTGGAGAGGGGGCTTTCCCCTTTCCCTCTGATTTTAGCAGAAGGGGGAGATATATTACCCTCATTTACCCCCACACACACTGTCTTACCCAAACACCCTGTGTAAGTCTTAAAGTAGCCTATACTCAGTCAGCTTAGACCTCTGCAGTTATGCAAAACAGGTATGTCTCCATTCAGATGCCCAAAAGTTAAGAGGAGCTGGGAAAGGAGGTGGCTGGTCATAAAGGGACAGCTCAAGGGAAAAGTCCCATTAAGGTGTGTAGTCAGTGGTGTGTGTGGCCACAAGGTGACTAGCATTAAGATACCAGATAAAGCAGCTTTCCCCATCACCCACACATTAATTTATATCTTCACCATGGGTATAATTAGATGATCACATACTATTTCTCACATACTATAAGGTAATACCACATCATTCTTTGCCCCTGTGAAATTCCTGTGAATTTCTTGGTTTTGCTCTCTAGGGGGCGTCGTGGTTTGTTTAGACCTTTCTGACAATGAAAATATTGTAACGAACAGCACGTCTTTGACATAGGGCCTGATTCTCATTCACATAGTGAGACAGATCTATGGGTATCCAGCACTGAGGGTGTGTCTTCACTGATGGCAGCAAATTCGCCCCCGTCATATCGATCTATCCAGATCAATTGAGTGGTTAGTGAAGACCCACTCAATCGATCCGGAAGTCGATGCATTAAAACCACCCCCTCAAGTGGCGTATCACTCTGTCAGCAGGAATGCATTTCCCATCAGCGCAGCACAGTGGAGATGCTGTGTAGAAGAGGAGTTACAAAGCATAGCTTGTGTAACTCCTATCGAATTCACAGGTAAGTGTAGACGTGGCCTGAGAGTCACCTTGTTACCCACCTGCCTCCAGTGAGAGGGAGATTTGTTTGTGCTTAACTGGGTATCAGCTCCCTGACACCACCAGCCTATTAGCTACCCAAAATCTCCTCTGGTCTATGCCAGTCCTTACTTTGTGCCTTGCAGGATAACAATAGGTGCACCCCAGTCCTCAAGTTCCTTTGAAGCATTGCCATGTAGTGTCCAGCCCCTTATCCTCTGAACACTCCCAGAAATTCCAGACATCTGTCCCCAAGGGAACAGTGCACACACCAGCTGCGCAGTTAATTTCACATCCCCCTGTTGACTGTATGTGGCTGTGTAGCCATTATATTAGCTTACAATGCCTCACATGCCGGCAGAGAGACAGGTGAATAAGCATCTTTTGTGTGTGACAAAAAGCCTGTTTGTCAACTCTGCCTTGATACAGTCTTCAAAACACAGTTTCCGTATACATATATAACTGCTTACATAGCAACTGTACTAACATTTCACAATGATATTAATGACCAGCATGACCCTGGCTTTCATTTAAGACCCCACATGATATGCTTTGATGAACTAGAATATACACACTAGGATCAGGATAGTCTTGTATCCTCCTTGCCAGATAGCATTGAGGAGTTTATGGGTCACAGGGCCCTTTACATAGCCAGAACGACGTAAACTTAAGGATTTTTGTATAAATGAACTTTCGGCTGTTAACCTTTAATGTGATATACTCTGTTTTTCCTAGGGTGGTTTTTGTAACACAGTGCTTAATGTGCAGTAAGCATCCACGTATGATTCATTTTCTTTTCAACCAGCAGCTCAGCCCACTTCAGGTGCCATTGAAGGAACGAGGCTATTATATCTCAAAGCTAACTTAGGCCCTGATCTTGCACACACACAAGCTTCAATTTATATACTTCAGTAAGGCTACTCACCTGCTCAAAGTTAACCACAGAAGTGTAACAGGACTGGAACTTCCCAAAATAATTTAGGTGGCCTAAGCAGACCAATTCTTTTTTACTGTTACTGTTGTTTCTAATCTCTGTCTCTAAATGAGCCATACGTACGCAGAGAATCTTTTCTCAACTGCTCACTTTACAAGCTAAGTCGAAAAAAACCTGCATGTGCTCAGTGCATTGAGATGCACTGGTAACTCAAACCAAACCAAACCATGAAAAGGCATTTTCCCTTTCACAGGGCTATTTTCACATCAATTTTAAATCCCAAACCATTTTGACTGTTAAGTCATTCAAAATTTGCTTGCAAGTTGTTTTTTTGGGTTTTTTAAAGGATATTTTCCACTCTCGTCACCTGTCCTCCACTGCAATTGAACTGTTTTTACTCAAACTTCTCCGCAACCCCCTATTCATCTTCATGCAGAGACACAGCAAAAACAAACATTTCAGCCACAAAGGTGAAAATTTAGGGAAGCTAGTAGTGGCTGAAAGTAAGAGAATAGACTGAAAACAGTTAACTATGGTCACACCTGCTATAATGTGTTTCACCAATATGTTGGCATATGCTGTTCCTGGGTTGCATGGTGGCCTTTTTGTATGACAGGTGCAAAAGTTGCTTTTTTTTTTTGGCCTCAGGATTTAACTAAATACCTATCACAAGTGGTCTCTGCTGTGTCAGTAAACAGCTTCCCAACTGGCCTCTACAATTCAGGTCATGCACCATTTTTAACTTACCAGTCATTGTTTCTGGCCATCTTCTCCCATGGCCCATGACAGACACCTGATTGAGTCCAGATAATGAGAGGTGCTGATGCTATATATATACAGAGGAAAACACAGTACTTGCTCCTTTTTGTACCTCGCTTGCCCTTCCACTGGTTGTGAGCTAGCAGAGGTTCCATCTTGTTGTCATTTAAGTTAATTGTAAAAGTCACATTGACCTCAGTAACTGCAGGATCAGGCTAGAGTTCTGCAACAACACAACTATTGGTAGACAAAATTCCCATGACCATTCCCATCTCAGTGCCAAATTCAGTACAAATCCCATACAACTTTCAAGAACAGATAATGGATTTCTCTGTGTTTAAAGTACAGTTGCCAGATGGAGTTTTCAATTGAAAGGAATAAAGTCTTAAAACTTGAATTGAAATTGCATTCTTAAATATTCCCTTTTCATTTGCATGGACTTTAAATAAAATTACAGTTTCACTCTCCCAAAATAAGTTTTAAATTTCCACAGACTGTCTCATGATCAGTCTGAAATGGATTTCCTGAATGGGAGAAAATTGTTTTCAAATGACAAGATATGCAATACAGGATTATTACTTATTATCTGTATTACAGTACTACCTAAAGGCCCCAACCAAGATCAAGATTCCACTGCAGTTGGCACTATACTGACACACAGAAAAAGACACTCCCAACCCTGCAGTTCTTATAATCTAAATAGACGAGATAAACTGAATTTCCTAGATATTCCCAGTATACTAATGGGGAATTGAAGCAAAGAGGGATTAAGTGAGTTCACAAGGTCATGGTGGAATTCTGTGGCAGAGCCAGGAACTGAACTGGCATCTCCCAGGTCCCACTATGGTGCTAAAATCCCAAAACCTTGTCTGATGGTGTATAATTTTCATATGAACTACAGGTAATCCTGTAAATAGTGGAAAGTTAATATTTTTCATGAATGAGTCAGTCCTTCTAATACAAGTAAATATCTTCCAGTTAAAATGACTTTCCACATGTCAAATTCTGCAGCTCTTCGTTGGAAAAAACTCTTATTGAGGATTCTGAACATTGGAAGGGGGGAAAAAACCAAAGAGAAACCAACTACCTTTCCTCAATGAAAGTTTGTCTGAGTTATCAGCTCCAAATGTTGACATTTGGTTACATCGATATAACTGATGTATGTCCTCTCTCAGATAATACTTCCATTAAATGCAAACTTCCAAAATCAGCACTCCATGATATCTGTACAACTTCACTGAAATGAATAAGGTTGCATGAGTCTAACAAAAGGCTGAATTTGTCCTAGGGATTGTAGACTGAATAAGGACTGACAGTAGGATTCAGTTTTTGGACCCTAACATACTTTACCCGTTGCACTGCTACATAGGTTATATACGTCCTGTCATTTATTTTTCTATTTTTGCAGATGGCTTGGCTGCCTTTAGAACATTCCTGAAATCAGAGTTCAGTGAGGAGAACATTGACTTCTGGCTGGCCTGCGAGGACTTCAAGAAAATCAAGTGTTCTGCTAAAATAGCCCCAAAAGCCCAAAAGATTTATTCAGAATTTATCCAGACTGATGCTCCAAAGGAGGTAAAACAGTCATTTGTATCTTTTTTTGATTGACAATATGCTTCATCACTACAATAACAACATTCCTTCTACAAAGTAAATTAGACTGCGCTATTGACTACTATCTATTCATTTCCTTTAACACAGATATTTTTGGTGCAATGAATATTGAAACATTCCCTTTGAAGTACTCTTGCCACAATGTTCAAGTTGATCATGAAAATAAAAAGCGTTGTGTGAATGAACAAAATCTGGCCTTTCTACTGATGCCTCTGCTTTTGATAATGACAGTGTTTTGAATGTCCTAATGTCTTATGACTGATCAAAGCTCTCTTATTATAATCATTATTATTGAAAACAAAATTACAAAAATTGCAGGCCAAATCCTATCATTTTTGTCTTGCTGAGGTCAATGGGAGTTGCAGGTACTCAATGCCTCTGAATTTGGAGCATGGAAAACATGAATGAAATTATCTACCTGAAACTTCAGATGATCGCAAAAAGAATATCATAATTAAAGGCTGGTAATGCCAAGTAGGAGTAACTAAATGACAGAGAGTCCAATTTAGTACTTACCTGCTCATGAAATCACCCTTTTAAAAAATTATTTTTATAACATGTCCTTTTTTCTACAGGAAGTAAAGTAACACACAGACTTTATTTTTCTAAAACAAAACAAAAACATTAAAATGTCCTTTAAGACTACATTATACATAAGGTCCTTTGCTTTCAGTTTTTACCAATTTTCCATGAAAAATTATTTGACTTTTACTAATTTTCACCCAAATTTTGGGCATGCAGGAAGTCCCCAGACTCAACTCCTCGCTCAGGAAGGAAAGAGATACTTTAGTCCCCCCGTTTCAGAGTCCCCATTGGATGGCACTATGTGCCTCTGCAGAGGACAGATATTCTGGTCAATGGCTGCTGCCCTGCAGTGATTAAGCAAAATGGGCAGGAAGCTGGGGAACAAGACAAGCAGGGAGCTGGGTTCTGGCAGCCAACAGTGCCTGACTTGATCTCTGCAGCAACAGGTCCACAAAGAACAGAAGGTTTCCTTAACTGCTGAATTGTGGAGAGTACCAGGCACCTCTTCCATGGTGTCCCTCATGAGTATTGGGCACCTCTTCAAGAACCCTCTCCCCTCTGCCTGCTGCCTTCGTGCATCCCCTTTCTTTCTAGGCACCTCTCTCCCCTCAACCGCTATCCCCCGCTGGGTACTAGGCAGTCCTCCACACCACCTGGTGCCCCGTGAGTACAGGGTATCCCTTCCCCATCCAGGCATCCCCAGGCCCTCCCATTGCCTCTTCTGAGTATTGAGCACACTGTCCCCCTCCAGACGCTTCCTCTGCTACTTGCCTGCTGTCCCCCATGAGTGCCAGGTGTAACAGAACGCTAAACTGTATTATACAGTTCAGACCCTTGGTGGCACCATGTTTAACATACTTCATTAAGCTCACAACAGCCATCCTTCCTGGCAGTGCAATAGAGGATCTTATAGTGAACGCATCTCTGGTGTATCTCTCTAAGAAGGAAGCTCTATAGCCAGTCCATAACTGGTACAAGAGTCTGCCATTCTAGTAGTAGCCCTTCAGTCTACTGGTGTACAAGAAGCACGTGACATGGTGTCAGAAGTAAAGGTACCCTAACTAGTGCCAGAGGAGAGTACAAACAGAAAGAAAATAGAAACTAAGGTTACAAACAGAAAGAACAAAGCAACAAATGTGGCAGGATCAATCTAATCAACAAGCCACTCTTCAATGCCCTTAAGAACTTCAGTTTTGAAAGACCTTCAGAATGAATAGACCAGAAGCAGTATTTTGTAAGATTCTGAACTGCTACAAAACTCCACCAGGAAACTGGAGATATTCATGTACCTTCTTTAATTAATTCTATGGGGAAGCAGGCAATGCATATCTTTAAATCTTTTGTCTTTACTGAAGACTGTTACAAAGATGACTAGGCAAGCATTCTGTATGTGTCTGGTTTCATAATTTATATCTCAGAATATGTGAGCCTATGAAAGAGCATGTTTTCACCAGACAATTCAAGAACAAGGAGAAAATGTTGACTCTTTTATAAAAGTTCTTCATGCATTAGCTGAAAACTTTAATTTTGGGACTGCTAAACATGAAAATATCAGAGCCAGATTAATTAATGAATTGGAGATAAAAGCATTTCACAGGAACTATAATTAAAGACAGATTTAAATCTACAAACTTCTATTCAATTAGCTAAGCAGTCTGAACTAGTCAAAAGGCAGAACAAGAGGCAGGAGGAACTTGAAAAACCTGAAACTAGTTCAGAAAATGTAAACAGACACAGCATGAACACTAAAAGTCATTATTACAGAAGCCCTGAGGCTATGAGGGAGTCCCAGGCTACCAAGAATGTCAGAAGAATGCAAAGGATTTGGAAAAATTCATAACTCAAGACACATGTCCAGTTATATATGAAATATGTAATAAATGCACAAATTCTGGACATTTTGCAGCTGTTTGCCATACCAAGGCAATCAGGAAGTTGACTAATATTACAGACAATTAAGAGCCATTGTTTCTGGGATCCATCATGTGATGACACGGACCCTGACTGGAGAGTGAAACTGAATATTAATGGAAAGACTATTGACTTTAAAATTGATTAAATCGCAGATGAGACCATCATCTCAAGAGGGACCTATAATTACCTACAATCTCTTCCAGAGCTGAAATCCCCTGGCATCTCCTTGATTAGCTCTGTAGGTATTCTGAACTGCATGTGCCAGTTCACCACAGAAACAATTTTTTAAAAGGTTTTGCATTCAGAATATATGGGATCAAAAACCAACAACCTTCTCAGCCACAGCAGGCAGCGATGATGGGCCTCATGAGAAAGGTGGAAGAACTTGGAATATTTGGAGATAGTGGACTTTTGAAAGAAGATCCAGTACAAATAACCTTAAAACACAATGGTGAATCATATAAGTGTACATACACCTTGCAGGATTTCTATCCTATCGCTTCATAAAGTGGAAATTAAATTAAAGAGAGTAGAGCAGATAGACATTACTGAGAAAACCTGAGCCAACATAAAGAGAAACGGAAAAATACAAATCTCTATGGCTCTTAAAAGACTTAATGAAAAAGTTGAGAGAGAAAAACAGATCCTCCCACAATGGGTGACTTCTTCCTCAAAGTGAAAAGACCTACAGTATTCTCCAAACCGGATGCCTCAAGCAGATTTTGGCAAATTCCTTTAGCCAAAGAGTTCTAAACTGACTACATTCATTATACCCTTTGGGAGATTTTGCTTTTGAAGATTAGCTTTTGAGATTAGCAGGGTACCTGAAATTTTCCAAAGAAAGATGGCAGAACAGTTAAGAAACACAAACGGAGTTGTGGTTTTCATGGATGATATTTTAATATAAGGGACTTTGATGGAAGATTACAACAAAACCCTCAGTGAAATTTTAACCCTAATCAGTCTGTTTGGACTGAAGCTAAACAAAGAAAAAAATCATTTTCTGAATACCTCAAACTGCGTTTTTGGGACAGACAATGAACAAAAATGGAATCAATCCTACTCCTGAGAAAGTTAAAGCTATTTGAGAATTGGATACACCAAATGTACCAGAACTGAGATGTGTAATGTGGAAGGTCAATTACCTTGGTCAATACCCACAAGATCTTTCTATAATGACAAAACCACGAATCAGCTGTAAAAATCCAACACATCTTGGCTATGTAGGTCAAGAAATTGCCTTCAAAATGGTAAAAGAAATGATCTTAAACAGCTCCAGCTCTCAAGTATTGTGATGTGAACCTACAACGGTGAGTCCGGGTGCAAGCAGCTATGGCCTAGCTATGTTAGCTCCTCTGCATAGCTCGGCCTTTTAGCACAGCCCTGGTGAGGTGATACCACCCAGACAGGAGTCCCAGAACACAGAGCCCAATGCACTTCCCCTCCTGGGCAAAGTCACCAGCACTCTCCTGACTCCCAGCCCTTGTGTCCCTCCTCAGTGACAGGAGAGAGAATGATTTGGGGATGGGAGCTCTGCTCAAGTAATATTGCCCATCTCATCTTGCCAGTGGCTGTCAGGTGATAGTGACCAATTCTGAGTGCTGGAACAGCGTTAAGACACCAACAATAAACTGTTTTAAAAAGAAAAGTTCTATTCCTGCAATGGAAATAAGAGATGATAATTTCATAAACTCTTCCTTGTCTATATTTATTCCTTTTTTTTTTTAATCGATCTTCCCATCCTCCAATAGTAACCCTGTTATTTACCTGCAAAACTGTGAAGTTAATGTTTTGCACTGATTTTCACCCATTTTTAATTTTTTGTAATAAAGCCTAATAAATTCCCAGGAAATTTTAGGCAACATAAAAATCAAAAAGGAAGAGCCTTATATAACAACTGCCTTGCTCCTAATCAGCCACCGTAAGGTAGGTCACATCTGAGCAAAATACAACAAGAAAGATCCTAAAATGTTCAACTGAGTCAACCTATATATCGCTAAGGATACAGAGCACCATAAGTGTACATGATGTTAACAAAATATGTGTAATGTAGAGATAGACTTGAAATACATCTCCGAGAGCTGACTGGTGACAATATTCAGATCCAGAGCACAAGGTCAGGACTTAAGAGGAAGTTGAATATCCCTCTCCAAAGCCTTACATGCTCTTCTTCCCTCTGCAATTTTCGATGGGACTTGTGTTACTAAGGCTACATCTACACTTAGAGCAACAGTGTGATCCCAGCTTGCAGAGACATACCTGTGCTAACTCTCATCCAGCTGGTGTTCCACAAAGGAGTGCAGCTGTGGTAGTACAGGCAGCAGTGAGTGACCGAATGGGCTGGCTGCCCTGAGCACATACCCATGGGGCCCTAGTGAGTTTGTACTTGAGCAGCTAACCCATGCTGCCACTCACTGCTGCCTGTGTCACCATGACTACACTACTATTATTCGTGGGGCTAGCACTATGCAAGCTGGGAATCTCACACCTAACTCCAAGTGCAGACATTCCCTGAGTCTTCACTTTTCAAAATCCCACCCTCCACCTTTTATATTAACGGTGCCGTTTAGAACCGGAGACTTATACTGTGCCATTTATACATTGTGTTCCACCCTGTAATAGGGACCTGCTGCTGTACCACTTAAATACTGAGCTCCAGAAAATAGTAGGGGCATTTTACTGCATGCTTAATATGCTTATGGCAGCCTCCAGTCCAACACACTACCACCTCAGCTTGAGCTACCCAGTATTAGAAACCCACTACATATTGTATGAAAACAAATTTCTGCCAAAAGTGGCAAGAAACATTTGGATTAAACCCCATTGGGGTAAAGTTTTAATGGAATGTTTTCATGATTAAAAGGAATGTTCTTAATTATTTCCCTATCCTTTGTCACAGAATATTTCTTCATTTTTTGTCTTGATATTATCATCAGTTTTAGTAAAAACAGAGAAGGCCTGTTGTAACTGATTATCCTAACTGACTAAAATTCAATCAGATGTGATTTTTATAAATATGAATCCAAAGTAATTGATCATAATGTCTCTTGGGATAGGAGCCAAAAAATGCTGTTAGTTGGAATATGCCAATTTTGCAAGAAAATTGAAGAACTGTATGAGATTAAAATAATACTGGTTTAACTCTTATTATAGATTATTACTTGTAAATTACGAGATAACCCATGCACATCATTTTTCACATGAATTTACACCGTTTATGTGCATTTGTCTTTGCACAACTTCTGTTCATATTTATTATAACAACAATATTTATGTTAATAATCTGTTGACTCTTCCAACCACTCAGGTAGTGTAGCCAATCAGGCAGCCTATTACAGGCCAATTGGGTTCATTAGGCTACCTGAAGACTAGTTCTGCTGCAGGACTTGATTCCTGTCAGCAAGGAGGATGCATGGGAGACCCGGTGACTAAGAGTCACACCTCTGAATCACAATATCTCCAGGAGCTATTCCTGTGTTGATGAGGCTTACATACTACCCCTCGGTTCAGGGCTCTGCCTAAAATCACAATCCAGCCCTATGGAACTCAACAGCTTACAGAGTCATGCCCATATGGAGCTCTTTCTTCTGCAGAGTTCTCATAAGGCTCTATAAACTTCAATTAAGGTTTACAGTACCTCTGTAATAAACAAGTATAGTCATTTTACAGATGGGTAAATTGAGGCACAGAACTGGAAAGAGAAACCAGTAGTCCTGACTCCCAGTTCAGTGTTCCAGACACTAGGATCACACATCCCTATTTGGTTTATAACAGGAGTTCTCAAAATTGTTCACATTTTGATTGAGAGATCATTCTGAGGTCTCCTCTCCTCCCATTCCCACAGACACATGGACCGCTTCCTCCCTGATTCACAGTCACCTAACAGTGACAAACAGATAAATTGTGTACATGAAAGAGTAAGATTAGGGAATTATTTAAAGTTCGTAGCTGGAAACAAAGATGAGAGCCAGTACTGTGTGAACATCCTGCTTTCAAGGACCACAACTTTATTATTGTTGTTAATAATTAGCCAATTAAAGAACAAGTAGGAAGTCTTTTTCCACTCAAAAGACACATACTTCCTTTATGATTAATGTTACACACCTGTGATTCCTCAGGAGAACAGAACTCCCTTCAGTTAATACTAAAGCTACTGTTCTTTAACATTCAAATAGTCCTAGAATGACCAGAGGTATCTCAGTTGATTGAGTTGTGTGTATTACAGAACATCTTTTGCAAAGAGTAGGTCTCTGAAAGGAAATGCAAATATTTTCTTTTTTTATTGTAAAGAGTTATAATTTTCAGCCTTGATTCATCCTTAGATAAACAAAAGCAATTTTTTTTCAATTTCTTTCTGTAGTGATACCATCTCTTTAACACCAGGGAGCCAAATTAAACTAAATATTCAATATCCTAGAAAATAAAGGCATTAACTATGTGCTAGTTTGAATCAGATAGTGTAATTTGAGAAAAAAATCAAATGGTATTTGTAACATGCACTGATACAAACTTCAATTCTCCAGTAAAATTTAAACTAATGTTATGACACCTTACCTTCCACAGATTAATATTGACTTCACTACCAGAGACCACATCTCACAGACTATCTCCGAACCAACTCTGAAATGCTTTGATGATGCTCAGAAACTAATCTATAGTCTCATGGCCAAGGACTCTTTTCCTAGGTTTCTGAAGTCAGAAATTTATAAGGAATTGTTAAATAAGCAACAGAATGGAAACCAGAAAAGATGGCTCCCATTTTTGTGAATAAGGTAAATATTAAAGACAGAAGGGTTATGAACCTACTCAATATCTTCCATTGCAATTAACTATAGCATAATATATATAGTTAAAGTAGTTATGCACATTACATCTAAGAATTCCCATTCCCATTTGCTTTAGAAATACAAAGTGCACCACACTATTACTAACACAGCTGGTTGGGAATTTTTCAATGAAATGTTTTTCATCAAAAATGAAACTCTTTGAGAAAGGGTTGGTTATGACTAATTTCTCAACACAAATATTCTTTTTTTGGAAGTTTCAAAATCGTCAAAATTCCAGTTTGAAATGACTTTTCATTTTGAACTTTCAGCTAAAAATAGCTTAATAGGACAAAAATAGAAAAATGGTTAAAATCCAAACAAACAAAACAAAAAAAATTGTGGTCAATTTTGATTGACCTAAACCAAAATTTTGGAAAATATTTGGCTCAGGAAAAATTTCAATATTTTGACTTTTATCTCAAGTTGAGACAGGAAAATATTTTGAAATCTCAAAATTTTTTGCAGGATGGGAAAAGGTTTCCTGCTCAGCTTTAATTCCTCATTTTACTCCAAAAGGTTTGAAAATTTACTAAAATATTCATTCAGGCGTCTCAATTCTCCAACATTCTGTATGAGATAGCACTCCTCTGTAACAAGGAATACTTGCAGAACACTGGATAGAGAGTAGCTGGGGAGGAGGTACAGATGGAAACATCTAACATATTACCTATAATTAAGAGCCCCTTAAGCAATTGCTTGGATTGCACAGAAACTGTAGAACTGGCTCACTGTTGCAATTTTCCCAAAGCGGAACCAAGCATCCCGGCTTCTGCCTCCTTGCTGAGGTTGTAACTGCTCATGCGGTGCTTAGCAGGGCAGCTCCATCCCAGCTGTGAGATGGGAAGGCCAGTCTTACCCCAGGAGTGGGATGTGGGGGGGGCAATCTTACCCTGATTTGCTCCACACTGAGTCCCAGTCCAAGCCCCCACCACTGCTTCCTGTCCAGCTGGCAGGGAGAAGGGGGTAGTGCTGACAATGCAGCCTACCCCACGGCAGCTTCCACGGGCCCAGGGCAGATACGAGTGTGCTATAGATTCCTATAGGTATCTATAGATAGGCTGCTGCTGCTTGGAACAGGAACAGGTATGTGAGGGGGGCCTGCCCTACTGGGGGACGGATCCCCACCTCAGCTCCTTGCCGGCTGGTGCTGAGGCAACCTCCTATGCCTGCGGGGCTGCTGTGGGGCAGAGCAAGCTGCATCTTCTAATTGCCAAGCTGTCAGCACTGTCCCTACTTCCCACCAGCCAGACAGGAAGCGGCAGAGTCGGACCCAGATTCCTGCCCCAGGCTGGACTGACCAGAGCCATGTGATTCATCTATGTACTGAGTTGCCTCTTGCTGCTCAGCCATTGGTGTTTGTCACCCTGGCCACTGGTGTCTCAGCCCGCCTCTCCACAGCCTCTCTCTCCTTCACTCCTCTCGGGGACATGACCTCCCCACCTCCTCCAGCATGGAACCAGCCTCCGAATCCCCCATAAGCAGCTGTGGCCTTCCTGCTGTTAGGAAAAATCACAGCAGTTTGGGGGGAAGAGGGCTCAACAGCCGTGCATACCCTGTGAGTATGAACATTTA
The DNA here is from genome assembly GCA_007922155.1 of Mesoclemmys tuberculata. NCBI lineage: Eukaryota > Metazoa > Chordata > Testudines > Chelidae > Mesoclemmys > Mesoclemmys tuberculata. The sequence goes on from ML675646.1 coordinate 15,849,161, forward strand.
CCTCTGAGGCTGCCCTGAATTAAAAAAAAAAACAATCAGCAATTCTCTCAGGGCCTTGTCTATCCCGATCCTCGGTCCTGTAAAGTCTGCTTTGTGCCACTCATTTTGTATAGTCAAAAACAGTCATGCAACATACATTTCAAAATACCTCATGTCATTAGAGTATATATGAAAAACAATGCTAATCCTTGCTATATGTTATCCAAATTATTTCCAGAACAGGATACATGGTTGTTTGGTTTACAACAACATTCTGACATGATCATTACCGGCAACGATTTTCCTATCAGCTCCCTCTTACTGAATGTCAACACATGCACCCACATGATTGTCAATGCCAAAATGAGGAAGGAGGAACCACTGGAGAAAAGGAAGGCAGTGATGTTACAAGTACGAGCAATGCTATAAAGGCTAAATCCTCAGCCCATCCCAAACTGCTTAAGTAGTAGAACTGCTAAGAGAGGATGCAGAGCCATTTTGCAGTAGCTACTGTACTCCACTAGCCTCATGGCCCTTTATACGACTCCTATCTTTGGTGGAGAAGTATAAAATATTTGTGTAGCAAAGGATCCTTGAGGTTTGCCCCTGCTACAGTCTACCTATGTCTGATCCCCATCCCTGGAACAGTTTGCATCCTTTATGTGACCCTTTGGTACAGAGGCCATCATTTCTGCTACAAGGACCCCTTCTGTGATGTATTCCTAAATTAGCATTAACCAAATAAAAGAATAGTGAGGACCGAGTACACATCTGACACTGTTATAACAATAAGAACATTATTAAAATAGGGACAGAACAGGAGAATATTGGGGTAGTTATATCAGGTCTTATGTCCCCTTCCCACAAAATAAGGGGCAGCAAAACAACTGAAAAGCACCACCGCTTTTGAAGTGCACCACCATCACATCGCGAGAACCCATAGAAACGCATGCTGAACAGAAACTAGGGATTCCACAGGAAACGGTTGCCTAAGCCCAAGGTAAAGAGTACGGAAGGTCTGTGACATGACATAACATATACCAAATAATTTAATGGTCAATCTTGAAAGTACATGAGATATGGGCACTACAAAATTATGTTTGAAACAGAATATTCTCTACATTTTGTTTGGTATAAAAAAAAATTTACTGCACAGTAATGATTATTACTTCAGCATCATCAATCCAGCTGGGATTTCTGTCAAACATTATTACTGTTTATAGCAGAGATTTGACAAATTGCACATCAATAATTTGAATAATATATAAGCAAGCATACCTGAATGTTTCCAAGCAGAGCAGATGGTGAAAAAATGCTTAAGCAGGAGATACAGAAGGTTGCATTAATTCTGTGTGGGACAATGGACTTTAATGATTTTATTTCTGATTTTTTTGTTCCAAGAAGTAAAAATGAGACTGAATGCTCTCACAGCAAGTATGCCCACTGATAGTTTAGCAAGCCTATTGTTTTAGCGCTATATATTTCATGTCCTGCACTGTATCTAGATTAAAATCAACTATTGAAGGCATCTGCCTAAAAGGAACAATCCTACTGCTATTCTCATTTTTTCCTTGGGTGATAATTATTTAATTAAATGAGCTTCTACTTTTGACATTTAGAAAAAAAATGACAATTTCAATCATTTATCTATTTTACAGACAAGACTGTTTTGGAACTGCTGAATTGATTCATCCTTTATGAATTCTTTACTCTAATCTTTTTTATTGTTTTTGTATATTTAGCAAATAAGTTTATAAATTGTGAATATATACTGTAAATGATGAGTTATGGATAATATTTAATAAATAGCTGCCTTCCAACAACCTGTCATTAAGAACAAATAAAAGTTTCATAATATATTTGTCTCTAGATTTATTTCATTTACATGTTTTATTGAAATATCTCACTGCTTTATTAATTGTTTGGGTGGTCAGGAAAAAAGGAAATAATTGTGTGTGCAGTTTCTATTAATTATTAATTTCTCATCTCCTTTCCAAAAGTTTCATGTGTACTGTTCATCTATCACCATGCACTCCAAAGTCACACTGACAATTTTCACTAATTTTGACCTTAATATGGAGAAATAAGACAGGGGAAAGTAAACACCCTTTTTCACCACGAAAACAGGTTTTCAAAACGTAACAATTTAAATATGGATTTGTTACCACACGAACATATTCGGACTGGACTGTCCAGTCTGTAATTTCATTTTCCGAGTGAAAGGAGTAGGAGGAAGCATGTGAGTGCAGATTTGGAGGCAAGGTATAGTAGAGGCAAGCTTCATTATGTCCGATCCCATGTTGACGTAAATCCCATTATGACTTGATCAGGAGTGCTGGAAGTTGGAGCAGAACAGCCAGGGAGCTAACATGCCTGGGGGCCAAACAACCAGGGAGCAGAGAGCAAGAGCTAGTTCCTAGCAGCCTCCACTTGGATGTAATGGAGAATGTGGGCAATATACGTTTATAGGAGCACAGAGACAAGGTGGGTGAGATAATATCTTGTATCGCACCAATTTCTGTGGATGGAAGATACAAGCTTTTGAGCTATGTAGAGCTCTTTGGATCTGGGGAGGAAGCAGAGCCCAGACAGATTTAGGAAACTGTCAACATGCCCAATCCTCCTGCCAGGTGCTATGTACCCTTAACTCACCATTCAACAAGGCACCCAAGCATGTGCTTAACTGAAGCATCTGAGTAGCCCCACTAACTTCAGAAGTTGGTGGAGCTGTGATTCTTACCGGAACTACAAACAACTTCAAAAGGAAGTTCTGAAGCCAGCATTTGGGTCCATGCTTGCTCAGGTTTGCCTGATCATCAACTAATCCATATCTTCTTCTTTATGGTTTGAAATATTTGAGACACCCTGACCAATCCTGCTGACCCTCTTCGGACAAGTAATCCAGCTCTCATCGACACGGCTACTTGTGTGATTCAGACAAGGGGATTTGTCCCACCATCGTTTCATCCACAACATTTCAAAGTACATTAAACCACAAGGGGGGTAGGCGTAGGCTGTTATTGCAACCCTCAGATGACTACAGACACACACGCTGATGCAAATTGTTACTATTAGTGTATGGCTCTCTCCTTTTTTCTGAAGGAAAAGTTCTAATTTGGGGGGCTGTGAGGGGATATGCAAAACGTCCTGCCGCTACGAAAAATAGCTCCCAGTTGGAGAGACAACGGTGACGTTTTAAATACCATTTGTTTTGACTATATTTACCGTTACATGATTTTTAATACTTATTTTATTTGGGTTCCATGAATTATTTGAACTCTTCCTCCTTTTCTCCCCCGCCCACCAGTGCACCATCAGCAATGCTGTGGCTCCCAAAGCCATTTTTTATCTATGAAACTAAATTAGGGATCCAATTTCATTTTGGCAACAGAAAGACTTTGAAGTAGCCTGAAGGCCACAATGAGCTGCCCAAAGAGCAGCCTGGGTTGGGGGAAAGCGCAATTTGAAAGTGACACTTCCCTGCTGTTCTTCCCCTCTGCCTCATTTCCCCGTTTTCCTCTTTAACCTTATTCCCCCTTCTTTCACAATGAAATTTAACTGAAAGCTAATCTGGCCACTGATGTTGGACTTCATGCAGGAAGTGGTGTTTTTTCTTTGCAGTCCTATTGCTAGTGCTCCTTTTGATATCCCAAAAGGAAACTGCAGCTTCCCCTTGTAGCTCAGCACTGATGCTAAACAGTGTCCAAGACTTTCTCTACCCTGGGGATTTGCCCTGATAATAGCCACCAGGAGCCAGCGATCAGTATAGCTGCACCGAACCAAACAAAGCTGCTGTTTGCTCTAGCGGGGTTTACCCAGAGCTCAGGCAGGGGACAGTTATGTGATTTTTCTGTTCTGGCTCTGATCCTGAAACTCACTACTCAGAAGATAGAACTCCCATTGGCTTGAGTAGGGGTTTTACCTAAGTATAGGATTTCAGGATCAACTCTCCTTTCTTTTCAGAAAGAGTGAGAAATTGAGAGATTCTGCTGTATGATGTCAGGGGCTTCAAGACAAAAACAGAAGATGAGAGAGGATGTACAAAACTGGGGATTAAAAAGTGGCACAACATAAAATCAGACTGAATTATAATTGCTACAATAGCATGAGAACTTTTCAATGAAAGTCCACACCCAACATACCCACCATGATCAACAGTATAACGCTCATCAAAGGACTAGATCATTCGGAGATCTTCATTTTAAACTATTACATTTACAAAAGAAAGAATTGGTCATGGGTTTAACTGAATTCCAATTCATTCATAGGGTTTTAACTGAAATATATGACGATTACACGCCGAGTGGTGATTACTGAACTCACATATAGTATAACCATACTAATTATTCTATACTCTCTGAATTAAAAATATATTCCACTGAAGGCCTGTGTTAGCAATTTGTTGTTGAACAGGCCTTACAACAATTTTATAAATTAATCTTTCTCAAGTCCATCATGTGGGCTGGCAACTTACAAGTTTAAATAAATGAATCATTACAAATTCACATAGAACCAATGTCACAATTAATTAATTGTAAAAACACTCAAAGTGATAGCTGGCTATATAATATGTAATTAAAAACAAGTATCTAACACATATTAAAGCATTTCCAAGTTCCAAAAATTCTCTTATGTATATAACATATGCATCATTAAAGACAGGACTCCTAGAGGCAAGGAAATGCCTGGCAGAATATTAACAGACCTTAATCTTTATTTATGAGGAAAGTGTTTGAAAATGGCTAAATGTGAAATCTGCATTAATTTACTGACATTATTTTGCTGTCAATAGATAAAACTTTAGGAGTATAGTCCTACCAACCTATTCAGGCAAAACACCCATTAACTTCAAAATGTTCCTAAAACACTTTTATGTTGTTTTATGTGCAATTTACAAAGCAAATCATTTTTTATATTAATCAGTACATCACTACTTATACATAGAGTTTTCAGGTAAGAGGACAAATCAAAGGGACTGCACAAATTGGCCAAAGTCTAATATATTGCTACATTTCTTCCCTCGACATAGCAGGAGACATAATGTAAGAATATACTAAAACGGAAAAAAATGCATCTATATTCCCAGATAGTCTTTAAGATACAAAACTGCAGCGTTATACTTTTACAATAGCTCATCAATAAAAATCATAAAAAACACAAACAAGTCAAATAAGTTCCTCTTCACTAAGGTATGATAAATAACTTGGCATAGCAAAAATCTGCAGAGGAAGGGACAGGCACTAGATTATGATTCAGGAGATTTGGGTTTAATCCACATTTCTGGCAGAGACTTCATATGTGACTTTAGACAGTTGCTTAATCTATAAAATGCAGTGATTACCTCTACTTCACAGACATTCTTTGAACAGACATTCAGTAATATATGTGAGGGACCCAATACTACAGTGAGGGCAACATAGGCAGATTTTAAAAGACTACTCAACTGCCGTATCCCTGTTCCACTATTCAGATTAAACATCCTCATTGTCAAGTACAATGAAGGTTTGAAAAGACTGACTGTAAACTCTTTGGGGAAATGATCAAATCTGACTAGATGTTGTACAAAGGTAGATGAAAAGTCCATATTTTGGAGACATTGCAACAGCTATTACATCCCAATCCATGTCCATTTTCTATTGCAGGAGTAAGGGCATTTTTCTCTGTACTCATCATGATGTTAAAAATCACATCTGCACACACACAGTCTTTGGGAGAGTCTCCTAAAATCTTGTTGTAAAATGTTGCCGTCTCAGAGCAGAAAACCCCAGCACACTGAATGATCTGCACCCTGCTTCTTTGCTTCCCCCAGTCCTAGATATTTTTGTCTACTGGCACTTCCTGAAACTTTCAAATCAATCATGTGACTGATTCAAGGAACAATCTCTCAGGAATCAGATGCCTGCGGCCACTTCAACTTCTCAACATTCTCAAAAGGAGCTTTTGCTGCCCAGATAAGACTAGCGGCAAGATTGGCTAAGATCAAAAATATCAGATGAATATTTTCCTCTCTAATCCCAAACAGAGAGCTGCTGGAGTTTCTGGATAACTAGTGGTTTAAACTTGCTTAACAAACCGCATCATGTAATGATTTTCTTCCTGGTCTGCCCAAATATACAGAGATCTATATTCCATGCTGAATGCACTTGTTGCCATTTTAATTAGTGTATTTTCAATTAGTATTTCTCTGTTCATTTTAATATGATCCTTATATAAACTAATGCTTTGCTGATTTGGTTAGAGAAAACATTTTGAAGTGAAACTAATCAATGAAAAAGTCTGTAACAGATTGAAGAATAACTCAAATTATTGTGAACAGTGGCAAAGGAACCAAATAAACCGAATAACCAGCTGTGAATATGCAAGATAACTCCCATTAGGACAACACACATGGTTCCTTATGACTGAATTATATTCTGTGTCTGTCAATATGCTCTGTCTAACACACTTCTACTGGAACCTCCAAAATGTAAGTTTTAGCTGTGTATTTGTAGGCCTCATCCAATGCCTGCTGAAGTCCCATTAACTTATGCAAACACTAGATCAGGCTGTAGGTGCATCATGTATAGAACAATTAAGTAAAATTACTATGATGATAATTTCCCTGTCTGAATTTTTTAAATTAATGACTTCCTATAACTCCTAGTCAGCAGGATACTATTTCTCTGACCTGGAAAATAAAACCTTCTTTACATTGCTCATGTTTAGTCGTTTGCATTTAAAATGAATAATGCTGAATTTTTCCTCCCACTGCAGTCCTGTTTGCATTTAGGTTTGCATGCAAGTTATATTTAGTTCTGTGAATAATTTCCAAATTTTGCCTGACAGTGCTAGAAACAAGCAAGCTACATAGTGTATAAAATGAAAAAAAAATCCCTAGGGAAATAATTTTTGCTCGTGCACTGATTACTGCTTTTAGCGACACCAGTATCTGTATTTCCTTCTAAAAACACAGGATCATAAAGGGGCTTTGTGTCCGATAGTGTCAAGAGTTGCTCTGAGAAGAAGGGCCATGTTTCAGCTGATGGCTCATCAAGTGCATGTTCAGACAAAGAGGCACTCGCATTCAGCCCTAATATAAGTCTGGAAGAAATGCAGTCAAGAATAATCTCTTCACCAGTATTCAGCTTGCTGAAGATCCCATCAGTGAAAATTTGACCTATGTTGGAACAATCTAATGAAACAATGCAGATACACCCGTTGTGATGCATCCACATCACAGCAGAAAAAAATTGTCATCTGTATTTGGATTTGTTGGGCCGCTCGCTGTGGTTTTCTATGTTCCAAAGAGGAGCAAGTCAGTGATCATGCTAGGTGGAGGAGGAGCAGTGAGAACGGTGCTGGTGAGGTGCTCAAAAGTTTATAATAAATGCAATTTCTCATACAGGTTATCATTTTTACATGGCTTTGTCATCACATGGATATTGCATCATGACAAGTTTGTAGGAGACCAAAGAAAAACCACCATACAATTCTCGGCTACAATGACACCACAAGCGGTGATAACAGGGACCCCATCTTACAAGAATGTACTTCTGCAGGCACAAGATAAGAGGTGGCCAGTGGTTCTTTCATTCAAATTGCTTGTTCTTGCTAGCATTGCAAGTTTCATCATTTGGATCAGCAACAGGCCTGCTTGGCACCACACTAGGCCAGAACAAAGAAAGCGCTTGTTCTTTGTCAGTCTAGGAGAACAACTCGTAGATGTACATATGAAGAAAATTACCCATCATCTCACCATGCCCATCAAAGCTACAATCTTGTCCCTAGGTACCATCGAAAACCAGCCACCATGGGAACACTTAGAAAACTGGAGGATGTCACATTTGCCCAAGGTTGGCTGATTGGAAGAGTCACAAGCAGTGTGGGGAATACAGTGGATTTGTATGCACTGACGACTCACATTGATGCTGATGTGCGAAAATTGCATCTAGGCTCACATTGAATGAGTACTACTTCTTTCAACATTTTAATCAAATAAATCTTTTTCACCTAAATATTAAATAATTGTTCTTTAGTTTCTGAATGCATTTGGGGGACAAACTTGCCTCACAATAATTAATGTGGCTTTTTTCCTCGACATAATCTCATGATTTAATACTTTGGGTGATCAAAACTGTCCCTACACTCATGCACAAATAGACACAATTGGGATCAATAGCCATGCAAAAAAAATGATAAACTGTATGATAAATTGTATTTATTATGAACTTTTGAACACCTCATCAGCACTATGCTTGCTGCTCCTCCACTACCCTGAACTACTGAGCAGTTTCCAAATTTCTGAGCAGCTTCAAACAGCTACCATTTAAAAACAAATCACCTGGTCACAAAAAGCTTTCCTTTTTTCCCCAAATATTGAATTTCCATCTAAAATTATACTTGTTTGAACTGCAGGGTGGTCAACATTTAACTATGGTCCCCCACCAAATTTAAGTTCCATTATCCTATAGCTATTCAGGGGTAGAAACGGGAACTTTACGTCACTTGTCATTCCCAACCACCCATCTGGGGACACGGGATTTGCTTTTAATCCTAGAAGACCTTGAAATACTGGATATTAAAATCACAGAATTATGCATGGAACAAAATAGGTCACATTTTCACAGGGTGATAAATGTGTTACCATTTTCCTTTCAAAGCCAAGAATAGTAATCTTGCTACTAAGTTAGCCTATCTTTTCAAACAGAGGGATATGAAAAACAGTACCAACAAAATTTTGTATTTTCTAGAAAAAAAATCTGTAAAAGATATGCTATATTCAGGTTACATGATGGTGTGGCACACCATAAAAGTTGTAAGGATAATTTCAGATGATCTGCATAACTCATATATGGTTTCACCTGTCAAGAGGAACGTGAACATCCCAAACAAATGCTGATTAAACCTTTACACCACTCAACTATATTCCATGTCTACAAAGTTTTCTTTAATTTTCATAGTTCATATCCATAGAAATCATCCAGAATGACAGAGACATGGACACAATTGGAATTCAGGAGAAAAATTAACAGTTAAAAAATGTGTTTGATCCACGTTTTATGAACTGGTAAATATTACCTGAATGTAATAGTCAGTGAAGATAAACAATACAATATTTAAGAATACATGAAGTCTATTAAAAATAAAGAAAACAGAAGAAAAAGCTCTGTTGGCTGCAAATATTACTTTTTCAATGGACCTATGACATTGGTCCTTTTCTGCTTTGTTTAAGTTAAGCTAACTATTTTTGTAACAGCAACTCTTGAATAGTGGTTCTCGAACTGTAGTCCAGAAAGCACGTGCTAACCATGAGGTGCTGGGTCCTCCTTATTTCTCATTACAAAACTGTCTTAACAGCAGTGCTTAGAGTGTGGAGGGTGGGTCGGGGGGGGGGGGCGGTGGAGTGTCACAGCCACTCCCACAAGATGTTTATGAAGCTTGAAGGGGATAGCTGCAGAGAGCAGAGCTTCTGACCGACAGCATGGGAGCACTGGCAGGCACTTCCCAGCCTATCTGCCTGTCCGTCACACCAGAGGGGGCCTGTGTCCCTGGGATAAGGACTCTTATCTCTATAGCTCTAGCTACTCTGAAGCTCTAGGGAAGATGAACACAGCCTAGAAGCTTTGGAGGGGCTGTGGTAAGCCAAAGGGGGCATGGACCCTCCTCAACCAGCTGTCCAGCACCTTCAAGGAATAGACTGGCAGCCAGGCCAGCAGGGAGGGATGGGGTCAGGAGCAGCAGAAGTGCAAGGGCTGGAGCAGGGAAGGCAGAGGTAGCACCCATGGCAAGGGCCCAAAGGACCCTGATTCTCACAGTCACCACACCCCATTCCCAGAGAGACACTCAAAGACACTGATGGGCACTTCACCCAGCTATGTAGTCTCCCATCCCCAATGACTGTCACTTTACCCTCATCCCCAGAGAGGCCACGAGCACCACTGAAACTCACTGCACTTCCTAGCCCCAGAGATCCCCAACCCCACTGAATCTCATTGCACCCCCAGCACTGGATCTCCAGAAAAACCTTCTAAACCACACAGAGCCTAAATTCCAGAAAGCCCTCAAACTGCAATGAATTTCACTGCACTCCCAGACCCTTAACCCTGGAGACACCAAATCCCAGTGAATCTCACTGGTCCACACTGATCTCCAGAAATACCTGCAACCCCACTGAATGCCCTCGCATCCCCCAAACACCCCAAAGAGATCTTCCCAGTCCACTGAACCTCATTGCTCCCCCAGCTTCCAAAATCCTCCAAAATCTCACTGTACTCCTCATATCCCCCAAACTCACAGGATGTATTTTATTTTAATATTTGCATGAGGCCTGTTGCCTCATTTTTTGGGAGGGGGGGAGAGGGGACAGCAGTAAGCTTCATGAGCTAAAAATTGAATGTGTCTATGTAATTTCTGTAAGAAAGAAATTTTGCATTATGTGTATCCAGTGCATAAAAACTTATTGGACTGCATTTATGACAGACCTCCCACTTTTTTCAAACCACTTTAAGTACTGATTAAAAGACTTACTTTTCCATGTAAGCAATTGCTATGGTTAGCACAGAGACGTCATATAATTGTGACTGAGAAGAGAGTTGGCCTATGATGCACAATATTAAGGCATGGTCCTTGCCATGAATTGTTCCAAAACCCCTGTTATACATATAATATCTTAACCACAAGGAGCCCAATCCAGCATTTCTGCACACTTTAACTCATTGCTTTCAGGGGAAGATCTGGGTGCAGGTTCGATGCAGAATGGGTGAAATCTTGACAGCATTGAAGACAATGACAAAACTCCCATTGACTTTAATGGGACCAGAATGTCATACTGTGTGTCAGTCATTTTAATCCAACACACTAAGATGGGGGAATTTATAAACTTTCACTAATAATTAAGACTGATTAAGATTTTCCTATGAAAACTGTTCTTCAAAAGAAAATTGAGATTGACTTCAACTAAACTAGATTTTTTTTTTACATAAAAGGTGATTGCTGTCCCCAGAACATTTTGAATTTTCATCAAAAACATTTCAGTTGAAAACTAAGGGTCCCCCCCCAGGAAAAAATAAAGATTTTTTACAAAGACATTTTTCAACCAGTTCTCTAGTGATTCATCTTAAAGAAATGTTAATGTATCACCAAAAAAACTGTAGTTGCAAGAAAGCCTAATCCTTCTGTGAGGTACGAAGGTAAACTAGTCTGAATAGCTGAGCTAATTTGCCATTTAAAGCATTATATTCAGTACAGAAGTTGTATAGTCAAATGCAGTATGACTTGACTGACATCAGGAAATCTCTGAAATGCTTGATTCAATAAATGACACTACTTAAACTGGAGGATGACAGAAACAATGACACTGAACGACAGACGGATTTTAATGCTTTTAGTGCTAAGATTTTTCAAAATTCTATGCTCTTTCTGTGTGTGTAGGCATATATTGCACTCATCGCCATGAAAGAAGTCTTTTTTGTGCAACTCCATTGAAAATCTGTTCAGCATTATCACTTGCCTGGAAATATCATTAGCCACTATACAATCTGTACAGTTTAAAATTTGTCTGAATTTAATTTTTAAAGCAGATGGACTGGACTTTGATCTAACTACAATCATTGTTGAAACGAGATAAAATGGTAACGGTGATAACACCTTGTATTTATTGAATTTCTTAACACAGCAGAGCCCTTTAATGGAAAAAACCCCCCATCAAGTAGTATGCTGTTATTAAACAACATAGAGGTTCTCGTAGCATTATATATTTCTCTCTTCATTTTAAAGGATAAGCACAACATTTTTGGCCTAGGCAAACTCATTAATCCTGGGATATTTTATATTCCCAAATATATTTTACCCTTCACAGTGAATAAATATCACCTTGTACTGTGTTCTGATGGAAGAGTCCTTAGCATAAACTCTTGGCTCAAACTCAGCATTTTCTGCTATTTGTGGGTCTTTTCAATTAGCTCTTACACTAGAGTTTAAGTACATCTCTGTTCATTGTGTGCAGTGATGTTTAAGACCCAAATCATTAGCTTTGCTAATTTGAACTAAATTTTTCCTAAAATCTGGAACTACTGCTTATTTGAAAAGCAAATGAATGCTTTCTGGTTGTGGTGACTCTCCAAGATAGGACTGTGAATTTTAAAAAAATCTGACTAGTTAAAGCAGCCAAAAATAATCAATATATTTGGGGTCCCTCCCGACACACACACACAAAACTATTAAGAAATAGATTCTAACATAAAATAAATAAAGACAATTCACACAAAGGGCAACACAGTTGTTACAGATCATCTTGATGGAATTTTAAAAAGTGCTCAGCATTGGCCTAATGCTGCTTCCATTGAAATCAATGGTTAAAACTCCTATTCACATCAATAGGAGCAAAGATAGGCCAAAGCAGAGCGTTATTTGAAAATCTCTCACAGGTCCCCTGATGGACTAAGCAGGAGAACAGAGTAAAGACAGATCAAGCACCTCTGCTTTACACACACACAATCCTCTCTAAAATCTACAAAAGTTGCTTCCTTTACATCATCATACCTAATGTTCAGGCTTCATGAACATTTCTAGAGCACAATTTTTTAAAGGAATGATTGAAGTTGTGCTAGATATTTATATTTTTCTCTTGGACTGCTTATAAAAGGACTGCTTTCATCTGAAAATACAACTGTACTAAAATAAGGCGTATCATGCTATTAAGAATTCTCTTTGCCGATCACTTTTACCTCTTCCTCCTTCCAAATATTTTATTTATACATATTCAGAAGTATGCAGAGAAAAACATACAAATATATCAAAGAAAGGAAACATAATAAATAGAAATGAAGGCTTCAAAAAGTTGCTCTTTCCATACACATATCCTAAAACAGAAATTAGCCCTACTGATTAATTTAAATGAAAAAGTCTTTTCAGGGTGGCAAGTTCTATCACATTCATACTCCAGTCATTTAGTTCCAGATTCTATTGTTTTCAGTAAAACTGGCACATAAGAGAAAAGGTTAGACTAACTATAGAGTCAGTGAAGGACAATACATCAAACTGTGCCCTTTTGGAAAACAAAGACTGTGGTAAATGTGACATACATAAACAAGCTCAAGAGTGACTGAACTTTATTACCTGGCCCCACTCACCTGACACAGATTACGTTACAAAAGGTTAATGCCCTATCACATTGCAAGGGTCAGCATCCACAGACTTCAGTGACCATTGTTACACCTGTGTACTGACCCCCAACATCGCAAATTGTATTTAATGAGGCTGGAAACCAGAAAACCATGGATTAATGTCTGTTTCACATAACCTCAGTGAAGCCTCTCCTCTGCGCTCATTATAACCAGTCCTCTCTCTCCTTCACCATGAGGATGGCTATGCTCTCTTCAAATTCTGCCCAGTGCAGGTCGAAAGACTGCTAATCCCAAAACTAAAATTATGCTCATTACATTCATGTTGCAGCTAACACAGTGCCCTTGGAATTCTGCAAGCCTCCTTTTGCCCTCAATCCCCAATATGTGATGACATTTTAAAAAAGAAGTTAAGGGGACCATGTGTGCAAATGCTTCTCAGTATTGCAACTACAGCAAGAGGAGAGAAAAAATGTTGGATGGGGGGAATGGTCCCCTACTCTTAGTGAGTGAGCTTATGTTCTCATACCCACCTACACAAAAACAAAAAATTCTCATCACCATTTTATTGGGGGGTATTGCAAGAGATGTTTTTTGTTGTTCTTGTCTCTTTCAGCAATTTTGTGAAATTTTGCTATCAATCAAAATGGCCACCATCTCTCATAATTACATTAAAGAGTGAAGTAAGGCTGTCCTCAGCTAAGAGGGCTGCCATTTCTTTACATGTGGGAGTGATGTTTCCCCTATTAAAGACGGTCACCATCTTCCATAGTTTCCAAAGAGAGTGAAGCCAGTCTGTTCTCAGTGAAAATGGCTGTTCCCTGAGCTCTGTGGTTTGGAAATGAGACTGGAACTTTGAGAGGACAAGAGAATGTTGCTTGGGTAAGAAACTGAGGGAGGTAACAGGGGAACATAGTATACAGGAGGTAGTCTTCATGAATAGAGGGATGCATGATGTAAAAGGGTCTGATGGGATACATGAGGAAGGCTGAGGGGCAAAAAAAGAGAAGGAAATGAGGGGGAAAGGGCAGAGAAAACATAGTGAAAAGGAGACAGAGGAGAAAGAGAAAATATTAGCACAAATTAATGTAGGCTTGCAAATGGGGAGCAGAAAGTTCAGGGGAAATGAAAGACGGTCAGGAAATGTAATTGTTCACTAAAAGAGAATGAGGTAAGAAAACAGAGGATGAACAGAATGGCAGCTCCCCATTCTATGGTTAGGAGAAGGTAAACAAAGTTTCCTCCAAGCAAGCTTCAAAGCAGCCACATGTTTTGTGGATGCATTTAACACTGATTTTTTTGAACCTGAAATACTCCCATGATGTCATCCCTCACTCGTTTATCAAGAGTCCCACAATATTAGCTGCTTTTTGTAAAGCTCCAAGGAGACTGCATATAAATATGTTTTTTAAAGAAAAGTTTCTAGCCTTCATGTTCCCTCAAGAAAAGCTGGAGCTCATGAAACAAGCACACCCCAAAGGCTCAGAAACCAAATAATATTAAACACCTCCCCCCTATTTCGTTATTTTAATCTCATAATTTTAAAGCCAATCTCATGGGTTTTTAGGTCTGACATGATTTTTGGACATTTGGGGTTGGCGATACTGATAATCACACACAAACTGGGGCTTGATGGCTTCCTACTAAAGGCTGAATATCAGAAGGCAAGTGAAAAATAATGCAGTTCATTCATTTTGTTCAATTTTATTCCAAGTCTCATAGGACTTTTGAATAACTGTGGATGGCAATGTTGTGGCAGAGGTGCGCAAGGCAGGCACAACACAAAGAATGTTTGTCCTAACATCTACCCTGCTGTAGGAAAGAAAGGTGGATAAAGGAGTCACCCCTTACACTAGTCCGACAGCAGGGTAGAGGTGTATGAGGCCAGCATCTCAGAGGACTCTGAGGTGATGTGAGAGTGAGGAAGGCACCTCACAGCAGCCTTGATCCTGACATCATCCTGCAGCAAGTTAGATTAGGATGAAGCAGATACATGATAGACAGAGGGTATGTCTACATCTTCCAGACTAGGTTGATATATTAGGGGTTGCAGGGCTCACACTTGTACTCTAAGAATAGCTGTGTAGACAGCACTTTGAAGCTGCAGCTCAGGTTAGAGCTTGCATTCCTTCCTAGCTTCACAGCCTGAGCTCCCGCCTGAACTGCAATATTTAGTGTGGTAGCATGAGCCCAGTAAACGTGAGTCTGTCAACCCAGGCTGGGAGGCTCGCTGCCACTGACGACGTAGACATAACCTCTGTGTTCTGTGACCAGCATCGTTCCAGCATAACTGTCTGTTGTCCAGTCATTTTGCAGAAGACAGTGCCCAGACATTAGTCATAGCACAGGCCAAAGCGGAGTGACCCAGGCATCTCATGGAATCATAGAATATTAGAGTTGGAAGGGACCTCAGGAGGTCATCTAGTCCAACCCCCTTCTCAAAGCAGGATTAACCTCAGCTAAATCATCCCAGCCAGGGTTTTGTCAAGCCACAGTTTAAAAACCTCTAAAAATGGAGATTACACCACCTCCCTAGGTAACCCATTCCAATGCTTCACCACCCTCCTAGTGAAAAACTTTTTCCTAATGTCCAACCTAGACCTCCCCCACTGCACCTTGAGACTGTTGCTCCTCGTTCTGTCATCTGCCACCACTGAGAACAACCTAGCTCCATCTTCCCTAGAATCCTGTTTCAGGTAGTTAAATGGAGGCCTGTTCCCTGATGTCAATTCCTGCTCTGGTGCAGCGGAAGGTGGGAGTATCCAAAAGATAGTATGAGGTGTAGTAAGAAGGGTATCCAAAAGAGGCCTGTGCCCTAACGTTATCCTTACAGCAGAGTAGTTATAAGTGGATTCCCCAAAATGACCATGCTTTGACAGCAGCTCTGCTCCAGCATTTCAGCAACTCCATGGAGCCTTTTCCTCTGAGGCAGTGAAATCAAAGCTGTTTTGTTACTGAAACTTGCTTTGGCTTATGACCAGCATGTTTTTATCAAATTAATTGTTCTCTTTTTCTTGACAATATCCAAGAGTTGTTGTATATATGAAACTTCTCACACCTCCATTACAAATATGAATATTATAGACAGTATGAGTCCTCTAGAAACATGGTCTCATAAACACAAATTCACTTAGGATTCTGAGTAAAACTAGGTCTTCACTGATGGTGGCAAATTTGCCACCGTCAGATTGACTTCTCTGGAGCAACTGAGCGGTCAGTGCAGACCTGCTCAGTCGATCCAGAAATCGACGTATTAAGACCACCTTCTCAAGTGGCGCAGTGCAGCGAAGATAGAGCGCAGAACGGAAGCACAGAAGTCGAAGGGAGTTACACAAGTTTTTTGTGTAGTTTGTGTAATTCCGGTCAACTGCTGCCAAAACTCCAGCGTAAGTGAAGACAAGCCCTAATAGTACTAATTCATCATACAATCATTGGGATGTCATGTTTATTATCACAGCTGTTTGATTTTAATGTAACATTAGTTAGTGACCACTTGAAAGGAGTGTTATCCTTGTTTCTGAAGGTAGCCTGCAGTTAAGATTCCCTCACTGCATCCAAATCCCCACACTTATGTGCAAAATATGTTCTACTTCATGCTCTTTTTAAAATATATATATATATATATATATATATATTTAAATCATTTCCCCCGAGTGTCACGTTAAGCACATTTGCAGGCATACTGACAGCACATAACTATTCTGAAAAAGTCTCATAAAGTAGGAACTTGGCAGGTACAACTTACATCTGAAAGCTAGTGAAGCAGGTAAAGCTGTGTCCCATTATGCCTAGGTAATAGACATGGACAAATTAAGACTTTCCCTTTGTGTTAGCTTTCTCAGAGCCTCAACTGCCCGTGTTCTGTCTGTATGTTTTGCATTAGTGAAGTTCCACTTCTGTTCCAAGGTGCTCCCTTCATGTCAGAGGCCTGGGAACAATAATGAGTCATGGCTTGCTTTCTTTTATTACATAGTAGTCTTCTCTGGACGTCCCCGAGAGAAGGAGATTGTTAATCTGATTGTTCTTAGCTCATCAAGTCTAGTATGTACTTGTCTAATATGTACTTTTGTAATTGTTACAATTATCTTTAAAATTCAGTATTCTTTTCTGAAAATGCATGCTAGTTTAAATAACCTGGCAAACGTAGAGGTTCCTGGTGGAGAAAAATAATATATTGAAGTGAGGGAAATGGGCCAGAAGGGAAGATATGAAGACGGTAGATAGCCAATGCTTCATAATGGTGCTTACCACGGAAAATCAAAAGATATGATTTGGATAACTGGAAGCGGTGATAACATATAAGGTGCTACATTTAAGGGGAAGCACCGTGACTCTGGAATAAAATGCAGAAGAACTCGTGTCCAAATTTAAGGAGCCCACCACTAGCATGGAACTGCATTAAAGGACCATTTGGCCAAAAGACTGTATACTCCAGTCTCCCAAACTCAAGTACACAGGCTGTAGGAGGCTAGCCAGTCAAAAGACTAGTGCCCCAATTCTAACAAAGTGGTAAGGAGAGAGATGGAGAGGTTGAGGAAGGGTTAGAGAAATGTCATGGAAGGGGACCAAGAGAGATGATGACCATATATTTGGAGCTGGCCATATTCACTAAACAAACTAAACTGTCATTGCATTCTTCATCATGCAGTAGATGAAGGAATTTTCTTCATGTGAACGGGCCCACTCTGAACCTGAATATCACTCCCATTAAGAAAATAATTTTACACATCTGTAGAAAAGTTATGCCCTTTTCCATATGGCCCTACTATCATCTTCCAGACTCCTCGTGCCATCTGGTCACCACACTGGAGGCCACGGCATAGGCTGAAAACAGCAAAGCACCTCTGATTTCATCAGCTATGAATGCTAGAGCCTTCAGAGTTAAAGAAAATCTAACTGCAATGATTTCTTAGCCTTTTTTGGCAGTTTGGCTGCCAAATTGTCAATCCAAGCTAGTACTGCTCTTGCAAAACATGCTCTTCTGAGGGCTTCTGGGGCGGTGAAGAAGCTACCTCAAAAACATCCAACTCAATGATATTACCATTGATTGGTCATCAGATTCTTTCAGGAGACAGACTAGTAATGGAACTGCCCTGTACACTCAGGGAAGAGATGGACATTCTGCTTTCCCATGGTATACATTGTAGAGGTTTTTTGGAATAGCTGAACAATCTCAAGGACTTTGCTGGTGTTTTCCATTCAATCTTAATTATTTTTTGCAGAGAGACAAAGGCAATGTGTGGTTCAGAGTTAGAAACAGTTGGAAAATGCCTTTCTGTGGTTTTAGTATTCTTTTCATCCTACTTAGAATCTATTCTAACGGCCTCATCCAGTAGCATACGTAAGTATCTAATCCCCTTTTATAACATCTTCTAGGGAATTCAGTTGCCCTTGCTTTGCTCCATCCTGTGGTTTAGAACCCGAGATTGAGAGCTCACCTTCCTTCTATGAAGATAATCCTAACTTTCCTCTTGACTTCTTTTTTTCCCCCCTCTCTTGGCCTTTGATTGACATAATTCCTAGCCTTAATTTTCTTGGGTGATGCCCAAGAAGATGAGGATGAAAATTAATTAAATTATGAGGAAAATAAAGAACCAGCAAACACTTCTATTCCTTTTATTACACTTTTTCTTTCCATGTATGAAAACCTTGTGATCAGAACCTTTAACTCTAGCACCCTCTGGTGATAAGTCATAGGAACTTCTTCTGGGGATAGCACAGGTCAGGTTTTTTCCTAAATTTCCAAGATAATTTCTGGAACCCTTTTTAAAATCTTACTCCTGTGGGGAGTTGTAGATTGTGAACCTGAGCCAGATGAGGAGTCCTGCAAATCAATTCTGCTTACAGGCATCCCTTTACCTTTGCCCTTTAAGAATGGATAAAATGCCTGTTGATGGGACACTGGAGTTGCTGCCTATAGCTCACAAGATAGTGGCCTCTGCGGTAAAGGTGGTTTTCACATCTTCCTGAGGGGAGATTCCCTTCTTCTCACCTCCATGCAGAATTCCTGACTTCCCCTGAGGCTAAGAGAACAAAACTGAACTGCCCAATGTAAGGGGAGAAAGGAGGGACGGAGAGGATGATGAGACCCGTATTGCAGGAGAGCGCACACCCAAAATAGACTCACAAGCTGCTCTTTGCTCTGTCAGTGGTCAATTTAGCCAGTGCCATTTATGGCTTCCTCGTGCTGAGCCACTGCCCCTTAATATAACCACCTCTGGAACCTAAAGGGCTCTCCTCATTTTCCTGCCATTCTTCAAGACATCTGCAGCCTTTCAGAATCCCCACTGGTGGAGAACCCCTGGGGAACCAGCTCCTGGGTCAGGGTGAGGTGGCCAAAGTGAAACCCTGGAATGCATAAGGCACAAACCTCTCCTTCTACAGCCTCTGGCAGGGACAGCCATGCCAGAAACCCACCTGACCCATCTTACAGGGATACAAACCAGAAGGGTGGTGGGGTAGGCATTGTGACAGGAGACCCATACTAAGGATCTGTGGACCCAGCCCTGAAAGAGAATTTGCCATTTCTTCAACCATCCTGCCCAGTGATCCAGACAGTGGACATTTATTATTTGAAATATCAGTACAAGCAATATTTCCATAATAGATATGTTTTTCATGAAGACTCAAGTATGGGCAGAGACCTATTTTGAGCCAACGCTCCTCAGTTCCAATGCAGAATTTAAAGAATTTCTTTTGTAAGTCTTGAATAGAAAAGAAAGTTACTTAGCCAGTGACCTAGATGCATATTATCTGTTATTAGTTATAAGTCAACCTAATATAGGCTGAAATCCACCTGTTTTGGAGAAGCCCATTTTGCCTCTGACAGTTATCTGCATCTTAATTTCCATATGTTGTAAAATAATCTTCTAAATAATTGACAAAGTAGTATGATATTTACTAGTCAAGTTAGAAGTTTCTTTTTCCATTCATGCTAATGACCAGCGTTTGTCCATTCTCCCAGGGCATAGTTAATACCTATAGCTTTACTGCAATTTGTTAATCAAATAAAAATGGGAATGTCTATCAAGCAACCAGTGCATTACTGCCTGAGTTTTGTACCACACGATTTATTTACACTTATCCAAACAATCCAGGTTGCTTCCCAGATAGTTTAGATACAATTCCAGTATTCTCTCAGATTCTGACTACTGCCATGTTAACCCTGGAGTCAGTGAACTGATCCAAATGGTGGACGTGTTAGGAACAACACACTGATTGAACACAAATAATCTTGCTGAATATCTGAGATGTCTGAAGTACAATTAGGTATATGACTTAAACTTCCACTTTTTACTCAGTTGGAGGTGATGTAAACTTTACACCAAAGATAACAACCATTCTACAATTGAATCATCAAAAAGCCTGAGGGTATGTGCTGGTTTCATGATCCTCAGTAAGACTAGATGTCTAAAAATGTCATTTGCTTGCCTGGAGACTTGGAAGTGCATCAGTTTAAATTTTAACCCTTTTTCTAATTAAATGAATTTGTTTTCTTGCAAGCTAAGGACATTAAACAAACTTCTCAAAAATGGCAGGTAAATATTAAAGCATTCATTATCCTCTTTCCCATCTGTTTCAAGGGGTGGAAGAATGTTGATGAGCAACAGAACTCGCTCTGGCCAACTCCTTAAGCATAACCATACATACATACCCTAACCATAAGCTGAGGACAGATGACTTCCCTTCTGTTTCACATAGAAAAGTTTCCTTGTAAAACTTTCTGGCAATTGCCTATTTTTGCTACTTTACTACCAGTAAAGACAAGGTTCCATGCCCATATCAAGGGAAACTGTTCTCGTGCAAGGGGAATAGTAGTTCATCTAACGTGCCTTAAATGTGATACCATCTACAAAGAGATATATATCTCTGACGTCACTAATAGTCTCGAGAAAGAGAACATGGAACTGATCTTGAGTGACTTCATGTCCAAAATAAGAAGTGCCAGAAAATAAATCTAATTTCAAAGCTAAATTAATCTTAGTTTAGTTTATTGGCAAGCCCCCAGAACCATAACCCACAGAGTTGGATTTGCAAAGCACACTACAGTAAACCAATCTGAACAAATATTCAGGAAGTACAGAGAAGACATGAACTAATACACTCAATAGAAGTATTTTTCCTTTAAATAATATCAATAAGAAAACTAATTCATGAAACACAATGTTATCGGAATAGGTATGGAGGAATTTATTTTAGCCCAACTGCCCAGGTCGGGAACTTAATGAGCAGGTTGAATAAGTGGAAACACTAGATCCTCTGGAGGAAATTTTTAATGGTATAAATAGGAATTAGGCAGCCAACTTCCACTGCCTTTCAATAGGAGTTGAGGGTTTGTACTATGCTTCGTGAGAATCTCCTCTTACCCAGCATAAGAGCAAGCCACCTCAGATACTCTTACCATGCCTACTTCATTTAGCTAAAGAATACTGCTTATTTTAAAAGATATGACTAGGTTTCTAGGATGGAAAAACACACACACCCCTTCATTTCAGCAGTTTTTGAAATCTCAAATCATAATTCTTAAATATTAAAAATACCATGATTGA
>ML675646.1:15871188-15892922 GCA_007922155.1 Mesoclemmys tuberculata
ATTGTTTAACTCTATCTTTATTACATATAAGGAATTCTAAACTATGAAAAATAAATCTAACTTTTCTCTTCCAGCCTTAGCACAACTCCCCTTTGGCTTTGTTCCTTAGCTTGCTTATTCTGTGATCCAGTGTGAAAATAAAAATGCTCTATTTAAAACAAACCATTTCAAATTAGAAACTTCAAACGGACTCCCTGCTCTTTTCTTCCTTTACCAGTTCAATTTATGGAGAAGAAAACAGCAGTTAAAGTACAATTTTTAAAAGCATTTATATGATATAAGAACCTAAAGTTTGGTCTACATTTACAAATTATTAGCAAAAACCACACCCCTGACTGACATAGGTACGCCACCCACACCCCCAGCTATGCCAATAAAAGAGTGCGTCTGTCAGCATACACAATGGAAGATGTTGTGCCTGTACCTACACGGAGGACTCAGCTTACAAAAGCTAGGTTTACACTACAGATCCTAAGTCCTGTTTTCAACAAGAACCAGCTTTATAAAGTTACTTAGGCACCTAAAGTTATAGGTGGTTGATTTACCGTAGTGCCTATTCTGCGTCCTTAGTCTTTGACTTTAAATGAGATTTAGGTCTGGTCTACACTTAAAACTTTAGCTCAACCTAGGTACGTCACCCAGGATTGTGAAAAAGTGAGCGCCCTGAGCACCATAGTTAGATTGGCCTGACACCTGGTGTGGACTTTTCTGTCGACTTCGGAAGCACCTACACTATGGCACTACAGAGGTACAGCTGCAGCTCTGTTGGTATGCTGCTATAACAGCTATAGGTCGACATACCCTTAGACTCCTAAGTGCCTAGCTTAATATTGGAAATGGGACTTAGGCTCCTAAGAGGCATAGATGCTTTTATAAATTTTACACATAAATCCTAAATTAGATGTGTGGTGTCAGTCTGTTATCCCATCCTATCACCTCTCAAACACACACTTTCCCTTTCAGCCTCCCATTCGTTTTCTGAATAAAAATCCTATTAAATTGGTCTGGGGAAAAGGTTTTGTAATAGGATCCTGAATTAGATGAAGTTTGTTCTAAACTGCAGACCCCTTCAGAAACTCCTGGTTCACTAAAAAGTGAATGAATCCATAACCAGCAGCCCGCACTCTTTTCTGCTTAATTTTGCGTACCTAAATGGGAGATGGATGAGTGCTTTTGAAATTCTGGCCCTAGAGTTTCAAGTAAATCTGGGCAGAATTTTGGATGCCAGGAGGGATTTCTTTTTCAGGTAGAACCCATTTCAGATTTGCTGACTTTGCCTTCATACCCATGCCAGCCAAAGCCACTTTTGATTTGGAATTTTCCATTCTTGAAATAAACTTGCAGGGTATGAGTTCATGTGAGTTGAAACCAAAAACACCAACATCACCTCCTGCTAGCTAATTGAAATTGCTGAGTTTCACACACAGCTGTATGTTTAAAGACATGTTAGATCTTCCAGTTCAGCATTTCCCCTTCCCTCTATTTTGACTCATGAATGAGTCTTTTTTTTTTTTAAGTGAAACCACTTAGAGCCAAATTCTGTACTTCGGTGGAATTCACCCCCTGTACAGAAAGCCAGCAACAAGAGCTAATCACCACTTAAACCCTATCTTTGCTCTCAGATGTGTGTTCTGTATCTCACACAGATCTTACTGAAGTCAATAGGAGCCACAAGTAAGCATCTGAGAGAAGAACTTGTCTTTTAATAGGGAGGTGTGAGGCCCAATCTTCTTAAAATTTCTATTGATCTTGCAATTTTAATCCATATTAAAAATATGTCAAGTAGTAATTCCATGAGCATACAACTCTGCAGGATGAGAGCTCTACATTTGAGCCATTCAGCATAGCAATTTTGTCATTTTATTGTTTAATTCATTCTTCCTTTGCCTAGTTTCCATGCTTTTCTCCACTCACGTTTACACACTGAAATCCCACTAATGGAGTTTATCCTCAACTTCTGTTACTTCTTTAAAAATGTGTAAAAATTGCATTCCATGCAGCCACACATTTTCTGTCAGTTCAAATGGAAAAAATCTCACATGACTATACATTGGCTAGCAATGTATGCCCTTGAGTTATTTATTATTTTTCCTACTCATTCAGCTATGAAGTGTTGCTCTCTATTCTCTATACCGAGCACCTATTTTATGGTATCTCTATCTATTTTTGCACATTATTATTACCTATTTTTATTGTGAAGTCAGTCAAAGCTTTAATTAATTTCTGATTAATACGTAAATCTGTGTGTTAAACCCATGATTCCCACTTTAGCAGAGGCTATTGTTAAAGGCCTTGTCCTGTTGCTGTGTTCTCTATTACACAATGATAGCTGCTTGTGTTTTTATAAGACAGTACATTTTCTGGTGCTAGGTCCATCTTAAAAACACAATACTTTGCAGTTCTGAATTTCATCAAAATACTGAAGTATTTCAGCTCCTGTATTTAGAGAAAAAGAAATAGACATAAATAGATTCTTTTCTCTAATTTAGAAGGGTAATATATAAAGTCATTTCCAGATCACACTATTTCCTCTGCACTCACTGGTAAGGTCCCTTGTGGGGAGTGCATAAAGAAAAAAGGCAGCTTAACTCACAAGCCTGTTGTGCAGGAAGACAAAAGAACTGGAGACCCTATGCTGGGGAATTTTGCAGTCTCAGACTGTTGCTCACTGGAGAGGAGGTAACATGTAGAAGCTCATAGTGTGGACAGAGTGCAGAAACACACTATCACAGAGGAAATAAGCTGCATCTTTCCCTATATTCAGCAGTAGCTGTGTGGGTATATATTTTCATTCAGCAGCAGCAAAGGAAACGCTAAACCACTATGAGAAAAGCTGTTCTTGTGGTTTCTCTTGCTTAACTAGAAACAAGAATTACCCTGAAATGTTACAGAAAACCCTATTCTCAAGATTTCAAGCCCAGTTTTGCCCAGTTGGTAGAGATGGATCATTCAGATGAGGTTTCAGTAAGCACGCCAACTTTTGACATTTGAACCAAACTGAGCTTCCCGATTTTCCAGAACCCATCACTAATAGAACTTTGCCCCCTATCCTGGTCCAGAAAAAAAAAAAAAAAAACATTTTTAGGTCAGGATCTCAGCTAATGAAATAAGTGTGGCTTCATATAAATCAATGGAGCAACACCAACTTATACCAGCTAAGGAACTGGTCCATGATGTTTGAAAATCTCAAATGTCCTGAAGGAAGGGAATGCATCAGGGAAAGATATTTTTATCGTTATTTTTATTTTTAAAGGGTGTCAGTGTTGTTCAGTGTAATGTATTTTAGAAGGCCAAAAATACTGCACAATAGGTCACATTTTAAGGCTCCAAGACTATATAGCACACGCATACAGTGATAGCAGACAGGAGAATCTCATTTATTACTTTTATATAAAACTGATAGAATAACTATCCTTCACTCCCATAGTGGATATACCACCAGACTTCTATTCAAAAGCCCTGGGTTCTATTCCCAACTCTGCTACTGGCTTCCTGGGTGACCTTGAACTTGTCTCCCACTGAGTTCATCAAGTTTTGTATCAGACCCTTGCAAAAGACTTTTCAAGTAGTAAAATATTTCCCTTGTATGTAGGTAGATATTAAGAACTCATGTCTGAAAGCAGCAATGGACTTGTTTTTGTTTAAATGTATTGTCCTACATTATTTCTAGCACTTCACTTCTCTGTGCCATGATTATCTCACCTGTAAAATGGGGATAATGATACTTGCCACCTTTTGTAAAGCATTTTGTGATCTACTGATCAAAAGTTCTACGTAAAAGCTAGGAATCCTAAATATATAAACACTCACCTTTGCCCGTTCTTCCCATTGCTTAGTGAAACTCACACACTGGCATGGAAACTTTTGTATTTCTAGTTGATAAAAGAAAAATGACAGTTAGGTGCAAGCAAAACACAAAATTATGCAGAAAAGAAAACAGCTAACTTTCCTATTTTTATTACTTCATCTTATATTTCTCAGTTAATCTTAAAATTAAAATCTTAAAAGTTCTGTTTGTTATGCTTATCAGATTCCTTAATGCCTTGCAACTATCTGCTTGGAAATTCACCAGTACCTTAGGACATCTGTTTTGTTTTTTAAGATAAGCTTATAATAAAAAACGTTAAATTTAACAAGGTTTTCCCCTCTGGCCTAGCTCTTTATAAGATCTCAAGAGTGCAGTGCTCAGAAGACTGCAGAATATCATTGCAGTCTTTAGTCTTTAATTATTTTCATGCCTATCATTCCTGTTTTCTACGCTTACTGTCTCAAATATAAATAGTGGAATTACAAATAATGATGCAAAATAATGAAAAATAGTTTCTCATTTTTTTGATGATACAAGACTATTCCATATGAACTCTAAGTAGCTGGAGAACATGTGCATCATTTATGAGAGAACTTCATCCACTCATCTCAGAAAGAACAGGTTCTCAGAGTAAACACTACTTTTCTAGCTTAAGCTAATCCATAGACCTTAAAAAAAAAAAAACCCGACAAAAATGCTAGCTTCAAAAGTGCAGCTAATTCAGTGCTTTCTGAAGTGTTATTTTACTATGATGCACCTAGCACTGCTAGATAAGGACATAGTTAGCAAATTCATGGTCTTACTCCCATATTTCAATACAGAAGGCCAGATCTTCAGTTGGTATAAATGGCTGTAGTACAACTGAAATCAATGGATGTCAACCCGTTGACATCAGATAAGGATTTGTCCCAGATCCTTTAAGCCAGAAATGGATGAATTAGTTTGGAGGGAAAGAAACACAAGACATTCCCACCACCTCCACACACAGGTAAACCCTTCAGCCACTTTCAGACATGCTTGAACCAATCCCATGAGGAAAAAGGTGCACGTGAAGTTCTACTCATGGCAGCGCAGTTAAGTACCACAAATTACATTGACCCTTAAGGTGCTCAGTTCAGATTCCATCAAAGTCTCCCGTTGACTTCAGCAGGCTTTGCGTCAGGCCCTTGTAGAAGAGCTTTCAAGTAGCAAAATGTTTTCCCTGTATGTGGGTAGATATTAGGAACTCAGGTCTGAAAGCAGTAACAAACTTGTATTGATTAAAATTCAGTGGCCTACATAATTTCTAGCATAAAATAGATGTGATATCTAACACAGTTAGCAGCCCACTGACTTTTAGACAATTGTCTCCTTGCTGTTACTTCAAATGATCATTGCCACTCTCAAATAAGGTAGCGTAGCTCAACACGTACCCTGGCAACCCATGGTACTTAATGTTTGGACACAGCCACCAGGGACTTGTGCCTCCTTTGAACTGCCACTCTATAGATGGAAGGTTCTCTCTCCCATTGCCAATTCTCTCAGCCACCCAGTTCCCTGCAAGCTAAACACATTATTAAATAATACCTACTCTGTTCTGTCACCAGTAAAGTAATGGAAATTGAATAAATTAAATACCAAGCCAGGATGGCTGGAAGACAAAAAAGAAAATGCTCTAAAAATTTACAGCATAGCCCACCTTAGAAGTGAAGTACTTATTTTCAAATAATGTTTTCTTCATGCTGCATATGAATATCCACAAAGATAAAGCACCTCATTTACTGGAGAACTCAGTAAACAGCAGCAGTTAGATAGCCAGTCATGGGAGTGAAACAAACAGAACACATAGCCAAATTACCCATCTAAACTTTACGATGCGCATAATTCACAATTATTATTAGCCTAAGGCATAGCAACTTTCTTAAATGTGTGCTTTTAAGCCTAAAGAATCAATTTATAGTAGGCCCTATATTTCTGTACCAATGTATTTCTATGACTAAACCATTTGTAATTTGATGAAATTGCCTAAAACATTGGACTTATTTGGTGTGACTTTCCCTTTCCTAATGAAATGTACAGATGGTGAGCAGCTCAACCTATTTACAACAGCTGACTTATAATATTTGAAAAGAAACGTGAAATTACCACTTCACAGGAAAATGAAATCAGAGCTGAAAGGAAAAAACACTCTAAACTTTATTGCAGTATATTTTAGTTTAATTCCTAACGTTTATAATACAATAGCTTTAAAACATCCAGTTAAGATAGCACAGAAAGCTGCTTTACTGATACTGAATTTTGGAAGAGTTTGAATTTCTGGTTTTCTATATTTAAACTTTTCATTTTAGAAGATTTAGTAAGTAATATGATATATCAAATGCCTCTCCCAAGAGAAATATTCTTTGTTAGTTTCATGAGAAGTTAATTCCATGTCGCTCCCTAAATAAGCCGGTGGGTCAAACTCTGCCCTCACTAACGGTGGTTTCAATGGAAATCTCACCTATGCACTAGCAGAGAAATTTGGGCTAATCCATACACTCCTGGCCTTCAAAGCATGATGCAATTATGAAAATTTAAGCCTTAAAAGTGAGGTTCCATGAGGGCATAGTTGTCCACCTATATGGCACTCGTTGCAACAGTAGCATTCACCATATCACAGTAATCATCACTCTGCAAAAAACAAAATATCACAAGACTGGACAATTCTGACATGTTACCAAGTTACAGAGTGGCGTGTAAGTGCTACACTTTTTTATTTTAAAGTTAGCCCAATCTAGTGCTGTATTTTGATTTTGGTACAGCATTTGATACTGTTTCACACAGTCTTACTTGCAAAATCAGCACAATATTCTGTGCTAAGGCCCTTAGTGAGCTGCCAAAGACATTTGCTAGTGCTCTCTGTTATTGCCGTGTTGCAGGTCTCATTCAGATAATTCCTGTTTATCCAACTATTCAATCTATGGAAGTATTTTAAAAGATTAAAGAGAATTAGGAGTTGAGTGGACTGGGGAGGCCTTGCAAAGCACAAATTAAACAGATGAGCGTTTGTTGAGATATATTGGTAACCCATTTAAAAATGTCTGTCTATAAAATAGGAGTTTCAAACACTAAAAAGTCTATCCATATTTTCTTAAGAGCTGACTGGCAGAACAGCAGCACAAAGAAGGATCCAAAACATAGATTAGAAACTCAATTTTCAAAAATGGTTGCTCAAAGTGTCCTGAGGATATAGGGTTAGTCTGTACAATAGAGCTGGTCATGAATTCTCTGATGGAACGGTTTTCAGAAATTTCTAAAATTTCTGGGCAGACAGACTTACATGTAGGTCCAACAGACCAAAGCAAAGGCTCTGACAGAACTGTGCCTGCCAGGATTTGAAATCTGCCTTGTTTGAAATCTGTCCAGCCTTTCATCAACGTTCCTGGTGGGCTGATGGACAGCCAAGACCCTGGAAGGCCTAGAAATTCTGGCTCCCAAGCTTTTAGGCTCCCAGCAGTCCCACTGCATGCCAGCTGGGCAGAAAGGGGAAAAATCAGGATTATGGAAACTTCTGCTCATCCTGGAGCATCCGCGTTTGGGAGCCAACTCTCCCCCAGGGCTTCCACGGTCTTAGCGCCCCATCAGTCTGCCACGTGGAATTGCATTTTGAAATTAACAAAATTCCAAATTTCCAAAATCCTCTGCGAAATGATAATTATCATTCTCCCCATAGCTCTACTATACTGTGCAATGCTTACCTGGGTCAGCACTTTTCAGTGTAAAGCTAGTTCAACCTAGCTCATAGAGGGTGAGTAATTTGATTTTAGGAGAGCATTTAGGAGAGCAGTTTTACCCAGTCTGACTTTCAAAATTAGACATGAGTTGGATAGGAATATCCCATGGATTACAAATGGCCATATAAAAAGCATAATGATAAAAGAAAATAGATCAGCATGAGAAGAAGCATGTAGTAGCTACTTGCATGATCAGCAGAAGATTCTGTCTTACAAAATATCTTCCTTAACAATATGGAAGTCAGAGTGAACAGCATGTATGTGAAATCTATTGATAATAAATTGGGAGGTGCTGTGAACTGCAATGAGGACAGAGAAATAATAGCTGGAGAGAATTGAAACAAGGGCAGAAAGAGCCCTTGTATGAGACTTGGCTAATCTGAGATTCAGCTCAGCAAGCTGCAAGCCACTACATTTTGGAGGAAAACAGATATTAATTGAAACCTAGAAAGCAATAATGCTGAAAGAGACCTCAGTACTGAGAACTATATAGAGCTGTCCATCACCGAGCCCCTGGCTGCTTTACATGTAAAGAACAATCATATCGTTTCAAAAAAACCATCCTTTCAGCTAAAAAACCAGCAACAAAGCCACCCAGTTCCTCAATAAATAATCCAGCACCTGTTAAACAAGACCAAAAATATTTCAAGCTCTGAACAAAGAGATAATGTTTACATAGTTCCCTGAAATTCATTAAATTTGGCCAGGGGCTGGAAAATGGAGGGACTCAATTCCAGATCTGTGGCCCTCCACCAGGAATAGCATGGTTGGCAGCACAGGAGAAGTTTAATCCCAGGAATTAATGACAAAATCAGGTTGCCCAAATGCAGGACAAAAAGGGAACTCTCAGATATTTGGGTCCCAGACTAATTAAAGCTTTATGGACTCTACCTGAGACTTCAACTTTGCTTTCAGAAGTGAACAGGTGGCCAGTGCAGAGCGTATAGCTCTGGCGTTACCTTCTCATGGTATTTCATGACCATCAAGAGGTTGGCCACTGCACTAATCAAAACATCTGGATTTTCTCAAGGGCAACCTAAAATTGAGTGCAGAGTGAATATGTCATGAGTTGTCAATGAAATGCAGCTACAGATATGGTCAGTGCAACTTTGGTCCCAAGTGCAGAGACAACATGACTGAGCAAAGAAGTAACAGTCCATCTCTACAAGGTTTTCATGGAACATAATCTGGAACATTGTATTAGAATACAGAGCACCTCATCATTAGAAAGGCATTGACAATCAGACAGAAGTTCAAAGAATGACTACAAAAAATGATGAGGGCAATGGAGAGACTGATTTATGAGGAAAGATTAAAAGGGCTAAATACATCTACAGTATTTTAGTCATGAAGAAAGAAATGTTGTAACTCATTATACAAGCATTTGAAGGATGTAAACAAAGTATGGAAAGGAATTATTTAGTGTGTTGCAGTGGAATACAGAAGCAAGTAAAATTTAGGCTGATAATCAGGAAGTTTTTATGACTGGGAAATCTATTAGCCTTTGGAGTATTTTCTCCAAGGGAAGTGAGGAAATCCCCATCATTTGAGATGTTTACTGAAACTAGCAGTAGAAAAAATGTGCTGTATGGAATAACCCTTCACTAGAATGGGGAATAGATTATATTACCTAATAAATCTCTTCTGTCTTTAATTTATCTTGGCCTGGTCCTGAACCCATGAGAGCAGAGGCTCCAAAGATGAGCAAGAAGCTTGTGGTTATTGCCCATGAGGGAGAAAGTCAGAGTTTTCATGCTCTACAGACTCCTGAATATCTTGTGCATTAAGAATAGAAGTGCAGAGCACTGGAGGGAACAGGTTTATGGAAGGCTCAAGGAAGATGTTACTTAAGCCACTACAATATGAGCAATGAGCTCCAAAAAGCATTGCTTATTGAGTTACTGATAAATCAAGAGAGAAATTAAGGAAATTCTTATTTAGATCCTGACTCAATAAAGCCTATAAACACCTGCTTTACCTTAAACACCTGAATAATGTCATCTCTATTCATTGTCGCACCTGAGCACATTGAAGTCAACGGGACTAAACCAAATGAAGTCAATGGTACTTAAAGTTTAGTACATTCTTAACTATTTCATTGAATTGGAGCCTTAATGCTGATTATTTCAGAATATGGTGGACAGTATTACTCATTACAGTATTTTATAAGAGTGGTGCAAAGCACTTAATTTTAAGTAATATTTCTGGAGTATTAAAAGTTATCGGCTTTACATTATTTTAAAATAAGAGTATTCCTTACATCCATGGCCATTTCATATAACTCCAATTTTCAGAGCAGGACTGTTATGATTTGGTAATCATAATCTTTCAAAACCCTGTGGTACCACCTTGTGGTAGCTTTTCAGATAACTGTAACAGTGATGTCGAAGACTCCATGAATTAAACTTTAGATATTGTATTAGAACAACTAAAGGTTGTTGTGATCATAGTTTAGAGCTGGCTTCCCAACTACTCCTATGTGAATGGGATAGTTTTCTCTCTAGGGAAAAATGCCTTTCTGCTTTGTGAATCAAACACCATTTAATGGGAATTGGATGTCTAACACCCTTAGGCTTCTCTTGGGGAAAAAAATCACACTAGTGCATAATTTAATTGGCTCTCTCACATGCATGAATTGGAAATACTCAGCATAGATACTTGAACACAAATGTTGGAAGGATCATGGCATTGCTGACCAGATAGGGAAAAAAAACAGTTAATAAAACATTCACATCCAACTGAAGTTGGCAACCAATTTACTTCCTTCTGAAACTACCTTTTATGCAAAAGGTATTGATCAATAAACATTCAAACAGATAAGATGACGAGGGAAAGTAATTCTCCCCTCACTTTCTCTGAGAGCTCTATAACAAAAGGGACTCTAGAACAACAACAAAAGAGAGTCTTTAATAAGGTACACAGTCTCTCCCTCTGAGGGAGAATGTTTCTCCTCCAAATGAACTTATTTTCAATAGCTGTTTAAGAGAGCATCCCCAGCACAATATTTCAAATGTTTCAACGTGTCATATTTTCACATTCCGTTACTGACCACATGTGCAGTTTATCTCAGTTCACCTAATGGGAGCTGCTTGATCGTTTGTTTTTTTTTCCCCTTTTGAAATTTTTAGCAAACATTCTAAAAATTTACACGGGGACTGTTTTACAGCTTTTAAAGGTTATCAATATTAGGGGCTGTCTTACTATATTGGGGGTTTGTTGTAAATTGTGTTAGCTTTATTTAGCTAGAGCTATTGATTTTGTAACTTTTAGGATTCTCATATGGTTAATCTTCCAGGGCATATTACACAGAAAAACACAAGCTTTTTATTTTACAACACTATATTTCCAATTTTACCACATTCATTTACGCTGAATATTACCTTACCTCCAAGTAGTCTCATTAAAAGCAACAGGACTGCTTGCAATGCTAGGCATACAACCATTAGAGCAAATGGACTTGTACTAATTTATAGTAGATATGTTGTTAGTGAGGACCGAAATTCCAAGGTTCAGAAGTCTGTTCAATTAAGAATCTACATTTATACAAGCTGGAGAAATGCACGCATCCAATAACGTATCATTTTGGAATGCTATTACTAGGTTTCTCTGGAGGACTCTGTTCAAATACTGCAATATAGAAAGTCTATTACAGGCTACTAATCAGGGGGATTTTTAAAGGGTCAATATGTTCTGGGTCAGTGTGAATTGCACCCTGGAGGGGATTAAAATTCCTATGTTTGTATAATGCATATACTTTATATTAATCAAACAAAGATGTTTTAACATACTGGGTGACCAGGGGACTAGCACAAATTATACATCACTTAAACTCACAGAATAGGTTTTATGTGATACATAGACCTTTTGGCTGGACCTCTGCACAAGGGTAAATTTCTTCCAATGAGAAAAGCCATTTGCTAGAACATATGCAATAACATACTTGCTTTGTAGATACCATATATTTTGGAAATGTTGAAAAGATTAAATGTGCATAAGGATGCAAAACTGATTGTTCTGTAATCATTCATTTCTGAGATCAGTAATATCCCTATTAAACAATTTCCATTTGTCATAATACTTAATTATGACCTCCAAATAATTGAAAACGATATAATGGAATGAGAGGGCATGGAGAATTCAGTTAAGCACGGAAATACTGTGTCCCATTTTCACTAAGATAATATAGAATTAATTCAAGAAATGCACTCAGACATTGAAGTCAATGGGGCTATTCACATTTCAGGTTAAGCATGTGGTGTAAGTGCGTACAGGACTGGATCCCAAAAGGTCCATGAACTATCCTATTTTCCTGCAGTACAGTACTCTAAAAATCTTTTTCCCCCTGAACCTCAGATAAATTCTGGGGAGAACAAACAAAAAGTAATAACTTTTGAAAATGTATAAATTCATTTTTGTAGCAAATTTGATTCTCAACTACTGGATTAGAGAACAAGAAACAAGGGAATCTCTGAATGAACAAAGAAGTACGTAATGTATTATAGACCTAGGACAACGTTTTCAAAAGCAGCAAAGTGACTTAGAAGCTTAACTCCCATTTAAAACCATTAATAAAGCATTATGGACATCAATAACCATGGGAGAAAATTAAGTTACTGAATAACTTGTCTTATGAAATTTTCAACCTCCAGCAGGTTGATCATAATTGTTGCCCTTTTTAGGAATTTTCTTGCTAGTGAACAAGGACAGGATTGAGAGTCAGCAGTCTTAGGTTCAAGTCCCAGCTCTGGTCCTAATTTGCTGTGTGAACTTGGTTATGTCAATTAACCAATCTGTGCCACATCTTAAATATCTGAAATAGTCCACACACAAAAAAGTCATCTACTCATCTTTGTAACGAATTTAGAGTCTGAGTCAGTGGGACTTAAGACTTTAGAGCTTAAGTCAGTGGGATTCAAGTGCATAGGTACTTTTGAAAATCCCACTAGGTGACCACCTGCATCTTTAGGTTCTAAATTCCTTTAAAAATCTGGCCTTTTGAGATCTATAGATTAAAATAAAATTGCTTACATATTTTCCCCTGAGGATACCAGATTTCCATTCCACCACCAAACATTTAAACAAAGAGACTGAGATCTATGAATTATGTTTATATTATTAAAATATATTACAATATATTTTACATTTAAAGCTTGAGTTTTGGCTTCCTACCCTCAGGATGTTAAGACATTCATTGATACGGAGGATCTTGAAGTCCAGTGAATGTTCCAAACATTAAATTTAAGAAACGCTTATCATATTTGTGAAAGCTCTGATCCCTCATGCCTTTCTCTTCCTGGAAAAGAAGATTTAATAAACTGGTCTGACATCTTTTGAAGAGGTATAATCACATGAAAATACATCCATTTCTCTTTCAGGAGCCAAATTAAGTGTTTCATGTTCACAAAACACAGCATAACCATCTCAAGATTTGGCATCTAGAATCAGTAGTGTTCCTCCAGAATAAAAGTGAAGTAACCAGTTGCGGGAGAGACACAGGCAATGACTATGATAGGAAGAGCATCAGCTGACTAAAATTCCCTTAAATGATGACTTTAGCAAAAGGCAAACTTGCAATACTGCAACTAAAGAAAATGAAGATTCTGCTTCAGACGAAGTGTGCACACTATGGTGTAGAAAGCTGATCTTGATTAAGCAGAAGTCTGTTTGCACAGAAAAAGTTGGTGGAAGATTAGAGATGCCTATGTAAAGAGCTTAATTATTCAATCTATTCTTGCAGGAAATGCTCAGACCAAAGGTCATGACATAAAAGCCTCGAAGCAAGCAGCTTTGTTTTGTGATCATCTCCTCTTTAGATTTACCTTTCAAACCACAGCAGAGAGACTTTACGAGTAGAGGCACAGAACAGCAGCACACAGAATGGAAGCAGTCATATCACAGTCCCTTCAAAGATCCCCACTGGATCTTAGGAGGTAATGGCACTCACAATAGCAAAGTGGCGCTCTTTGAATTGGAAGGTGATCTTGAAGTTTGCCTTAGGGAAAGAACTAAATGTATTCCATGTTTTGGTCCTAATTTATACAGAATAGCAGAGACTTTGGGAGTTCCTTTACTGAGCCCTACTTCTCCATAGGATGTGTTGGAGGTCCAGTACAATTTGAGTTCCTTGACCACCGTCCCGCAGGCCTAGCATAGCTTCAGTTCCTTGCTTGGCTATTCTGACCCCTGTAGCATGACATCTTCCAGTTGGCACAGACTGAATAATCTTATAGATGTCTCAGTTTCTGCATACCATGGCACATAATAAGACAAAATACAGATACTTGATGCTTGCAGCTGCACATAGATCACGGTGATGGGAACAAGTTATCCTTGAACGTCTGGGCATTTCGTTGCAAGGAGCATACTTTTACTTCACCCCTCCTACCACCAGATGTTGTTTTGATGACCCCAATTATTATGGTGAGAATGGAATGTAGTTAAGGGTGGAAACCCAATGTAGGTAATTAGCATATATTATAATGAGTTATAAACAGGTGAAGGTTGTTTATGGAAGGGTAGAAGTAGTCACCACTTAGACAAAGAGGGGAGCTCCATTAACACCTGACTCTGCGGAAGGTGCTGCCGATTGGACCAGAGGATCCAATGATTCCCTGGGGATGCCCCTGAAGAAAGCCATTCCTGTATACAGCCTTCTGAATAAGTGCTTAGCTCTCCAGGCTTAGTGAGTATGATATACTGTAGTTTAATTTTAGGCTTTGTATCTAACTAGCCTATTTGTAGAAAACCTTGCACATTAAACCTTACTGATCTGCAAATCAGGCATAGCTAGTCTCACTGGTATCCACGCTGATCACAGAGTCCAGAATCAACAGGAAGAAACACAAAGAGGAAATACCTTCGTTGCTTTTTATATGTTACAAGGAAACTTTAATAGAGTCGTAAATTCCTCATTTGACTGCCAGTACCTAATCCGTTTTAAGAATAGGATTTTCACTATTCTGGATTCTGAGTCTGATTCAACTATAGGAAGCAAAGAAGACACTTTCAACCGTGGAGGAGGAAGAAACTTCTCTTAGACCTTTAAACCTTTTTTTAAACAAACACAGGTAGGGAGCCAGGTCAGAGATGAATCCAAGCAGTCACTCATGTCTGGGATTGGGAGTTTGTTCCAGGTGTCTCCGGGTGGTCAATAGTGGAGGATGTTGGCTGAGCAATGGAGCCAGACCCAGGTATTCTGATAAAGGCAAACCCCACAAACAGGATAAGTAACAGTTTGTGGATTGTACTGGGAGAACACAAGAGGCCTAACTGTTAGGAACAAAGGCTGAGTATGGTGTTGGTGGATTAGGAGTAATCAGAAATGAGGACTGAGATTTGACATCCTGGCAGTCACATTGGAGCAGGATGGATCTCCTCTGGCCAGATCACTCAGCAGCCGCTACCTTTGTCCATGTCCACCACAAGACTGGGACTGCAGGACACCTTTTCACTCTCATGTGACCCAGGCAAATCACTCAATCTAACCACCACCAAGAATTGTCCTCTCCTCATCCTCTCAGAATCCCTAAGGGACCTTGCTGGTCTGTAAGGACATCCAATGAGATGTGGAATCTCTTGCTATTTTAAGGATTCAAGGGTGCATGCCTCGGAGGCTGCACTCCTACATCTGCAGCCCAGATCTGTTTCCAAACTGCCAGTAAAGATGGAGGAAAGGAGAGAGGAGCCAGAAGGAGGTGAAGATGTGTAAGAAGGGGGGCTGCCATTCAATCTGAGTCAGTAGCCTAAATCGACCCTCAGAGGAGAGTGGCTGAGAGAAACTGAGGAAATAGCTATGAAATTCAGTGGCAAAGCATGTCTCATTTCTTTTAGAGGTTGAGGCACATAGAGAATAAAAGCCTATTACTGCTACTACTTACTCTGTTAGATTAAATTGTAAAGGTAAGTGCTGGGGATCTAAAGGTTTGTACCCTGCTCTTGGCCAGTATGGTTACACAAGACAGAAATTCAGGGGGAGGGTCAGTTGCTTGGTTTTTTAAATAGGAAATTACATTTAAAAGACTCCATTAAAAGAACAGCAAGGTTACACAATCAAGCACTCAAAAGTTAGGAAGTGCCTGAATTAAGGTTGTTGAATAAAAAGCTGTCTTATTTCATGAGATGAAATCACTTTTCAAAAAGATAAGTAAACTGGCTTTGTGAAGGAAATAAATAGAATTTAAAGTGAATAATTTTTCTCATGCAAGGAAGTGCTCACCAGCATGAGTAAGGATAGAACAATCTAGCCCTTAGTGAATAAGAGAAAATCTTGTTATCTATATTTTGAAATTTGATCAAGATTGCCAAATATTTCCATCCGATTAAACCTACCTTGCATTTTTAGATTTTATAATATTTTAAAATAAAATTTAGTTAGAGTGCCTGATATATTTACATTGCTATTAACATACAAAAGACTGCATTTTATTATCAACAAAAGTCTAATATTCCTGCTGAGAACCTTATTAATTACATAATGAAACTTGTCGTTATCTTTTCAAAGTTAAGAAAAATATCTCTCTCCGTAATTTAACACTTTTCCCCTAATATGACATCTGCTTCTTCTTGCAATCATTTGATCCTAGAGTCCTTTCAAATGTCCTCTTCATTTTTCTAATGATAATAGTAATAAAAATAATAGTACATTCACCTGTTGAAGGCACTCTTTCAGAATACTAGCAAGTTAAGCATGCTAACGACATGAATCCAGAGAACACGATGAACTCAGGTCCGCTGTTCCTAAGCTGCTCTACAGTACCACTTATAAAAGAAGAGCACATGGACTCTCTCCCACTCTTGTTGATCAGACCGCTCCAAGAAAAGGCTACGACGTATTGATACAAACTGTGACCAGTGAGCAGACAATTCCAAATGAGAATCCTTAAAAGTTCTGGGTTGTTTTTTTTTCACTATACACTCTTACCAATGTCAATATTCTTTAATGAACACGGTCAAGTGGGACATAAATGGTGCATGAGCTTTGTGCTGGCCCTCTGCACAGGAAATAATTTCACCCCATGTGAAAGATAAAGCATTACAGGCATGCTCTGTTCAACACAATTCACTTATTTGGGGATTGTTAGCATTAGATGTTCATAGGGATGCAGTACCAATTGCTCTGCGGTGTATTCATTCAATTGTAAGATGGGTGATATCCCTCTTCAATTAGTTTCCATTGTTGAGTTTATTGGATTAATTTTTACCTCCAAATAATTCAACATTACATAATAAAATGAGAGGGTACTGAAAATTCAATTAAACACATCTCCCATTTTCACTGACAAAAGATGGTATAAGTTCTTTGAAAAAATGCTCTGAAAAGTCAGTAAAGCCAACTAAGTGGTTCAATAAATGGGCAAAGAATATGGCTAAGAAGTCCTTGATGTCTTTCAGTCCCATTATGAAGTAGTATATGCTTTCCAGGTACCGTGATGCTAGCTAGAGATTTTCATCAAGTTTTTGCAGCTACTTGTTGAGAACTAGCCTTTCCAAAATGATTAAATCACCTTTTAATGAAGCAATATAAATTCTCCTCAAGAACCCTGACCTCTTCATCATTCGGTAGCTGGCTTCACTGCAGTCAGAACTTGCTGTCTCTTTCCACACATTTTATTACACTAGGAAGTAACATGGGGAAGCTACAATTTTTTTTTAGTAAATACTACTACAGTATCCAGTTCTGCTTTCCATTCAAGACACAAAATCTCTCCCTTCAGAGATATAACTTTAATCAATCTCCCCTTTAAGATCTACAATTTTGTGAATTTAGGTTGGACATTAGATCATTTTTAGTTACCTAATGCACCATTGGCTATGAACAAAGAAGATTGTAATACTTAAAGAGTATTTGTATGCATCATGGTGCCCAACAGTCTTCCCTGATTGACTAAGAGAGAGCATGGGTCTCATACAGATTTCCATACCTTCCATAGCTAAAATGGATAGGGAATGTGGTGCATGTACAAAGTTAAAATGAGAGACCTTAGGATTATTTAAGAGATGTGGAGGGCCCCAAAGGAAAGACAAAATGTCTTGCCAAATATACCCAGATGTGATTATTTATTAGCCTCAGACTCTCCAGCCCAAGGGCAAGTCACCCTGTTACACTCTCAAAAGGGAGGAGTGTTTGATGTCATTTATCTTCCACAGACCCTACTCCCCTTGCATATTGACATTGTGCCCTCTTCCACCCTCCACTACTTCAGGCTCACAGTTCAGTATTTTTGCCTCTTTCCAACACTGATATCAATAACAACATCAGATAGTGTCAACCTCATCTGTCAGGCTCATGGAGCTTGGCAACCAGTGCAACCTATTCCCATAACAGAGAAGCACACTTTTCGTGGTATCTTTCCTACATTCTTCTCTTACTGCCCAAGTTCTTATGTGAAGGTTTCTCCCAGCTGTCTGCCTCTCAGCAGCGCTATAGGGGGATGGGAATACTTTGCAGGTCTCTTTGCATCATGCAAAATCTTGTTCAGGGAGGCTCTTCCACCAGGTCCATGGCCAGACTAACTAAAATGGAGCATTGTCAATCAAGTGGAACTCTAGGGCCAGTGTACTATTAGTACTGGCTGATAACTACCCTTCTCCTACAATCCCCTGGTCAGTAACTACTGCGGTGCCTGATGTCCGCACTACCCTCCTTCTGTCGGTGGTGTGCGTCCTCACTAGGAACCCCTCCGCCAACTGACGAGGACGTCTCAGCTCCACGCAGCTCCCCGCTGGAAGCCAAGCTGCTCCCTCCTCCCTACCTTGGCCTCTCGCCTTCCCACTCCCAGGCAGGAGCTGGTGGGAAGCCACACAGGGTTTCTCACCTCTGGCAAAGAGAATCATGCCTGAAGTTCAAAATTGGTTGCCATGCTCCCAGCAGGGAACCAAGAGCCCACGGGGCAACTGGGCTCTGAGCTAGGAGCCTTGGTGCAGCCGGGCTCCCTGCCAGAACCGGGAAGTCTGGGCAACAGCATCCCAAGCCAGGAGCCAGGGTGGCAACCTGGCTTGGAGCAGAGACAGGGCAGCACGCCGGCTGGGGAGCCAGAAGCTGGCTTTCTTGTTACTTTCACATCTTCAGTGGAGCCATGAAATTGACAAGAAAAGCAACATCTGATGTAAGGAAAGCAATGTCTACACAGACAATGTCACCCCACCTACACCAGCATCAGCCCTATGCCTCTCATGGAGATGGAGTTATGTCAGTGGAGTAGGGCACTTATGTTGGCAGGAGCAAGGCTGTAGTGTGTACACTGCCATAGTTAGGCCGACCTAAGCTGTCTTATGTTGACCTGACTGTGGAGTGCAAATGAATTAGAAAGAGGATCTTGGGCTTAGCTTCCTGGTAGTGACTCCTGTGACCAGACAAAGAAATCTCTGGAGGATTAATAAGTAAAAGCAGCATCAATCTTGTGTGGGAGGTAAGAGAAACATGCAGCAGATCCTTCTGCCACCCCAGGCATAAAGAAATTAGTCTGGTGATGTGAGGGCTACATCTGCAGACAACCTACATAGCAAGAAATCATAGGAAAATGGTAGCTATGGATTGGAGTCAAAGGAGTAGGAATCACGGGCAGTAGTCAGTTTAGTTCGCTTCCTCTGAGATTCCAAGTTGGGGGGAAAGGTATAGATTCTTCTAGAAGAAGAGATGGGGAGGCCAACGGTACAAAGTTGCAAGGAGCCCATGGCCAAAGGAACTGTATTCCAGGTTACTGCCCCTCACATATGTACAGTTATTAAATCCCACCCCCATAACATATCCACACCACATGGTGATGTAAAGATATTGCTGTCATCACCAGAGTCTACATTTTCCTTTTACCTGGAGATGATTTTAGCAACACCACATTAGAAAGTCTTTTGTTCTTACCACTCAGTAATGATTTTCTTATAGTTAACACATTTATGTACTGATTTTGTGTCTCATTTTTATCATCAAACTTTACATCTCATAAGTATATGTTCCTAAATTTATCTGTGTTCCATAATAAATTAGGTGGGGTTCCTCACATGAATAGCCAATCCATATTATCTCAATGCTGTTAACAAATTCTATGAGTTTAAATATGTGAGAATAAAGTAAAGCAAACAAAAAAAATTTCTAAAGCTAAAGCAAAAAGATGTGCCTTGTATTATATAATAAAGGCCACAAAACTCTGAATGGGGAACAAATTCCAATGTCCGGTCAGAAAGAGTCCTCTTGTTTGAATTCTGTCCTTAGAACCAGACAAAAAAAGCAACCCATTTTATTTTAAC
The DNA here is from genome assembly GCA_007922155.1 of Mesoclemmys tuberculata. Lineage (NCBI taxonomy): Eukaryota > Metazoa > Chordata > Testudines > Chelidae > Mesoclemmys > Mesoclemmys tuberculata. The sequence goes on from ML675646.1 coordinate 15,890,992, forward strand.
TCAGAAAATATATTTGAAGGGGTATAGTTTGAGAAGCCCTCTCTCATAGAAGATTAAGGTTGGAAGGGACCATAGGAGGCCACCTAGTCCAAGCCCCCTACTCAAAGCAGGACCAACCTGGATTGATTGTTGATAATTTTGAGTGAACAGTGAGCTGCAGATAAACTTCCATGGGCTCTTCAACACAGTTGTAGGCAATCCATTGCTGTCTCCTTCATAACCACCAGCAGAGGTCACACTTACTCCTCAGCTCAAGTCATAGATACAGGCTGCCAGCCCAGGCTAAGCTAATTATTGCTGACCTTGATCTAATTACATCAGTGTCTACACTACAGCCTTCCCCCTGCTGATGTGAGTACCCTACTACACCGAGGTAACACCACCTCCATGTCAGTGTCTGTGTACACACTGCCTTACTTACAGGGGCTGTCTTGTCAATTTCACGGTAGGAGCTATGAAATTGACAAGAACGTTGGGCAAATAGAGCCCAGCCCACTCCCCTCCAGAGGTTGGGAGGAGGAGGGGGAAGGAGGAGGAAGAAGCTGGGGCAGCTGGACTCCACTCCCAGGGATGAAAAGCCCGAGGCGGCTTCCCCCCACTCCCAGCAGGGAACGGGGATCAGAGGGGGACATCCTGGGAACCTGTGGGGATTCGGGTTCCAGGCAGGGCGCTGCCACCGGAGCTGAGAGACTGAGTTCTGAGTTCCACACACAGTGTCTCTTAGGTAAACAGAAGTGTTCCTGGGGAGAACGTGCATCAGCGACCCAAGGAGGGGAGTGTGGAAATGCACCGCCACAGTAATTACTATTGTGGCTGTAAATTGACTTAATATAAATCAACTTAGCTTTGTAGTGTAGACATAACCTAAAAAACAACAGTGTCTCACCCTCTGACATTACACTCTGATCTTCACTGACCTAGCTGCTAACTCCATCTACCCAAACATCAGCCCACCCTCCCTCCATCCTAAAAGGATGGAACTTCATTTGGATAAAAAGTTTCACAATCAAATCCCAATATGATCCCTATAAACAGGTCACTTTGCCAGCAAAACAGAGCAGACACTGTCAGGACCCCTTTTTGAGCAGACTTTATGATTGAAAACTGGACACTTGGCAACCCTGCCTGTTGTAAACTAGGTTCATCTAAGTTGAACAAATTATTTGTCCAGCTGCAAATGTAACTGGAAGGTCACTACGCTTTCAAAGTGTATGTATCCCCTAACTTGTAAGTGGAAGTTTTGGGGCGGGGAGGACAGCAGGGAAGGAGGAACTGGGATTATTCATTATGTCCAATTTGAATGGAAATATTCAGTGTCTGAATGCTCACTGAAGTGTAAAAGTGACAGCAATAAGGAGTTTTTCAGCACCATTCATGTCTGAATTTGAACAGACACTTTTCTGCACACTCACCACTAGAGGGTATATTTGTATCACTGAAAATCAGATATCCAGCCAAACCAAATACAATCTTGGATTCCTGTTCATGTCAGTGTCTGAATGAATCTCAGATGATGGGCTCAGTCCCACAGTCAGGCAAAACTCCCACTGAAGTCAGTGGAACTTTTCGTTGAGTAAGGACTGTGGAATGGCTGAAATATTCTTGTCTTTAGGAGAAAAACAGTTCAAAACAAATTTCTTAGGATGGTGCCCAGTGAAAACCAAGAGCTTGGGAGGAAGGGTGAACTTGTATGTACAGCACTATAAAAGTGTAACACCGCAAACAGCTCTAAGAAGATAGAATTTGCTTTTGTACCGTGAGTTTCTTACATATGGTATTCAAAATATTTTAGAGAATAAGTAAATATTAATAGCAGAAGTGAAAAAAATAGAAGATATGGGCAGATTGTTTCCAGCTGAGATGCAAGTCAATAAGAAATTGTCAATTGTGTGCAGTTCTGGTGTCCCATGTTTAAGAAGGATGAATTCAAA